>JAMPIV010012872.1:0-580005 GCA_024509875.1 Oreohelix idahoensis
CAGCTCTAACTCCATTAGTCGTATCTCATGTTCTCTTTGTAATCTTTTATCTTCCCTTTCCGCCTCCAATCTCCTTTCTTCTTTCTCTCGTTCCGCCTCCAATTTTCTTTCTTCTTTTTCTCGTTCCGCCTCCCTCTGTAGACGTTTTTCCTCCTTCTCAGCCTCAATTTTCTGTGCCTCAGCCTCAAGTTTCTTTACCTCAACCTCAAGTTTCTTTTCCTCCAACTGCAGCCTCTTAATCTCAGCCTCCCTATCAACCTCTAATTTCTAATTTCTTAGTCTCCCTAGCATCTTCTAATTGCATTTTCCTTTCCTCAGCAAACCTATGTTCTTCCCTAGTAATAAATTTATCACATTCTGAGGTGACATAGTCAATTAAGATTTGACCCTCCATATTCATTTCTTTTGCAGTCTGAACAGCCGCAGATCGAAACTTGGCCAGATCTGCCATTCTGATAAATGCAAAATGTTCTAACAAAGTTTCTAAATAGTTATAAATTTATCTAATTAATTCTGGGTTCTGACAGTTTCTTGACTTCCCAAATCTTGGGCAATAATGATTATGGGGATTCCCTGGGACAATAGAATGTTGTTTATGCTAAGACCCAGACCCCAATGTATGTAGTACTAGGAGAAATTCAGATGCCCGGACAAGCCTACCAATTTATGTAGCAAAGATGATTTTGCTGGGGAGGTTATGATGGTATCCTAAAAGAATGAAATCCGTGTATGTATTAACCGTGTGAGGTGAAGCACATGTAGGCCCCTGTCTCTATAAATGATGATGATGAATTATGTACAGGGAAACTAACGCTACCTCCCTAGATCTCACACGGTCACTATTTCGGCTCTAGTGTCTGGTGTATGATGTACCTAGTGTCTAGGGGAGAAATGAAATGATGGTACACAACACAAAAACACTTTAAGTTTCTATGAGGAAGTGAATAAAACCTGTGGTTAAGTTTTTCTTTAAATTAATTTTTTTGTACAATTTATTTTGCCTGTCCAGTCATATCGTTTGGACAGATCTTTGAAATTGAGGACAAGATAGTTTACATAAAATATTAACTAAAATTGTGTGGACAATCTGCCCAAATAACTACAATGTTAATATATGTCTTTCCTGTTGGAATGTTCACAGTTTACACTATATTCTTCTAAGAGGGAGAGTCACTGTGTATGAGGGGCTGTAATGTCATCATACCCCACAAAAGTCCTGATTATGACTTGAAAAAACAAGGTTTATTTAAACCGAAACTGTCAGATGTACCCAGGTCCTTAACATATCACCTGGGGTTTCTTGTTGAAAGATAAGATATTGTGTAGTTGCAGAAATATCGATATCAAGTCACACGCCCAAGCTCCTGCTGTTATCTCTTGACAGCATATGTAAAGTGTAGGAGACTTCTTGGCGTTATCGTTACTCCTCAGGTTTCCTGTCACCAGCTGGCAACAGGAAACGAAACCTCTGCAACAAAAGGACACCCTGGCCTTTTACATCTGATCACTTATTCTTTTATTTAATTTCATACGTGGGTATGGGGTCAGTCCCGCGTGCATTTCAGGTGCACTCACCCCCTAATTTTTAATGACTCCCACCTTGCTGTGACCACCCCTCAGGTCCCTATGGCAGATACGCCACTGTACGTTTACATAGTTTTCCTCAATAATATAATGTGGGGTAACCACATTTCCTTTTATATATTTTTCTCATCTTTTTCTTTTTAAATATATATATATATATATATATCTATATATATATATATATATATATATATATATATATATATATATATATATATATATATATATATATATATATATATGCTTCAGGCATGTTGAACAGTGTTCATGGAACACGGAGGCTTACTAATATACTCTAATACAATAATATTCAAACATAATCATGACAACATACATTAGTTAGATACATTTCAACGTGAGGACTCAACAATGTCTGCTCCCGGCACGTCCTTCACTTTTTCCCAATAGCAGTATCTAACTTTGGTAATGGGATTAAACATATTAAATTCATAAAGCATTCTTACCACAAATCAAGAAATATAAACAAATGACGCTGACTTTGCAAAGAAATGGCCTCAGTTTCTTCTGCTCCGTCCAGACTGTGAAATACTCATATAGTTATTTAATTTACTTTTTAAATTTATCACAGCTGTTCTCAGCGTATCTGAATAAAAAATACAGTTCAACTGGCAATGAATAGTGAAAGCTTTTTGCTAATATTTAGTAGCACTGGCCAATCGAAAGCTTGCGACTACCAGAATTCAAATGCAGTTTTTGAAAAACAAAAATAATTCCAAACATACTCTGCGTCTGGTAGTCGATTGGCCAGTCCGCTTTAGTTATGCCAATGCAAAACGATGTTAGTTTTTGGATACAATTTTCCCACCGCTCCCCTCTCCTCCTATACTCTTGTTACCCAAGCGAATTTGAATTTCCATAATGCCTCTCTTCTAAGACGGTGTCCCCACTAACGTTATGAAACAAACAAGCAGGAACAACAGTCCGTCTGGTCGTGCGTCCGTAGACATTTAGTATTTTCTCAATAATTTGGGTAATATTGGGACTATCATATTATTTAAAACACATTCTTGCTCAGTGAATTCTAAGCTAAACTACCATATATTTTTAATGTTCAGTTTCATTATGGTTTTAGATTTTCAATTTTGTCACCGGTCATCGTCAAATAAATATTTTACACAAGACGGCCATCTTTCCCTCTCGCCATCTCGCTAGCATGTATTTTTCAAATAACTAACTTGTTTTTGTGACGTCAGAAACATTACCGCGAGGAGGCAATAAAATTGTCTGCGTGTTTTGCTTCTGTTGGCTTTGTCGCAACGTGTATATATGCATGGCGGACTGTGTCAAGCGAAGCGGGGTTGTTCATGGCGGGTTAAGAATAGGCGTTAATAATTTGTATTGTATCGTGTAACACTACCAAAAAATGTAAGGATTGCTACTGATTTTTGCGTTAAAGTTGACAGAATACGTTAATTCAGATAGTAGTTTTGCGGCACACTTCCGCAAAATCGTTAATTATAAGTCTTGGCTGCCAAATGTATGCAGCAGATCTGGCAAAATGTTAAATGTTGGTAGTACGTTTTCGAAACCGAAACTAAAACGCGTGTTAGATTTTTACCGTGGAATCGTTCTATAGGCTTTAGCACTGCACAAAAGGCAGCGTTGCTGGCGTGTGAGAGCATCATCGTCAGACGCAATAGGGCGGATTTATTTATTATCATTTTATGACTAACATCTTACTGAAATGAGCGATTATTCTCGCAGATTTTACTACAATCACTAGCAACTATTAAAGTTTGATTCTGTGAATACACCTATAGGAACTCTATATTAACATATATTCATAGGACCAAGAGTCCATATTTTAGTTAAACATTATATGTAAATATATTTCCTCATTTTCAAAGACCTGTCCAAAAGAAGTTGGCGGGACAGGCAGATTAAATTGTAAAAAGAAAAACATTCAAATTTTAAAAGAAAATTTTAACCACTGTCTTATTCATTTTATTATAGTGAGTTAAAGTGTATTGTGTTGATGTACCATCATCTTCATTTCACCCCTAGACACTAGAGACATCATATACCAGCCACTAGAATCAAAATACGGACTGTGTGAGATCTAGGGAGGTAGCGTTAGGTTCCCTGATCAATATATCATCATCATCATCATTCCTTTTATAGTCAGGGACCTACATGTGCTTGACCTCACACAGTTAACATAGACACAACTATCTTTCTTGTTAGGTATAACATCTTAACCTCCCCAGCAAAAATTACATTTGCTACAGGTATTGAGCCTTCTTTCTTGCTTAGCATAGGTTGTTTATGTCCTGCTGCCATATAGAAATGTGCTAATGACGCAGGCGTTATATACCGCAGCTTTGGTCTTCGTTGAGAGTTTGGAGTTTACCAAAACACGCGTTGTAATGCGGGCAAAGGTGGCTGCAGCTTTGCCAATGTGGCTGTCAATATCTGTTTACAGAGAGAGATTTTCTTTGATGGTGTACCCCACGTATGTGCAGTGGTGCACCACTGCCAATTCATAGTTATCGATAGTGATAGCTGGTGCAACATCCCCATCTGGACCAAGCACATTTGCTTTTTTTTTTACTTATTGTGATGCCAAATTCTCTGCATGCTTGGGTAAAGCTATTCATCAAGCTCTGAAGATCCTGTTGACTTTGAGTGACCACTGCAGCGTCATCAGCAAACAGCAAGTCTCTTATAGTGACCCTTCTGATTTTTGTTTTTGCCTTCAGCCTTGCGAGATTAAACAGTCGGCTATCTGACCTGGTGTAAAGGCATATTCCTTCAGTTTCATATCCTAATGCATGTTTCAATAGCAAGGCAAACGAGATCTCGAAAAGGAACGAAGCCAGGACGCAGCCTTGTTTAACGCTACTGCGTCTGTCAAGAGGCTGTGATGTGCTTCCAGTATATTGGACTGTTCCTGTCATGTCTTAATGGAATGACTTGATCATTTCCAGCAATTAAGCGGGGGTAGCATATTTTCAGGAGGATTTTGATTAGTCCATCCCTTCTAACTAGGTCACGTGCCTTTGCCAGGCCTATAAAGGTGATAAATAAAAGCCTTTTCTGTTCTCGATTTTTCCTGAAGCTGGCGGAGAGAAAAGATCATGTCTGAAGTTGATCTACCAGTTCGGAATCCACACTGTGATTCTAGACATATGCGCTCAGATAACTTGTGTAGTCACATTAAGATGAATCTGTCAAAAACATTATCAACAATGCTAAGAAGAGAGATGTCTGTGTGACGAAAGGTCTGTCCTTGTCCTTTTGTCCTCTTGTGTGATCTCTCACACTTTCAGCCCTCCGGCAGTAAATTTGTTTTCTTCATATTTCTTAATTATTCGCTTGTTATTTGGCATTTCATTTTGCCTTTTCATTCATTTTACTCTTTATGCTGGACACAGCATGATGAAGTCTCTAACACGCCACTCCCTTATGGCAGTATTTGCTACGGTAGTAATTCTTATCTTATTGTGTCACATTCACGCTTCACGTCAGGTTATTAGACGGTCAGCGATAATATTTTATCGCATAATCTGTCTTACCATCTTTTCAAGCGATGGTGCTTGTTTATCCAAGCTTGTGTTGGGCAGGAGTGCTGAATAGAACCAGATTTGTTTGTCTGGCAAAACACAGGATAACCCGTGCACGAGGCGGAACTTATGACATAATCGCTTTAGGTCACTTGTTTGAAAGTAATCATGGATTTATTACATATGAGGTAATATGTGTCAACAAATGTGTTTGTGAGAGTGTATGAAATGCATCGGACACCATGTTACCATATATGCAAAATTTTTCCATGTCATAAATATTTTGAAAGTACCACTCCTGACCGGTATGAATATGATTGGAGCGTTTATTTAACTCCATAACAAACAATAGTAACAAGAAAAACCAGGACTAAGGAAAACTGAAGAAACACACGGAGTCAGAGAAGGAATCTATTGTAAAGTTAAAGAACCCTAGACACGCGTAAGAGACCGACTTGTCTCTTTTGTTCATCTGAGCAACAAGTCTGTAGCCAAGATTGGCGTAAGTTGTGATTTACATTTCATATTTTATTACTAACTTGTGAACTAACATATGAAATATATTTATTTCCTTGTGAAGTTTAATGGGTGAAACTCGCTTTTGGATGTCAAAGTCATTTGAGGCTGGCAACCTCAGCGTACAGAATGATGATTCATGAACCACCACTGCACGGGCTGGTGATTGCTTTATTGATAGTTTCGTAAAGAGAACTAAAAGTATAAAGTAGTTCCAGGTTCACTATGGAGCAGGGAGGGAAAGATGAAAGAAATGATGTACATTCTAAGAATAATACTTACAGTTTCAAAGCTTTTCACTCAGCGCAAATGTAAACGAAACATACATATTCATGTTAAAATTAATAGAAGTTTCAAACTTTTCAACAAGTGTAAATATAAAGGAAACAAAAATAAATTTATATTGTGAACACTTTTCAAACAGTGGAGATGTAAATATAAAACATATTATATCTGTGCGTTTAACCTTTTTATTTAAATGTAATGTAAAGCTAAAGCTATTCATTTTAAATGTAAAGGAAGTTTTATCCCGAGGGATTAAATTTAATTCTCAACCAGGGTAAATTCTGACATGGGATAGTCGAATAGAAGAGGGGGGCACATAACTATTTGTCGGAAAACGCCATACTCAGAAGAGCGTTTCGTTTCTATTTCTATTACCAGTTATTGGTGGTACCAGCAGAAAGTACTATCTCTGGAACAAAGTGAAGGTAGAAGTGGACGCCATCGTAATAGGGTCTTATAGACAGACGCAGGATTAGCTTGGCCGTTACTCCTTGACGTTCTGGGAACGTGCAGCGCCTGAACTTTGAACAGAGACGAGTGACAGCAGTGCACAGAAAACGTACCCATCAGGAGGAGGATTAGAATCATCACTGGTAGCTAAGTTAACCTAAATGCTGCCACTTGAACTTCATCAAAAACCATCACCCGAGTGATGAAAACTTTATTTTGTAACTAACTATTATTCCTTTCTTTTAAACTGTTAAACTTAAAGTGATTATTAAATTTTGTTATTTGTAATTATACCAATTTAACTTCGATTTAATCATTTTAAAGTTACTGCATGTTTGCCTCAGTCAAATTACTACCCACACTCTAAACAAAGCTATATTATAATAATAGTAACCACTGATTAACTCAGGGGTAGGGGCTTAACGAGCTAGAATAAACCATTGCTTAAATTCTTCATAAAAGGTGTCGGCAGATTACTGATTTAACTCTTTGACTCCGGAGCAACGCTCAGAGCGTTGGTCAGATTTAACAGCAACGTCTCATGAAATTAGCACAGGGTGGGTTGGTCAAAGAGACGTTTAGCAACAGCCAGCATTATTTTCGCTTATCTGAATATCTTGTGAAGACTCCCATGTGATAGAAGCTTTACTACTCTTCTATTGACATTCTCCTCCATAGTTGGCAGACATTTGACAGCATCAAGGACTGCAAGCGTGACGGTATTTTCTGTAGCATACAGCTCAGTGTAGTGCTCGACCCACCTCCCTATCTGCTTACCCTTATCGGTTAGCTTCTCTCCGCTGATGGTCTATAGCAGTGCCATCTTACTTTTTGGGGTGACCAAGGGCTTTCTTTATACCTTCATACATTTGTCTGTGTTGCTGTGGTGAAGTGGGATGTTATAAATATTTATAGGGGACTTAGTGTACTGACTGAGATCAGCTGTGAAGGTATCTATATCTAATAAGAGTAGTGTATTATAGATAACCTTACTTGCTGCCACATATATTTATATCTCAGTCAGAATTATTCTGGAGTAGTGTGATGATTACGTTATATGTCTAGGGTATGTGTATGATGAAGTGTAAGTCAAAACAACAACAGACAGATAAACAATTTAATTTATTCCACTACACGTGACAACACTGTGACACTCACATACATAAAACACTCTACAAGGATATCTTAAAGGAGTCACTGATAACTTTTCAAATAACAATATGTATTCATTGCTGTCATGAATGAATATGTGTCCTGATTCAAATACAAAGGGAACTAGGAATCACAATCAATTTTAATTACAAGTTATATGTACAGAATTTATCAATATGAATATTGTAGTGACATATATTATTAAAAGTATCCTATGTGTGTCAGTTGTGTAGTAGTAATATGAGGTAATACTGGTTTTGTTTTGTTCAAGCTCTGTTGGTATTTGTCATCATGACTTCAATAGTTTGTCTTTATTGGAACTAGTATTGGAGATGTTCTCAGTTCCTGATATTAAAACAATTTAATTCCCCTCTTAATGTTATTTTTACAATGTCATTTTAAGATGGGGGTACATAATGTTGAGCTCAGCTGGCCACATCAGCTTATCTTGCGTGATGGCGGCAGGAAAAGACTCCTCTGCTCGATTTCTCCCCTGGGCTCTGGAGACACCTCACTGATAGCTAAATGGACCAAGGAGTATGCTGTCCGACTCTGGATTCAACAAAGCTCTGACCAGGTGCTGCTCAATACCATAAGGCCACGGTCCCACAATTTATGGAAATAAACACAGATACGTTGACTAGCAATGAATTCTGGCACAAATACTGGCACAAATTCCCATCTGCTTA
Source organism: Oreohelix idahoensis (assembly GCA_024509875.1). Lineage (NCBI taxonomy): Eukaryota > Metazoa > Mollusca > Gastropoda > Stylommatophora > Oreohelicidae > Oreohelix > Oreohelix idahoensis. The sequence goes on from JAMPIV010012872.1 coordinate 8,201, forward strand.
TGTTCCAGGCTTTTATTTAGCAAAAATATGAGCTGGCTTCAACGCACTGTTGCTTTATCAAGCTTATTTGAACTAGTGGTCTCGAACTAACGCTCCTAAGTGATTATATCAGCGAGTCTGGCCAATGGAGCCACGTTTCGACAAGTGTTTGAAAAAATTTTACCTTCCTACGTCTCCCCTAACAACCAAGGATAGCATTTATAGTCCGACTAATCGTGTGTAGCCTTACATATCATTCCAGCCAATCAGTTCAAATGTAACTTGTGGCCCATTTCCCGTACAATGGTGGTTTAAAAAATCTACCACTGAGCGATTCTGATTTTGGGTGTTGTCTGACAGCACCATCATTTTATTTTGGCTATAACTTGTTAATTCCTAGACTATTTGCATAACACTTAACATATTCTTTGTCATCAAGCCCTAAGGAACCCAAATATACAATTTTAAAAGAGCTGAGTGGCTGCATTCAAAATATGCAATTTCTTCTACCTCCTGTTTCGAAGATGTGCTGTCTGGGTACTGTAATGTTTTCAAACGTAAACCCATCTAATGTTATCTTTTCTAATAAGCGTTTTTCAGGATTTTAAAACCTAACTCTGGGAAGGTTAGTGTTTTTATCACTGTCCGTCTGAAAAAAAGTTAGTGCATGTGGCCTTACACGCGTGATAGTAGTAATTGTGTATCGCGTTACGCTTGTTGGGGTGGCATTAATAGCGAGACGCGTGTTTAATTTTGCATGCGTTCCTGATTTTCAGCCCTCCCTCTCTCTTTCTGTTTGAGTCCATCTGTTCGTTCGTTTTGGTAACGTAGTATAATTAATGTTAGGATTAATTTAGGTCATTACGCAGTGTGCCTCTCAATGTTTTTCTTAGAAATGCAATACCCGTTTTAATGTGTTGTGGAAACGCTTGTATTTATGCAGTGGCTTATATTTAACGTGGAAACGTTACAATTTGCAGACGAAGCATAAAACAAAGGGGATTTCGAGTACATTCTTTGTGACAGCACTGTTATTTTACCATTGCTCTTTTCTTTATTAGAATTTATTTGTTAGGCTTTATATTTACCTGATAATTTATATATGTGGATTAGAATATTTCACGACACCTCCCCTCTTAAAACAGACATTATATGTCAGTCCTTTATTCTATATACACATAGATAAATGTAAGTCAACTTGACTTTACTCTGCTGTGGTGCTATCATGGTTTTATGTAGTTGGGCCCATTCAGAGTAGGCACTACTCATGAAATCTGCCTCAGACTTCTACAACCAATAATATATTTCGGTTATGTTACTGAACAGCCGCAAGTGTGAGTGCTTGTCTTAATGCTGCTTCGCAACCCGTATTCACCATTTCTCTTCTCTGAGTTTGCGCAATGACATGTCCAGAGAACATTATATTTCCCTCAAAATGTACGTTATGAGAAGATAACATATACCTGGTGATAGCAGAGTTTTCGTAGTGGATCCCATAATCTTCTTATTATCCTGTATGAAACATTCGGAATATCCTCAATCAAAGAGGCAACTCAGGGATTCATTACGTTCCTCCGAAATGTTTACATCCAACAATTTTCTCATCATTCTAGAGAAGACACTAGGCGCATTCTTCAATCCAAATGGCAATCTATTAAACTCATAGTGTCCTTCTGAGGTACTAAAAGCTAGGTATGGTCTAACCTCAGGCTTTACTGGAATCTGATAGTATCCTTTACTGAGATCCACTTTTGAGAAATATTTAGCTTTATTGAGTCTGGCAAACAGCTGATTTGTATCCGGCAATGGATCCACCTGTCCTTCTGTAATAGCATTCAGTCTCCTGTAATCTATACAGAGTCTATGTTCTCCAGAGGGCTTCCTTAAGAGTACAACACCGGAACTATATGAGGATTCACTGTGCGAAATAATTCCTTCCTTCAATAGATAGTCTATCTATTCCTTCAAAGCTTTCTCCTTAGCAAACGGAATCGAATATGGTTTCATACAGACAGGTGTGGGGTCTATCAGTTTCATATCATATTCCAATAGGTTTGTATGCCCTGGTCGGTCTGTTAACACCTCTGCATGATTATTTAGAACCTGTTGCACTCTCTCTTTCTGAGTTTACGTTAAATGTGTACTGATTTTCACCTGTGCTGCTGTCTCACAGGGGTGTAATGGATATTCAAATGATGAAAGTGGTTCCTTTTTCATCTCCATGGCGATGGACAAGGTCAACAAGTGTGTCTCTTCCTGATGTTCTCTTTCCAAATATTTCTTCAGGAGATTCACATGATAGATTTTTTCTTTCCCCTTCTTATCTATCTTATAATTTGTTCTAGACACCTTCTCTAGAACTGTATATGGACCCTGCCATCCAATTTGTAACTTATTCTGACTCCCGGGCAAAAGAAGCAGTACTTTCTCTCCCACAGCCAAATTTCTGTCTTTCGCCTTCCTGTTATAATAGGCAGCATGTTTCTTCCTGGCTTGTTTCAAATGTTCATTGGCAAGTTTCCAGCCAGTTTTTAAACGAGTGGTCAGCTCATTCACATATTGGTATGAAGATGTAATGTTTTCCTCTGCCTTTTCATCAGTCCACGTTCTTAACAAAGCTACATATGGACCTTTAATTTTTTGTACCTATTTGTCCATGCACCGGTATGGTCTCTTCCACTCGAAGCTCTATAGTGATGATTTTTCTTCCCAGAATTATCATGCATAAAACGACCGCTACCAATTCTTTTTCTGGGGCTTTCTCCCCACTTAAAATTCTTGATGAGAGATTTCCTCTCTACATTCTCTTCCTCCAGTTTGTTTAAGTCCGATTGAGGGATTGTCGGCTTATCCTGGGGTAAGACATCTTTTTGCACTCTCCGCATAGTGGCCATTGTAAAACAGTTAAGTGAAGCTTGTCCGTGAAAAGGGGCTTCCCATTCCATTTGGTCCACTTTATCAAATCTATTTTTCTTTTTATTATCAGGCCTAATTTTGCCCCGTGGCGTGTCCAGGTCCTGATCAATGTTCCCACTTGTGGGTGTTCCCTCATGTGCTATGCTACACCTTTCTACAAAATTCTCAATGTCCCATCTTGCTTTAGGCCAATAATAATTGTGAGCCACCTTTTGAATGATGGTACCTATCTTCTCATGGTCCCCATCTGGTTTCACATGTAGGCTCCTTATTAAGTCTGCCCTATATCTTTTAGGAAGTACCAGCTGTCCCTGACCTTTGGATCTAGCTCCAGTCTTCCTATACATCAACTTGTTTTTCATGTAAAAATCTCCCTTGCCTGGAGTTGTATGACAAGTTGACAATTTCCTGAAACAAGGCTTGAGTGTTTTATCCCCAGCCTGTGCCTTCCTCATCTCTTCTGGAGTGGTATCCAACATAATATCCTCCTCCTGTCTTGAGGTCGACCTGACCTGAAGGGTTGCCATATACACAGGTTTCCTTCTGCAACGGTCAGTGTCATGATTGTCCATCTGACAATTCTTACACCACCTTTTTCCTTGGTTGAAAGATTTTCTTTCATCATATTTCCTTTCATCGAATTGTGGGAATTTATTTTTATTTTCATACCGTGGCCTATCAAATTGGTGCTTACCTTTGTTTTGATCCCTAGGATCAAATTTATTAAAGTTCTGTGGTGCTCTAAAGTTATCCACTTGTTTCTTTTTATTACCTGTTACCTCTGCTTGAGCTGCTTGATACCTTTCAGCAACATTTAGCAACTCACCCAGCCTCTCTGCACCTTGTTCCATGAGAAACTTTCTCAGGTCTGGAGCCATGGACTCTCTTAATTGCTCTATAAGGACCATTTCCTTAAGATCTTGGGTTTTCCCCAGAGAAGTCCATTTCTCCAAGTATGTCTCTATTCGTGCAGAGAACTGGTGATAGGTTTCACCTGACAGTAGTTTAGCATTCCTAAATTTTTTCCTATAAAATTCTGCATTCTTTTCATACCTTAACAAAAGAGCCTGCTTTAGCGTGTCATAATTTTCCTGATCACCTCTGCTCATTTTTGCAAAAACCTCATAAGCTGCCCCACGAAGTCCTTGAGATAACTTTAAGCTCCACCTCTCTCTCTCTAACCCATACGTGGTAGCTAATAGTTCATACCTATTTAGGTAGCTCTCTATATCATCGTCTTTCTCAACAAAATGATCTAAATGAAAATTCATAGCTGAGGTTGAGGCTCCTTGGCTAGCAGTGGCATCAGAGGCAAAGGGACTGGCACCATTTTCAGGAGCATGGCCTTGAAACTCAAACTCCCTTAGTCGTAACTCATGTTCCCTTTGTAATCTCTTCTCCTCCTTTTCTGCTTCCCTCTCTGCAGTCAATCTTCTTTCTTCTGCTTCCCTTTCTGCAGCTAATTTCTTCTCTTCCCTTTCTGCAGCTAATTTCTTCTCTTCCCTTTCTGCAGCTAATTTCTTCTCTTCCCTTTCTGCAGCTAATTTCTTCTCTTCTCTTTCTGCAGCCTGTCTTCTTTCCTCGGCTTCCCTTTCTGCAGCTAATTTCTTCTCTTCTCTTTCTGCAGCCAATCTTTTTTTCTTCTGCTTCCCTTTCTGCAGCTAATTTCTTCTCTTCCCTTTCTGCAGCCAATCTTTTGTCTTCTCTTTCTGCTTCCAATTTCTTAGCCTCAGCCTCAATCTGCAACCTCTTAGTCTCAGCCTCAGCCTCAAATTGTAACTTCTTAATTTCCCTTTCAGCTTCTAACTTTCTTTCGGCTTCAAACCTTCTTTCTTCGCGTTCAATAAATTTGTCACATTCCGTAGTGACATAGGCAACCATAACTTGCCCATCTAATCCTAACTCTTTTGCAGTCTGAACAGCAGCAGATCGAAATTTGGCCAGGTCCGCCATTGTCTATCAGGTAAATTTATACAATGTCTAACCAACAATTCAATCTCTAAATATATATCTAATGGACAACACAGGCACCGTGAGCTCAACCTTATTTAATTCCACCCAAGGATACCTTTTAATTCTTATATTCCCTGAAGTGAATTACCCCCACTATTTTTAATAGGTAAAGATTCAAAATCCCAAGAGCGAGACCCCAATATATGTGGTGAAGTGGGATGTTATAAATATTTATAGGGGACTTAGTGTACTGACTGAGATCAGCTGTGAAGGTATCTATATCTAATAAGAGTAGTGTATTATAGATAACCTTACTTGCTGCCACATATATTTATATCTCAGTCAGAATTATTCTGGAGTAGTGTGATGATTACGTTATATGTCTAGGGTATGTGTATGATGAAGTGTAAGTCAAAACAACAACAGACAGATAAACAATTTAATTTATTCCACTACACGTGACAACACTGTGACACTCACATACATAAAACACTCTACAAGGATATCTTAAAGGAGTCACTGATAACTTTTCAAATAACAATATGTATTCATTGCTGTCATGAATGAATATGTGTCCTGATTCAAATACAAAGGGAACCAGGAATCACAATCAATTTTAATTACAAGTTATATGTACAGAATTTATCAATATGAATATTGTAGTGACATATATTATTAAAAGTATCCTATGTGTGTCAGTTGTGTAGTAGTAATATGAGGTAATACTGGTTTTGTTTTGTTCAAGCTCTGTTGGTATTTGTCATCATGACTTCAATAGTTTGTCTTTATTGGAACTAGTATTGGAGATGTTCTCAATTCCTGATATTAAAACAATTTAATTCCCCTCTTAATGTTATTTTTACAATGTCATTTTAAGATGGGGGTACATACTGTTGAGCTCAGCTGGCCACATCAGCTTATCTTGCGTGATGGCGGCAGGAAAAGACTCCTCTGCTCGATTTCTCCCCTGGGCTCTGGAGACACCTCACTGATAGCTAAATGGACCAAGGAGTATGCTGTCCGACTCTGGATTCAACAAAGCTCTGACCAGGTGCTGCTCAATACCATAAGGCCACGGTCCCACAATTTATGGAAATAAACACAGATACGTTGACTAGCAATGAATTCTGGCACAAATACTGGCACAAATTCCCATCTGCTTATGTTCCAGGCTTTTATTTAGCAAAAATATGAGCTGGCTTCAACGCACTGTTGCTTTATCAAGCTTATTTGAACTAGTGGTCTCGAACTAACGCTCCTAAGTGATTATATCAGCGAGTCTGGCCAATGGAGCCACGTTTCGACAAGTGTTTGAAAAAATTTTACCTTCCTACGTCTCCCCTAACAACCAAGGATAGCATTTATAGTCCGACTAATCGTGTGTAGCCTTACATATCATTCCAGCCAATCAGTTCAAATGTAACTTGTGGCCCATTTCCCGTACAATGGTGGTTTAAAAAATCTACCACTGAGCGATTCTGATTTTGGGTGTTGTCTGACAGCACCATCATTTTATTTTGGCTATAACTTGTTAATTCCTAGACTATTTGCATAACACTTAACATATTCTTTGTCATCAAGCCCTAAGGAACCCAAATATACAATTTTAAAAGAGCTAAGTGGCTGCGTTCAAAATATGCAATTTCTTCTACCTCCTGTTTCGAAGATGTGCTGTCTGGGTACTGTAATGTTTTCAAACGTAAACCCATCTAATGTTATCTTTTCTAATAAGCGTTTTTCAGGATTTTAAAACCTAACTCTGGGAAGGTTAGTGTTTTTATCACTGTCCGTCTGAAAAAAAGTTAGTGCATGTGGCCTTACACGCGTGATAGTAGTAATTGTGTATCGCGTTACGCTTGTTGGGGTGGCATTAATAGCGAGACGCGTGTTTAATTTTGCATGCGTTCCTGATTTTCAGCCCTCCCTCTCTCTTTCTGTTTGAGTCCATCTGTTCGTTCGTTTTGGTAACGTAGTATAATTAATGTTAGGATTAATTTAGGTCATTACGCAGTGTGCCTGTCAATGTTTTTCTTAGAAATGCAATACCCGTTTTAATGTGTTGTGGAAACGCTTGTATTTATGCAGTGGCTTATATTTAACGTGGAAACGTTACAATTTGCAGACGAAGCATAAAACAAAGGGGATTTCGAGTACATTCTTTGTGACAGCACTGTTATTTTACCATTGCTCTTTTCTTTATTAGAATTTATTTGTTAGGCTTTATATTTACCTGATAATTTATATATGTGGATTAGAATATTTCACGACACCTCCCCTCTTAAAACAGACATTATATGTCAGTCCTTTATTCTATATACACATAGATAAATGTAAGTCAACTTGACTTTACTCTGCTGTGGTGCTATCATGGTTTTATGTAGTTGGGCCCATTCAGAGTAGGCACTACTCATGAAATCTGCCTCAGACTTCTACAACCAATAATATATTTCGGTTATGTTACTGAACAGCCGCAAGTGTGAGTGCTTGTCTTAATGCTGCTTCGCAACCCGTATTCACCATTTCTCTTCTCTGAGTTTGCGCAATGACATGTCCAGAGAACATTATATTTCCCTCAAAATGTACGTTATGAGAAGATAACATATACCTGGTGATAGCAGAGTTTTCGTAGTGGATCCCATAATCTTCTTATTATCCTGTATGAAACATTCGGAATATCCTCAATCAAAGAGGCAACTCAGGGATTCATTACGTTCCTCCGAAATGTTTACATCCAACAATTTTCTCATCATTCTAGAGAAGACACTAGGCGCATTCTTCAATCCAAATGGCAATCTATTAAACTCATAGTGTCCTTCTGAGGTACTAAAAGCTAGGTATGGTCTAACCTCAGGCTTTACTGGAATCTGATAGTATCCTTTACTGAGATCCACTTTTGAGAAATATTTAGCTTTATTGAGTCTGGCAAACAGCTGATTTGTATCCGGCAATGGATCCACCTGTCCTTCTGTAATAGCATTCAGTCTCCTGTAATCTATACAGAGTCTATGTTCTCCAGAGGGCTTCCTTAAGAGTACAACACCGGAACTATATGAGGATTCACTGTGCGAAATAATTCCTTCCTTCAATAGATAGTCTATCTCTTCCTTCAAAGCTTTCTCCTTAGCAAACGGAATCGAATATGGTTTCATACAGACAGGTGTGGGGTCTATCAGTTTCATATCATATTCCAATAGGTTTGTATGCCCTGGTCGGTCTGTTAACACCTCTGCATGATTATTTAGAACCTGTTGCACTCTCTCTTTCTGAGTTTACGTTAAATGTGTACTGATTTTCACCTGTGCTGCTGTCTCACAGGGGTGTAATGGATATTCAAATGATGAAAGTGGTTCCTTTTTCATCTCCATGGCGATGGACAAGGTCAACAAGTGTGTCTCTTCCTGATGTTCTCTTTCCAAATATTTCTTCAGGAGACTCACATGATAGATTTTTTCTTTCCCCTTCTTATCTATCTTATAATTTGTTCTAGACACCTTCTCTAGAACTGTATATGGACCCTGCCATCCAATTTGTAACTTATTCTGACTCCCGGGCAAGAGAAGCAGAACTTTCTCTCCCACAGCCAAATTTCTGTCTTTCGCCTTCCTGTTATAATAGGCAGCATGTTTCTTCCTGGCTTGTTTCAAATTTTCATTGGCAAGTTTCCAGCCAGTTTTTAAACGAGTGGTCAGCTCATTCACATATTGGTATGAAGATGTAATGTTTTCCTCTGCCTTTTCATCAGTCCACGTTCTTAACAAAGCTACATATGGACCTTTAATTTTGTGGACCTATTTGTCCATGCACCGGTATGGTCTCTTCCACTCGAAGCTCTATAGTGATGATTTTTCTTCCCAGAATTATCATGCATAAAACGACCGCTACCAATTCCTTTTCTGGGGCTTTCTCCCCACTTAAAATTCTTGATGAGAGATTTCCTCTCTACATTCTCTTCCTCCAGTTTGTTTAAGTCCGATTGAGGGATTGTCGGCTTATCCTGGGGTAAGACATCTTTTTGCACTCTCCGCATAGTGGCCATTGTAAAACAGTTAAGTGAAGCTTGTCCGTGAAAAGGGGCTTCCCATTCCATTTGGTCCACTTTATCAAATCTATTTTTCTTTTTATTATCAGGCCTAATTTTGCCCCGTGGCGTGTCCAGGTCCTGATCAATGTTCCCACTTGTGGGTGTTCCCTCATGTGCTATGCTACACCTTTCTACAAAATTCTCAATGTCCCATCTTGCTTTAGGCCAATAATAATTGTGAGCCACCTTTTGAATGATGGTACCTATCTTCTCATGGTCCCCATCTGGTTTCACATGTAGGCTCCTTATTAAGTCTGCCCTATATCTTTTAGGAAGTACCAGCTGTCCCTGACCTTTGGATCTAGCTCCAGTCTTCCTATACATCAACTTGTTTTTCATGTAAAAATCTCCCTTGCCTGGAGTTGTATGACAAGTTGACAATTTCCTGAAACAAGGCTTGAGTGTTTTATCCCCAGCCTGTGCCTTCCTCATCTCTTCTGGAGTGGTATCCAACATAATATCCTCCTCCTGTCTTGAGGTCGACCTGACCTGAAGGGTTGCCATATACACAGGTTTCCTTCTGCAACGGTCAGTGTCATGATTGTCCATCTGACAATTCTTACACCACCTTTTTCCTTGGTTGAAAGATTTTCTTTCATCATATTTCCTTTCATCGAATTGTGGGAATTTATTTTTATTTTCATACCGTGGCCTATCAAACTGGTGCTTACCTTTGTTTTGATCCCTAGGATCAAATTTATTAAAGTTCTGTGGTGCTCTAAAGTTATCCACTTGTTTCTTTTTATTACCTGTTACCTCTGCTTGAGCTGCTTGATACCTTTCAGCAACATTTAGCAACTCACCCAGCCTCTCTGCACCTTGTTCCATGAGAAACTTTCTCAGGTCTGGAGCCATGGACTCTCTTAATTGCTCTATAAGGACCATTTCCTTAAGATCTTGGGTTTTCCCCAGAGAAGTCCATTTCTCCAAGTATGTCTCTATTCGTGCAGAGAACTGGTGATAGGTTTCACCTGACAGTAGTTTAGCATTCCTAAATTTTTTCCTATAAAATTCTGCATTCTTTTCATATCTTAACAAAAGAGCCTGCTTTAGCATGTCATAATTTTCCTGATCACCTCTGCTCATTTTTGCAAAAACCTCATAAGCTGCCCCACGAAGTCCTTGAGATAACTTTAAGCTCCACCTCTCTCTCTCTAACCCATACGTGGTAGCTAATAGTTCATACCTATTTAGGTAGCTCTCTATATCATCGTCTTTCTCAACAAAATGATCTAAATGAAAATTCATAGCTGAGGTTGAGGCTCCTTGGCTAGCAGTGGCATCAGAGGCAAAGGGACTGGCACCATTTTCAGGAGCATGGCCTTGAAACTCAAACTCCCTTAGTCGTAACTCATGTTCCCTTTGTAATCTCTTCTCCTCCTTTTCTGCTTCCCTCTCTGCAGTCAATCTTCTTTCTTCTGCTTCCCTTTCTGCAGCTAATTTCTTCTCTTCCCTTTCTGCAGCTAATTTCTTCTCTTCCCTTTCTGCAGCTAATTTCTTCTCTTCCCTTTCTGCAGCTAATTTCTTCTCTTCTCTTTCTGCAGCCTGTCTTCTTTCCTCGGCTTCCCTTTCTGCAGCTAATTTCTTCTCTTCTCTTTCTGCAGCCAATCTTTTTTCTTCTGCTTCCCTTTCTGCAGCTAATTTCTTCTCTTCCCTTTCTGCAGCCAATCTTTTGTCTTCTCTTTCTGCTTCCAATTTCTTAGCCTCAGCCTCAATCTGCAACCTCTTAGTCTCAGCCTCAGCCTCAAATTGTAACTTCTTAATTTCCCTTTCAGCTTCTAACTTTCTTTCGGCTTCAAACCTTCTTTCTTCGCGTTCAATAAATTTGTCACATTCCGTAGTGACATAGGCAACCATAACTTGCCCATCTAATCCTAACTCTTTTGCAGTCTGAACAGCAGCAGATCGAAATTTGGCCAGGTCCGCCATTGTCTATCAGGTAAATTTATACAATGTCTAACCAACAATTCAATCTCTAAATATATATCTAATGGACAACACAGGCACCGTGAGCTCAACCTTATTTAATTCCACCCAAGGATACCTTTTAATTCTTATATTCCCTGAAGTGAATTACCCCCACTATTTTTAATAGGTAAAGATTCAAAATCCCAAGAGCGAGACCCCAATATATGTGGTGAAGTGGGATGTTATAAATATTTATAGGGGACTTAGTGTACTGACTGAGATCAGCTCTGAAGGTATCTATATCTAATAAGAGTAGTGTATTATAGATAACCTTACTTGCTGCCACATATATTTATATCTCAGTCAGAATTATTCTGGAGTAGTGTGATGATTACGTTATATGTCTAGGGTATGTGTATGATGAAGTGTAAGTCAAAACAACAACAGACAGATAAACAATTAAATTTATTCCACTACACGTGACAACACTGTGACACTCACATACATAAAACACTCTACAAGGATATCTTAAAGGAGTCACTGATAACTTTTCAAATAACAGTATGTATTCATTGCTGTCATGAATGAATATGTGTCCTGATTCAAATACAAAGGGAACCAGGAATCACAATCAATTTTAATTACAAGTTATATGTACAGAATTTATCAATATGAATATTGTAGTGACATATATTATTAAAAGTATCCTATGTGTGTCAGTTGTGTAGTAGTAATATGAGGTAATACTGGTTTTGTTTTGTTCAAGCTCTGTTGGTATTTGTCATCATGACTTCAATAGTTTGTCTTTATTGGAACTAGTATTGGAGATGTTCTCAATTCCTGATATTAAAACAATTTAATTCCCCTCTTAATGTTATTTTTACAATGTCATTTTAAGATGGGGGTACATACTGTTGAGCTCAGCTGGCCACATCAGCTTATCTTGCGTGATGGCGGCAGGAAAAGACTCATCTGCTCGATTTCTCCCCTGGGCTCTAGAGACACCTCACTGATAGCTAAATGGACCAAGGAGTATGCTGTCCGACTCTGGATTCAACAAAGCTCTGACCAGGTGCTGCTCAATACCATAAGGCCACGGTCCCACAATTTATGGAAATAAACACAGATACGTTGACTAGCAATGAATTCTGGCACAAATACTGGCACAAATTCCCATCTGCTTATGTTCCAGGCTTTTATTTAGCAAAAATATGAGCTGGCTTCAACGCACTGTTGCTTTATCAAGCTTATTTGAACTAGTGGTCTCGAACTAACGCTCCTAAGTGATTATATCAGCGAGTCTGGCCAATGGAGCCACGTTTCGACAAGTGTTTGAAAAAATTTTACCTTCCTACGTCTCCCCTAACAACCAAGGATAGCATTTATAGTCCGACTAATCGTGTGTAGCCTTACATATCATTCCAGCCAATCAGTTCAAATGTAACTTGTGGCCCATTTCCCGTACAATGGTGGTTTAAAAAATCTACCACTGAGCGATTCTGATTTTGGGTGTTGTCTGACAGCACCATCATTTTATTTTGGCTATAACTTGTTAATTCCTAGACTATTTGCATAACACTTAACATATTCTTTGTCATCAAGCCCTAAGGAACCCAAATATACAATTTTAAAAGAGCTAAGTGGCTGCGTTCAAAATATGCAATTTCTTCTACCTCCTGTTTCGAAGATGTGCTGTCTGGGTACTGTAATGTTTTCAAACGTAAACCCATCTAATGTTATCTTTTCTAATAAGCGTTTTTCAGGATTTTAAAACCTAACTCTGGGAAGGTTAGTGTTTTTATCACTGTCCGTCTGAAAAAAAGTTAGTGCATGTGGCCTTACACGCGTGATAGTAGTAATTGTGTATCGCGTTACGCTTGTTGGGGTGGCATTAATAGCGAGACGCGTGTTTAATTTTGCATGCGTTCCTGATTTTCAGCCCTCCCTCTCTCTTTCTGTTTGAGTCCATCTGTTCGTTCGTTTTGGTAACGTAGTATAATTAATGTTAGGATTAATTTAGGTCATTACGCAGTGTGCCTCTCAATGTTTTTCTTAGAAATGCAATACCCGTTTTAATGTGTTGTGGAAACGCTTGTATTTATGCAGTGGCTTATATTTAACGTGGAAACGTTACAATTTGCAGACGAAGCATAAAACAAAGGGGATTTCGAGTACATTCTTTGTGACAGCACTGTTATTTTACCATTGCTCTTTTCTTTATTAGAATTTATTTGTTAGGCTTTATATTTACCTGATAATTTATATATGTGGATTAGAATATTTCACGACAGTTGCCTGTTTGCGCTGCGGTCTGGATGCTGTCGCTGAGCTGGAGCCAACAATTATTTGCACAACGTCAAGCGGTTTCTTGGACTTTGCTTCTCGTAGCCTTCAGGATCTGTAGGGTTCTAGCACTCAGTGAACGTTTGTATTCAATCGCAGCACTGCGCTTAGCTTGAGTTCCAATCCACAAAGTATTTAAATGTAATGATGTTTTCAGACTGTACCATTAAAATTTACGAACGCAAAGTGCAGGGAATTTCTTCTATTATATGACATACTTCTGTCTTGCTATTAATAGAAATGAGGCCTTTGTTTTGATGATATATCGCTGCCGTCAATAATTAGGGTGCGTGATCGCAACGTTGTTGCTTAGTTACACTATTTGCCAGCTTTATTAATATGCCTGATTTTTTAAGGCTTACAAAAACTTGCGTGGAAAATGATTGTCACATGGAAATGATGATGATGATTATTATTGTGCGCAGTCGCACATGGTAATGGTAATGACAGATGGTAATGGTAATGACACATGGTAATGGTAAGGACACATGGTAATGACACGTGGTAATGATGATGACACATGGTAATGGTAATGACACATCGTAATGGTAATGGCACATGGTAATGACACATGGTAATGGTAATGACAGATGGTAATGACAATGACACATGGTAATGGTAATGACACTTTATAATGGTAATGACACATGATAATGACATATGGTAATGACACATGGTAATGACACATGGTAATGACACATGGTAATGGTAATGATACATGGTAACGATGATGATTGTTATTGTTGTATTTATGGTAAAGAATGGGGCGGTTCACTTTGTAAAATACATGGTGATTGTTTTTTTATAAATGGAATATGTTCTTCAGCTTGAGTGATTACTAGTCAGGCCTAGCAAAGTAACCTGAGGTAACGCCGGTCAAATAAATGTTGTCAGCAGGAATCACCTGAGAGTGAAGGAATTTTGGCGAGATAGTTTTGAGGGGAGATAATGAATGGAGGGAGATGCTGGAGTTGGAGCGACCTGGTCATGTATACTGTTGTTCTGAACAGATACGATTTAGAGAAGGATAGTTTGATAAAATAGATAATTCGCGGTGAGAGTGCGTGACAGCTTCAGTGTTTGAGAAGCTGGGATTTATTTTATAAGTGACTGCTCTTCACTGGATCAGTTTGATGTTTGCAGTGAAATGCTACTTACACTACCTTTATGTGATATTTAAATATTCAGGACATATTTCATTAAATGTTTCTGTGACCGCTTGGCATACACTCAAATTAATACGTGTTAAAAACCAAGTAAAATGAGAAATAACAACGTTAAAAGCAGTTAAGACATTTGTGCACAAAATACAGTATCACTCAAAGTTCACGGCTTCGGGAAAAGTTGTCCCAGAACAACAAAGTAATAAGTGCCTGTTTATTGAGTGGAAAATTTTGGGAAAATGTTGGGAGAAGTTGCAAGTCATGGGTTTTTCCGTTGCTAGAGTGAGAGTCGTGTGCATAAAAGTCGAAAAACTGAGGAACGGAGTGCAAAATGTAGATGTTTGGTGCCGAGTGAAAAATAAAGCATCGTGTGAAAATTGGCTGGAAAAAAAGAGTGGGCAGTATATAAAGAGGAGACTTGGGCGATTTGACAGGAACCCAGGACTTGTACAGATTTTAGGAGTCGTTAGGCGAGAGAATTTTTACAGAACTTCGTCTTTGAGATTATCAAGACAAGTTGTTTTTTTAACTTGAGAAGTTTTTTTTCAAGTGAGCCTAGTATGTTAAAGTAGACAGTTTGTATTTTACCCTGTCAGATATATTATTCCTGTGGATATAATTTTCATTTTGTTTTGGATATTCACTACTTTGGGTAAGAAAGAAATACGTGCTTCCTTATTGTGCCAATGACATTTTGCTGTTCCAATCACGTTAATAAAATATATTCTATTTTTCTACATTGCTGCGTTTTCCTTGAAACATTACGGTTGGATTATTTGATTAAACCACTATACAAGACATTGCTTTTCACTAACCATAAAAAAGGTACGAAAGAACCCTGGGTTAAGGAAGAATAAAATAAGGTCAAGTATTTCCATCTCAGGCGGTCAGACCTGTAACGACTTGAACTAAGAAACGTACAAGATTTAGCGCTCTTCAAAATATTTACCTGCGGTCAACCATTAACGGAACTGACCCGGTCAGCTGACGGACACACACACATTCTTTTCATTGCTGCCGCGACCTGCGCACAAATAGCTGCACGGTCACACTTTACTACTTGATGCCGTAACCAGTTCGCTCTAGCGCGGTTACATTTCGTTTGAACTATAAACATGTGTTGGTGGGTGATTGATGAGCGATAGCCTGATCTACAGAGACCTTTCTCATACACCTAAACATCCATACGTGCCAGTACACAGGTTGTGCCTTTCCCCGTACGTACAATGATATAGCACAGCGGTTCCCAACCTGTGGTACTCGTACCCCTGGGGGTACGCGACAGGACGTTCAGGGGTACGCGAAAAAAAAAAATTGAGTAATGGCGGAAAAAAGATACATATGTCAACAGTGTAAAAGGCAAGTCAAAAGTTGTGAAATTAATTCAACGCTATACTATACAACATGAACTGTGTGAGACAATCTCCGCCGTTTTTCTTGCGCGCAATCTGCTTGGACTGGCGTGTGTGAAAATCTATGGCGTTTCGTGTGACCACAATTAAATATTTTTACACAATAGTCTTCATTATGATGACTATGGGATTATCGTTGTGCCGTTGAATATTTCATCAAAAATATGACTTGTTTGCTCTTCCACACTAATCTATGAACTTGTCGTCAGCTAACAAAGATAACGAAAATGCGGTTGAAGCCTCCTACCGTATTAGTTATCGTATTGCTAAATGTGGTAACAATCATACTATAGCTAAGAATTTAATTTCTCTTTGTATAAAAGATGCCGTTCTGTGCATACTCGGAGAGGAACATGTTCGCAAAATGAACGCTATCCCTCTTTCGAACAATACAATTTCTCGAAGAATGCAGGATATGTCTGACGATGTTGAAGCGACAATAATAAGTAGAATTAAAAATAGTAAATTCTTTGCTATTCAAGTTGACGAAAGCACAGATATTGCTAATTTCGCTGTTTTGCTTGTTATTGTGAGGTATTTGAAAAGAAATGAAGTTGAATAAAACCTTTTGCTTTGTCATCCTCTGTCAGGGCTTACAAGAGGTGAGGATATATTTCATGCTATTGATTCTTATTTCAAAGAAAAGGACATTAATTGGTCTAATTGTTGTGGACTATGCACTGACGGAGCCAAGTCTATGTCAGGTTGCTACTCCGGTCTTCGCGCTCGTGTCACGAAGGTAGCCCGCTATATAACCTGGAGCCACTGCTGCATCCACAGGCAAAGCCTTGCATCTAACCGCCTCCCTGGTGAATTAAAAGTCGTTCTTGATGAAGCTGTGAAAGTGGTTAATTTTATAAAGTCAAAGTCCACAAACTCCAGGTTTTTCAAAGCACTGTGTGAAGAGATGAATAGCCTTCATTCTACCCTCCTCCTTCATACACAAGTAAGGTGGCTCTCTCGTGGTAAAGTCCTTACCCGGCTGTTCGAACTTAGACATGAAGTCCAACTTTTTTTTGAAGACCATCCTTTCCAACTTACTTCAAAGTTACACGACTGTGATTGGTTTCAGAGTCTTGCACTCTTATCGGATATTTTCCTACAAATAAACAAACTAAATTTGGCACTTCAGAATAGCTCGGTAACGATCTTCAATGTTTCAGACAAAATTGAATCTATGATTAAAAAATTAGATTTTTGGAGGTCATGTATTGAAAAAGGCCAGCCTGAGGTATTTGAAACTCTGCATAATTTCCTATCCGAGATCGAGCTGCACCTCTCTCATGAAATGAGCGAGAAAATAATTGAACACTTGAAAGGGCTAAAATCATCTTTCAAGAAGTACTTTCCGAAACCTGGAAAATAGAACTACTGGATTGTAAATCCCTTTGAAGAAGAATATTTCCAAGTAGCCACATTATCAATCAACGAAAAAGAGAAGTTGATTGAACTTTCGACTGATACTACTTTAATAGCTGAATTTAAAGGAAAATTCCTTATTAACTTTTGGGGAGACATCAGCAGAGAATATGAACAGCTGACCGAAAAGGCGCTTAAGTTTCTGTTGCCATTTACAAATACTGAGCTGGTGGAGAGGGCTTTCTCTTCTTATACCTTTATAAAAAATAAATACCGTAGTAAACTGAATGCAGGTCCAGAATTGAGACTGTATCGTACATCACTTGAACCTGATTTAAAAAAAACTATGTGCCTCAAAACAAGCTCAAGGATCGCACTGAACATTTGTCATGGTCACGTGACATGTGTGTTATAAAAAGTGATTTCAACTTTTAACAATAACAACGTTTTTGTTATTATTAATAAATTAGATGTGTTAATCTTTATTGTAACTTCTGATTTTTTTAAATGTAAAAATATATGCACTGTTTATTCATTATTTTATTACATTGTTTTTTAATCCCGTGGTTGGCCCCTTTATTTCTGGTTATAATCTATAAATTTTGAATAACAGCAACTATATTAATTATTAATTATTATTATTATTATATTAATTTCAAATATTTTGCTAATATTAGGGGTACAATTTATAGAAATGGGTTGCCAAGGGGTACGCAAGTGAAAAAAGGTTGGGAACCGCTGATATAGCAGAACATTACGCACCAACACTACCCCTATCCCCGGAGAAGGGACTGCTCGTGTCAATGATAGACTGCCGTGCTGAAGACGCTGATAAGTTAAAGCTGACTCAGAATTAGTGCTCATTTTTACAGGCTAATGTTCTCAATATTCTAATGCTCGTTGTTACGTTGAAAGTATCATACATTTTAATGCTCCATTTGTACAAATTGATACACAATGTATTGTTCTTAGTTCCGGACAAATATTATTTTAAACTTGGCATATTACTTATGTAGCATGTCACTTGATGATAGTTAATGACTCATTGCTGTATGAGTTTACTGCCCTCGTCACTGACATTCTAAACTGTCAATCAAGAAGGGGGATGCAGTGACCAACTGACAGAAGAAGTGACAAAAATGTAACGAATGGAATTGGAGTCAGCTTTACAAATAAACAATACTCTTGGAATATGTGACGTTTCAGGTTACACTTCATCAGCCACAAACAGGTACTTGCGATGACACATATAGTAATGCAATCAGGAAAACACGGACAAACACAATAGGAACAAATAATAATTGCTTAACACATACAAACATTAAGAATGTGTAGAAAAATGACACAGAGACAGAACGCAAAAATACTAATGGATAAACAAGCAACGAAACTGAAGCAGAAACAAAGAAGTTAACGCAAATATACTTAATGCAAAGGACAAACAATATCAAATGTAACATAGCAACAAAATGACGTCACAGAAAAAAATATAATCCAGCGCTGAACAACAACAACAATAGCTGGTAAAGATGGAAAGTGAAACCAAGGGTCTATGAAAGCCAATAGAAACATGAACGCATGTAAATAAAAAAAACCAAATCATAAAAGCAAAGGAAAATGACGAAATTAAAGGGGAGGGGGGGAGTCACTGATGAAGTAAACCTGATGATACAAATTAAAAGAAATGATGCTGAACATTCAGTCCATGAGGAGGAAGAGAAAACCATTTCAAGTGTCAGGTGATTATCTACAGAAACGGAAATGACGTTATCCTTGTCACATGGACTGATAAATATGACATGCATGTCGGGAAGCTCCAGAATGATGAGAACAATTAAATTAAACATCAATCGTTTATTCCTGTTTCCACACGTAATGCCACAACTGATACAATAAACATCATAAATGAGATTCCTGGAATAACAAGTACAGGCTACCGTTATAACAAAGGTGCCTTTCGAAAACGAAGTAGTTTTTGTTTGGAACACAAACGGACAAGCAAGGCACCTACAGCGATAACAGGCCTTAGGGCCAGAATGTGAAGCGCTATTATTCACCACCGAGATGTGAACGTGCACGTCGTTTCTGTGAAATTGATATCTCTACTGTGACAGGGGCGCTAGGGGTACCTCACACCCAAGACCCGTGCACTAAGAAAATTTATAAAGGATCGTTTGACAGGGGTTGCAATTATTGGTTGCTTGCAACCCTCTCAGCAGCAGACTTAACAATTCAAGCAACCCAAAGCCTTATGCAGATCAACATTTAATTCTACCGAACAGAACCGAACACCAAACAAACAATCCAACAAACACCCAGTCAGTGTTCATAGACTGTCTGAAAAATAATAAATAAAACAACGTCTAAGTGAACATCAATAGCATGGATAATAACACTTACCATACAGAAAACATGCGCCCACCTGACATCATCAACTATCTCACACACTCATGCGTGTCGCCCAATGCGACTAGTATGGTGTTGTGCATGAGGCTGGCAATCGCACCGGGTAACATAGGTTGCTACCGAATCCACTACTGCAAAAGCATCTGAATGCTCCATGCTGAGGTAAACCACACCGGTGGCCCCATGCTCCCTCAGGAGCGGAGAAGAGAAATATACATCTGGTACGCCCACGTGCTCTCACAAACCATTGTTCACACAACAATAATAATCAACTGGACATAAAATAATATTCTTCAATACATGTACAACAAATAATCTCAATAATGAGAATTAACCACCACCTCACAACTGGTCTATCTCAATATTCGTTACTGCATTCTGAAGCATGTCGTATGTGACGACTCGTGCGGCTGGGAATCTCATCGCATGAAACACATTATTACAGGAACAACCACTGTAATAGCATAAAAATGCTTCTGTTGGCTTGTGGTGGACACCAGCCGCATTGGTGTTTCCATGCTCCACCAGGAGCAAACAGAGAAACACCTGTCTCAACAAAGGAGTGGCCTCGCGCTCTCCAGAAATCTAAATACATATTCTCACCTCACAGTAACCCATTAAATATACAGTAGAATTATCAATAAACGTGAAATACACTAAATTACTCTTACATAAAGAATACAATATAATTATTCTCGACTTAAGCCAAACTGGGACTAAATACACAACGTGTCGCTCGGCATAACATATTATAGGTTTACCACGCGGAGCGTGTTTAATCAGACTCGCTATCGCCGCCTTTTATCACCACGAGGCTACTATCTTGCGATCGTTAATCTTATCTAAATTTCCAGGGGAATAGCCTTTCTGAAGAATGAAATAATCGCTCTTAAACTCTCACATCTATCTATCTATCTATCTATCCCATTAAACATTAAAATAGCCACATCGATATAATTTCAGAATCCTAGAAAACTAATGCTAATTTAAATTAACTCACGTGCTCAAGGCATTTACAGCTTGGCTCTTGTGTGTCTTCTTAGTCTGTTCTCACTGGGCGGCTCTCTCAAACATAGACCGGTTTCGCCGCTTGCTACCCCTTTTTATAAGCCCTGGCCTAACCACTCAATTTACTGCGCGCTTACGCGCATTAATCTACGCCACACAGATAACACACGCGATTATGCTCCAGAATGCATGAAAAAACAGATATACACAACTAGAGCAAAAACACAACTAATATGTAGGCTTATTATGGCCTTGTAATAAATCTGCTTGAAGATAACGTGATCAAAAGGCACTAAACCACATAGACAACATGACTGCCCAGATGGGGCCAGCGCCGAGAACGACAGACCTCAAGATGGCGCTGTCACATATTCCCCGCCTGATTTTGTTGTCGTCCCGACAACTGCACTAAATCAGGCGCTTCAGTCGTATTCTCCAAATCTGGAGGATCACCTTTTCCTTCACTTCGTCTCAGGTCATTGCTGGTTACTCTAATGCTCGGACTCGCTCTGTCCATTCGTTGGATGATATATGGACCCCCTGTCATTGTGGGAGCACGAACTACAACGTACTCGTCTTCTGACCACATATCACGAATCTCGGATCTCTCAGCGTCGTGCATTCTCTTCTTCACCAATTCTCCGACCTGTAGTGGAGTAGAACACGACAGCTTGTCACATCTCTCTTTCCGGACTGCTGCAAAACTCTGCAACGGTGGCTCTTTACGTGCGCCCCTCGTAGCCTGGAAACGTGTCCTTCAACGAGTTTTAGATGAGTCTCCTCCTCTAAATGCCGACCACTTTTCCCGGCGCCCTTATGGTGACAGTTGCCACGGCCATCTCTTGGCTTGCACTGTGACGGCAATGTAGATGTGTTGGTACGCTTAGAGAGGGCGCTCTTTGATGGGCAAACCGATATCAAATGGTCCGGGGACCTACAATGGAAACATCGCTTAGGAAGCGGGCCCTGGGGACACTTGGCTGCCATGTGGTTCGAAAGGTCTCCACAGTTGAAGCATCTTATTTTCCTAGGCTTCCTTGGTGCCCTGGGTCGCCTCCTGCTACCCTTACATCCCTGGCCGCCTTTGACTTTCTTCCCTGCAATAAGCGCCTCACACTCCGGTCGACCACCAACCATCTTTATCTTTGAGCCATTCTGCTCCCCTTCTGTAACCTGACTCCCAGCCGCAGAGGGGTCTAGTTTAACGCCTGTGGACATCGATTCTGTACGTGGCCTAGTTCTCTGCATCTAAAACAACGAACTGTCCTGGTACGTCTCCCCTGCTCCTGAGACATCGCATCAATTTTAGCCTCTAATTGAGCCACCTGTGCTCTCAGCCGCTCTACTTCTGCGTTTAATGCATGCGTATCTGACACAGTCTCTGTTCTTGCCACTTCAACACTGGCAACACCAGCCCCCGAAGCTGCTTCGACACTGGCAACACCAGCCCCAGAAGTGGGCTCAGTCTCCAAAAACCGTAGGGCATAGTCCCTCACCGACGTGAACGATGCTGTTGGCTCCTTGATGATCATTTCCTTTGCAAGCTTTCTTAGTAGGTCATCTCTCAGACAAGCAGCAAACTGGTCACGAAGAAAGGATGGCGCCAAAGGAGTGACGTTGTTCTGCTTTTGTGCCCTTACAACACTTTCAAACACCTCGTGAATGCGATGGGAGAATTCCCAAAGAGACTCCCTTGCACCTTGCCGGGTAGAATAGAACGCGGCCATTACTTCTGGGATGCTCCGACGCTCCCCAAACACCCTAAGAATGGAATGTAGCATTGCTTCTGGGTCACCGTCATCAGCCTGAATCCTCAGCTCCCTACGGACACTTGGGGTCACACTGTCAAGAATAACATCTGCCTGGTCCTCTTTACTCATCATCCCTACTCTCCAGGCAGCTCTCACCTCTCTGACATATTCCTCGGCCGTAGGACCCGTGCGCTCCCCAAAGCACCGCACCCTCTTGTGAGTAGGTACCACGATGTACTGCACTCGTTCTGGTTGACGATTTAGCCCTACTACAGGGTCATCCACCTCAGCCACATCTTCGTTATCAGTTCTACTAGCAGCGCGTGTGTTGCGTGCCGCCATCTTGTTGCTAGTAGAGTTGACTAGAAATCTTGACAAACTGGATGATCCCGTCCCTCGCCTTGCACTGAACTGGGTGTTCTACTGTTTCGGCTGTTGCTGCTCTGATTGCTGAAGAGTTGCTTCACTGCGTGCTGTCTGTCAATCCTGTCGACGACGCCACTTGTGACAGGGGCGCTAGGGGTACCTCACACCCAAGACCCGTGCACTAAGAAAATTTATAAAGGATCGTTTGACAGGGGTTGCAATTATTGGTTGCTTGCAACCCTCTCAGCAGCAGACTTAACAATTCAAGCAACCCAAAGCCTTATGCAGATCAACATTTAATTCTACCGAACAGAACCGAACACCAAACAAACAATCCAACAAACACCCAGTCAGTGTTCATAGACTATCTGAAAAATAATAAATAAAACAACGTCTAAGTGAACATCAATAGCATGGATAATAACACTTACCATACAGAAAACATGCGCCCACCTGACATCATCAACTATCTCACACACTCATGCGTGTCGCCCAATGCGACTAGTATGGTGTTGTGCATGAGGCTGGCAATCGCACCGGGTAACATAGGTTGCTACCGAAACCACTACTGCAAAAGCATCTGAATGCTCCATGCTGAGGTAAACCACACCGGTGGCCCCATGCTCCCTCAGGAGCGGAGAAGAGAAATATACATCTGGTACGCCCACGTGCTCTCACAAACCATTGTTCACACAACAATAATAATCAACTGGACATAAAATAATATTCTTCAATACATGTACAACAAATAATCTCAATAATGAGAATTAACCACCACCTCACAACTGGTCTATCTCAATATTCGTTACTGCATTCTGAAGCATGTCGTATGTGACGACTCGTGCGGCTGGGAATCTCATCGCATGAAACACATTATTACAGGAACAACCACTGTAATCGCATAAAAATGCTTCTGTTGGCTTGTGGTGGACACCAGCCGCATTGGTGTTTCCATGCTCCACCAGGAGCAAACAGAGAAACACCTGTCTCAACAAAGGAGTGGCCTCGCGCTCTCCAGAAATCTACATACATATTCTCACCTCACAGTAACCCATTAAATATACAGTAGAATTATCAATAAACGTGAAATACACTAAATTACTCTTACATAAAGAATACAATATAATTATTCTCGACTTAAGCCAAACTGGGACTAAATACACAACGTGTCGCTCGGCATAACATATTATAGGTTTACCACGCGGAGCGTGTTTAATCAGACTCGCTATCGCCGCCTTTTATCACCACGAGGCTACTATCTTGCGATCGTTAATCTTATCTAAATTTCCAGGGGAATAGCCTTTCTGAAGAATGAAATAATCGCTCTTAAATTCTCACATCTATCTATCTATCTATCCCATTAAACATTAAAATAGCCACATCGATATAATTTCAGAATCCTAGAAAACTAATGCTAATTTAAATTAACTCACGTGCTCAAGGCATTTACAGCTTGGCTCTTGTGTGTCTTCTTAGTCTGTTCTCACTGGGCGGCTCTCTCAGACATAGACCGGTTTCGCCGCTTGCTACCCCTTTTTATAAGCCCTGGCCTAACCACTCAATTTACTGCGCGCTTACGCGCATTAATCTACGCCACACAGATAACACACGCGATTATGCTCCAGAATGCATGAAAACACAGATATACACAACTAGAGCAAAAACACAACTAATATGTAGGCTTATTATGGCCTTGTAATAAATCTGCTTGAAGATAACGTGATCAAAAGGCACTAAACCACATAGACAACATGACTGCCCAGATGGGGCCAGCGCCGAGAACGACAGACCTCAAGATGGCGCTGTCACACTACGATACGCCACAAAAAAGGACATGACGGCAGACCTCGCATGTGTTAGTGCCAGAACAAACAATAGACAGATAAGCCTAACCTTCTGCAATCACGAGTGCAGCAGGCTTGCTTGTAGTAAAACAATGCATTCTTGTGTTCGTGTGTTCTTGCAGCGGTCGTTTCTGCAGAAAATAGGCTGCCAGGCCCCAGCACAACCTCATATTAGTCACTTTGTACGACAACAGTCTGAGGCCAGCACAACCTCATATTAGTCACTTTGTACGACAACAGTCTGAGGCCAGCACAACCTCATATTAGTCACTTTGTACGACAACAGTCTGAGACCAGCACAACCTCATATTAGTCACTTTGTACGACAAGTCTGAGAAATCAGTGCGCCTATTATTTATTAGTAAGCGCTCCGGGAAATATTCAGAGCCAAAAAGAATTGTCGTCATCGCCCAACCATTAGGATGCAATGTTCATTATATGTCTATCGCATGCTTTTTGCTGAGGTCTATTTGATGCATAACTTATTTAATGCACTAAAGAGCACCTGATAAAACACGTTATGGATAAAGACGTGAAAGAAAAATAAACTCCTGAGCGCGTTATCAGAAGTCATCTTCATCATGAAATATGAATTATGATACCGACTGTCAGGTCTTTATTGTTTTGCTATGCGCCCTAATATAACCAACGACACTGTGTCTAGGTTGAATGGGGTTTAACAAATCAAAAGCAATCTTGATATGTACGATGTGACATATTATGAAAATAGCTTCATATATCTTTTTAATTATCTACACTTTTCTTTCACCTATGCCTGTTCGTTAACATAAACCATTCTTACACTCAGAATCTGTCCCTTTTTCTAATGTAGCACGCATTTCATTTCTGTTCGCTATTTCTTTGATGTATAGTAACCAGCAGACCAATTAGCTACGTTGATCTGTAATTTATTCTTAACGCCAGCGATTGAAAATCGGGGTAATAGGTAAGACGGCGATCAAAGATGAATTACTTTTAATACTAAGAGCAGATAATTTTGGAACAAAAGGGAGACAATTTTATTACTTCCCTTGTAAAACTGTTTGTTTGGAAAGTAGTTAAACACGGCAGATCGCCAGATCAAAGAACGGGTTCGCCCGATTTCGTTCAATGACAACGTCTGCAGGGGCGGTAAACAGTGTGATTTTACGATCGAAGAAATTTGCACTGATTAGCAAATTACGTTATGCCGATCTAAGCGAGAGACCATGAGTTCTGGTTTTCGGCTTTAGTGTGAGAAAGATCTTTGATTTGCAGATTGAACGAAGAATTCCCCGTAGGTGAGAAAATATGGCAGAGAGTCTGGTTTCGGTAATAATGTAACAGTCCCTTTGATTTCAGAGATATATATACCCCAGCAGTCTAACTAAAATGTATCCAGTACCGCCAGTATTGCAGAGAACGTCTAGTTTTCGATTCTAAAGATCTCTATAATAGAAGTATCACTTAGTTTTTTGATTGGAGACCGTTTTAATTCTGGCTTGTGGTAATTATCATACTACTAGTTAAATCGTCAATTATATTTCTCCAAATTTTTTCAGAGTGATTTACTAAATAGGTCCGTAAATTATATCTCTCTAGGTTTTACGGCGTTACAGTGGATAGCAGAACAAATAATAATTTCTAGCTAAACTCTTCCAGCTATAATATAAATTTAATTAACTGCTAGTAACCAGTCAGAGAATATTTAAACCTACTAAGTAAATGCACTGATTCATCATGAGTATTGACGAAATATGTATTTATTTCTAATTCGTGATGATTGATTGTTTTAAATGACTAGAATTTATTTCACGGAAGTTTTTAAACGATAAGACAAGATCTAAGCTTGTAGTTTATAATTTAAAGTTAAATAGCCGAAGTGGATAAATATCTTCTGTAAGGATAGGATTGTGTATACTATATTATGTTAAGTATTTGTATCTTTTCTCTTTATACAGTATTTGGGTCAAACCCTAAACCTTACCAGCGGCTTCCACATGACTCTGAGAATAACTTTTACAATAGAACATTCTGATATAAATATCGGGTTTTCACGGTGACCTGTCTGGCCTCGTGTTTTACACCCAGAAAGAGACAGAGTACCAACCCAGAGAATATTAAGAATAAATTGTAAACTGGACTTATAGATATCCAGATTTCTTTTTCCGAAGTTCATATACATTCAGCCTTTTTTGGCGAATTAATCAAACATTGACATTACCTGAATAACGACCACTGTGTTGAGAAGAAGATTTATCCTGAACAGATTTATTTACCTGACACTCGATTTAACGATTGAAGATTCCAAGCTACTGTACACTGTGAACATGAGATCTCTTAAATATTTTACTACCTGGACAAAAATTGAAGTGACATAATCGGCATCCTACTAACAGCAGCGATTCAAGCGTTTCCAATCATTTGAATTATTTAGTTTTTGGAGAAACTGGGGCTTGATTCGATAATAACCAAACCTTGGATGGGCTGTGTGTACCTTACGATTGTTCCAGATGTTGTGAAAGCACCTATTAGGTAAGAGTGAATGAGTGTGATCACAGGCTTGTCAGAGCGAGAGAAAAACAGGGATGAATAATTCTTTCATTGTATAACCCATGTACTAACTTTGTAATTTTTATGCAAGTTTATGCGAATGCTGTCCCTTTTCAGAATAGATTAACGTATAAACTCTGTTCTTTATTGTAGATGGAAATCCTAGACCATAGCGTAAACACCTTTGACTATTTGGGGGTTAATAACTTCTCTACTAACGGGATCTTGTCTCAAGAGAGGGAGAGAGGATTACACCTATGAGTCTAACTCATCATTAAATCATTGACTTATGTTTATTTGTATGTGATTTGATATTCAAACTATTGCAGTGTGTGAAGTTCTTTATGATAAATAAAATTTACATAAACTTTATTTATGTGTGTTGGTCAGCTCGTTCCAAAAGATCCCTATTCCAAAGATATAGTGTTCACGTCTGTGCGTCTAACTGTCGTCACTTATGTGTGAGTGTATGCGAGTGGTTGATATATATATATATATATATATATATATATATATATATATATATATATATATATATATATATATATATATATATATATATATATATATATATATCCTAGTAGACTGTCTGACTAACCAAGTTTTGTTGTAGAGATAGGCTAAAGGAGAGAAAGCTTCTCGGGTTCAGTGACAGACCCTACTTATTTTCCACCCTTTCACTCGTGTAAAATCTATCTCTTATATTATCTCTCACTGAGTCACCAACTGTTTTAGTCTATTCAGAAGGGACCAATCTATGTCTTAATTCCCCTATCAAAAATCTACGACATACGACATAAACAGAAAAGCTGAGAGAAACGATTAGAACTTTCACAACCCTTTAGACAAGAAGAAGCCTACGGGATAAAACCATGAACACCAGTAGATTTATCATAAACATTAGTTTTAAGATCAGTAAAAAAAGATATAAAGTTGAGATGTGATTCCAAGTCAAAATACCGAATGGTTGAATGAGATTTCAAAGTAACCAGGTCATGCTGAAGGTGTTTATACAGAGCAGTAACGTAT
This sequence comes from Oreohelix idahoensis, assembly GCA_024509875.1. Lineage (NCBI taxonomy): Eukaryota > Metazoa > Mollusca > Gastropoda > Stylommatophora > Oreohelicidae > Oreohelix > Oreohelix idahoensis. The sequence continues at coordinate 36,251 of JAMPIV010012872.1, forward strand.
CTCATGTGTTGGAAAGAACATGCCTACTGTGTATACCATCCGGTATACCAACCTGCCTGAAGCCAAGCTCACCTTATTTGGAGCATCTATTCGTGCTGCCTGCCAGTGAGTGTGCTGCTGTCTGCTGTACCTGCCAATGTTCCTGTCAGTTGTTACGCTCATTTTATGGAAGCTTACGTTATACTGATTCCCATTGCCTACCAGTCAGTGTGCTGCCTGACGTGTTGCCTGACCCTGACGTGTGTGTTTGCCTTCGGGATTGCTGTGTTGCCTTGCCTAGGTGACCATACTTGCTTGGTGGCGCTGTTCACCGTACGGAAGCGTACAGTCCCGTGTGTGTAGCCGACTTGCTACGTGGAATGGTTTCACATAACTCGGTGGAGTTTCTTCTTTTGTGACCGTGCCAACCTAGCTGAGTGACTGTGTATGATATATATGACAATGAGTGAGACTTTGTGCAGACATGCTTGAACCCAGGACTTTGCTATCTGCTACAGTGAGTGTTACCTACCCATGTAGTTGTTTCCCCCCCCCCCCCCCGGGTGTTAGATGTCTTATGTGTCCAGCGTGGTGACAGCACTATATTGAACTGTATGTATGTTGTTGTTGTTGAGTGGACTTTGTCTGTGGACTTCCATCATCATCATCGACGAACTGTATGTACGTTGTTGTTGAGTGACTTTGTCTGTGGACTTCAATCATCATCATCATCGACGAACTGTATGTACGTTGTTGTTGAGTGGACTTTGTCTGTGGACTTCCATCATCATCATCGACGAACTGTATGTACGTTGTTATTGAGTGACTTTGTCTGTGGACTTCCATCATCATCATCATCGTCATCGACGAACTGTATGTACGTTGTTGTTGAGTGACTTTGTCTGTGGACTTCCATCATCATCATCGACGAACTGTATGTACGTTGTTGTTGAGTGACTTTGTCTGTGGACTTCCATCATCATCATCGACGAGTGAGAAGCTTCACCCGATCGTCACGAGCGCCGGATTGTCAGATAAGTCTATTATTTAATTATATTAATTTTGAGTTGTACATTTTATTTAGCTTTTCTTTTCCGCTTATCTGTCGTATTTTTCTGTTATCATGTCCGTGTTCTTCCGTATTCTGTACTTATAGTGCTACAGTGAGACATTTCCTTCTTTGGTCTCGTTTCGCTACATTTATTATTAGTTGTCTTCTATCGATTTCATTGTCGCATTACTCCTCAATCTAGTGGAGACTTACTTACTTACTTAGTCGTTCCCCTTCTACCGTGAGGTGTAGAGGTTTGGAAGAGAGAGCGCCAGACCATTACTCTAGTGGAGACGCTTGTGGTATTTATTGTCGTTACTCATATTATTGCTATCCTGTTTTGTTGTTGTTGCTACAACCATGCCTGCACTCTACTTGTACTACCTTATAGGATGTTTAGTTACTTTAAGTAATCCCTTTTTTTTCTAGGTTAACTTTATTGGTTTCATTGTTATTATTTTCTGACTTGTCTGCCTTGCGGCTAGCATGTGCCAGCGCTCATCGTATCATCGTCTTTTTGTAAGTATTCATTCCGCCCTCTTTGTATTATTATATTAGTGTTGTCTAAGGGAGGACGGGTGATAAGTAATTATTTTCTTTTGTCCTTGTGGAGAGAGAATGGATTATTCTTTCTCAGGCGTGGCTGTGTTTGTTTAGTGGCTTATGCGTGAACATAGGCGTACTTTCCTGTGGCTGCCCCGCTTATACGTTAGCTGTGCTGGAAAAGTTTATTTACATGTTGCCATGTGTTAAGGGATTATGAATTCACCCGAATTCTAGACTTTTGTTAGGGGTATTTGATTGTCATTAACTTTCTTCCATTGTTGTGAAATAGGCTCTTTCGATCATGTTCAGTTTTGGTTTCAGTTTTTATACATTATAATAGTCACCTCTTTTGGCAAAAGGTTATTTAAAATCTAACATAACATGGCAACGATTTAAGTTGAATGTAGAACTGAACTTGAATTACGAAGTAGACACCTTGATTTTGACGACTTGCACATTTAATAAGACGAAATTACATGGTTCCACACCACTTTAACAATAGTTCCATGTATGTTTATTATCATTTTCCTAAAGTCATTTTCTCTCTAAGTTTCACTGTCACTGACCCCATACTTTAATCTTTATTAAAGTTTTATATCAAGATTTCTTATTCATTTACTCCGTAATATCTGCTTATATTATTCTGCAGGACTAGGTAATATCTTCTAGTCAATATTAAACATTTCCATTCACCGGGGGATTTGGCGTCCAGAAATAATAATCATTTATATTTCATCACTATTAAACATCTCCGGTCGTCGGGGGATTTGGTTCCCGAAATAACAACATTTTTACAATTCTTCCATATTTAAATTCAATACTTGATTAGAACACTTTGCCTTACCGGGGCTTCCGTATATCCCTTTTGGGATAATACTCTTTTAATAAAGGCTTACCAGCCTTATGACATAATACATCTAGCCGCTAGGGCGTCACATTTCCAATTCCCTTTATTTGTCATCCTTAGTTACTCTAGAAAGTATAAGACAAGCATATTGTTAAAGATAGAATATTAATGTATTTTGTATCATGGCCACACAAAGGCTATTACCAGTTAATTTTGCGGTAATATATCTCTCTGTGTTCAATCATGCTTTCACGTGGGTTTTCACTTATATTGAACGCTACATATTCAATACGTCACCAGGTGTTAATGACGTAATGCGCTCCGCACTAATTTATGCTAACGGCTAAGATTCTTGGCCCTTAGTCATCTGTGGTCTTCATGGTAGGACGTATTTGATTCAAGCTCCTAATATATTGTGGAGAAGAGAGCTCCAAGTGAAATTTAATCTATTCTTCGAAGGCCGCCACTATTACTACTAAGATGTATCAGAACTTAGCGAGAAGTTCGTGATAATTTGCAGAAGTATAATTGTACGTCTACATTATCTGACCCACATTACTTGGGTGGATCTCCCCCCTAGTACAGCGGCCAGAAATGTATGGTTAAGACGAGACTGTTGAAGGGTGCAACGATTATACATGTATAATATGCCATGCCATTTGAATGATGTCGTTATCTCTGATGCACATTAAACGTAAGGATATTCTGTGGACCCTCCACCTGACGACTTGGGGTTCTTGAACCATCGATGTCAATGTACGTTTTCACCCGTCTCCATTCGTGTTATCAGTATGATGCCTGTACTCTAGATGATCTTCATTCTATGTTCAAATTACTCAACTTATTACCACAAGAAGATAAACCCATCCGTAACAACCAAATATCTGGTAGCCTCCAGTGTGGGGAATGAAATCTAATTAAAAAAGAACAAAAGCAAGATGAAGAACGATTGAAAATCAAGAAGTTACAAGAAGAGACTGATCGTGAATGCAGAATTTTTTTCAGTACGTTACGTGACCTTTTCACCGTCGACCCTGATCTGCATAATTGTTATACATTCTGCGCATGACTGCCGGCTGTCGTTTTCAAACTATCATTTTGGTTCGTCTTGATATCTTCGTTGATCGAGATTCAAGTCCATTTCCAGATGTCTTTATTCAAGTCTACCGTCGTTTACCATTGATGTTCGTGGCCATTACTTGTTTTAGCACTGATATCTACACGTCAATGGGGCATCGATCTTCAGACAGCGCCGAATTTGTTCTGCAAGGGAGCATCTGTTGGAGTCCGATTTTTTTTCCAGATAAGTGGCCTGTCTTTTTAATGCATAATGAGCAGTTACGTGTTGGTAGATCCTTTCATCAGTTTTTTTCTAGTACTATTCTTGTTCTTTGTCTTTGTGGGAAGGTTGGAAGGCGATTCAATGCGAGCGAGAACATTTCATTGAAGATGACCGCACTTTGAATGTTCTGTAGGGCTATTATTGTAAATCTCATTCAGCGGTATTTTCCGGTTCGAGCAATTTTGCCGAAGTTTTCCGACCACTGATTCTTCTTCTTCTTCGTTCACCCTCAGATGTCAACTTGAATAAGTTCAAAGAAAGCAGTGGTCAGCCTGAGGCTGTTGATATCTCCGTAAATTTTCTCCAGGAATGGTACTGGTGATGGCCATATGCGTTTTCTCTGTTCCTCATATGTTGGGCACCCCTGAAGCAGACGTTCGGCAGTCATTCTATCGGTGCCACAGTCACACTCATCAGCAGTTCCTATCTCTAGTTTGTTGAATAGATGGTATCTCAATCTGTTATGACCTGTGCGAAGTCTGAAGATTACCACTTGTTCTCTTCTGCTGAGCTGGTAATAAGGATCGTTTTTGGTGTGGCCTGGATGCTCTTCTTCCCACTTGTGCCTGTATCTGCGCTTGATAAAACTCTTGGACTCCGCATAGGTTATATTTGTGTCAAGTTGAGGAAGTTTTCCCCCTTCCTTTGCCAATCTGTCAGCCTCTTCATTTCCAGGGATGTTGCAGTGAGAAGGGATCCACTGTATCACATCTCTTTTGTACTGCTGACATAGTCTGTAAAGTGTTACTCTTAGGTCATCCAGTTCAGCATTACTTTGACTTTTCAATGTTGTAATCACTGATAGCGCATCTGAGAAGATAGCTACTGGTCTCTCTGAGCTTTCTTCTGTCATTAAAATTTCTGATGCAGTTTTTAAGGCCTCTGCCTCTGCTCTGAAGTTAGTTGAAAATTTCCCTGTTGCGACTGCTGTCTTCTTGTGTGTGCCATTGCTTAAGCTCAGGAAGACTCCTCCACCCCCATCTTCTGTTGCATTAGTTGCTGATCCATCTGTGTATCCATGGATCCAGGTGTTGCTTGGGTAATGTTTCTATATATATTTTGTGGTTAGGACTCTCCTTTCTGTTTCATTTTGGCTGTTCTTTTTCTCAATACCAAGAATGTTTTCTATCATTTCAGGGAAGCACTGTTGTTTCCAAATTGGTAGCTTGTGTGCAGTACATATTGGTGTAGCTGTTGAAATTGCGTTAATGGGGTCTGCTCTCATCTTTGTTTTGACTGTCTCTACAAAGTTGCTTCGCTTCAGTCTTCGCCTTCCAAATCCATTTATTCTCTGGTGCATTGGGTGGTCTATCAGCCTCCTGAATTTCTCGGCTTGTTGCTGGGCTCTGCTATCTCTTCTATCCTCCATAGGTTGGAGGTGAGTAATCTTTTCCAACTCTTTTATGGGCGTTGACTTCATGCCCCCTGTTAAGATTCTCATTGCTTGGTTTTGGGTTCTGTTTATTTTGTCAAAGTTCGACTTAGCTGCCGTTGACCATGCTGCAATGCCATATTCTAGGACTGGTCTCACTCGCCCAGTATATAGCTTCTTTAGTACTCTCTCATCTGCTACCCAACTCGTGCCAGCAAGTTTTTTCATGATTGCCATTCTCTGCCTTGCTCTTGTCCTGTTTTTCTCAATCTGGGTTTTCCAAGTCAAGCGGCGATCAAAGGTAATGCCTAGGTAGTTTGGGTTGTCATCCAGATGTTGATTTTTCCCATTTAGCACCAATTTGGAGATCTGTGGTTTGTTAGAGAGAGAAAACACTGTGAATGATGTTTTCCCTTCATTTATCTTTACTAGCCATGCCTTGGCCCACTCCTCCAATGATGTTAGGGCTTGCTGCATCAGAATGCTTGCCGTAGTGATATATTCCTCTGAGACCCACAGGGCTAAATCGTCTGCAAAGGATGCATTGTGGGTTCTTCTTGGAATATTCTCTGATATGTCATTTATATATGTGAGGAACAACGTGGGTGACAGGACTCCCCCTTGGGGAACACCCTGCTCCAAAACCATCTTCCTACTGGTCTGTCCTTGTAGTTGAACTCTGGCAGTTCTATTCTCAAGATAGTGGCTGATCCATTTGAACATTCTCCCACACACTTCGCTTCTTTGCAGCTTGACTTTCAGTCCCTCTTTCCACACTTTGTCAAATGCTTTTTCTAAGTTCACCCAAACCGCCAGTGTGTGCTTTTTTCATGAAAAGCGTCCTCAATTTTCTGAGTTATGTAAAGGATCTGGTCTTCAGTGGATCTGTGTTTTTTTAATCCTGCTTGCTGTGGGGCTAAGAGATGTTTTTCCTCTAGATGCCACATTAGTCTAGTATTTATTATGCGCTTCATCAATTTTCCAACACAACTAAGTAGACTGATAGGTCTGTAGCCACTGATTGATTTTTATGATAGTTCATGTTTAATTGTGACGTTTCGTCTTTCCATTTGTAAATGCATTGTTGTCTAGTTCTATTTTCCTTACTTGTGTGATAGTTTTGTTCGTGCTGTTTTCCTCATCTGCCTTTCATTTGGTTTATACAGGTTATCTGTTTATGCTCGGTGTGGGTCCTGTGTCGTTTTTTTCCTTAGCAGTGAGATTGTCCCATTTTGCTGTTTTCCTTTTTGTTCTCCATTAGAATTTTGTTCCTTGCTGCTAGTGTTTCACTGTTGGTTCATATTCTTTTCTTATGCTATTGTTTTATATATAATTGTCTTTTTCTTGTACCATAATTTTTTTATCTTCTTCACTACATTGATATTGCATAACTTGCATTGCTATTATTGGTATAAACTACTGCCACATTCTTTGCTTACAGTAAACTGTACAGCAACAAGCCATTGTATTATATTTCGACTAGGTGAGTCACATTATTAGTTAACATGGCTACATTGGATTACTTTGTCAAGCAGGGCAAAGCATTTGGTTATAATGGTTAAGTTTTGAAGGACTTTGCCATGTCTGAGTTGAAGAACAGAAAGCTGAGAAGAAGCGTCTTGATGAATTGGAAGAGAAGAAGGCCGAGAAGAGACGTGAATTAGAGGAGAAGAAAGCTGAAAAAGACGTCTTGAAGAGATGGAGGAGAAGAGGAGAATGATTGAATTGGAGGAGAAGAGGCGTCTCCAGGAAATAGAGGAAAGAAATATTAGAATGCACCATGAAAGAGAAATGGTGGGGAGGAAAACGTTGACATTAGCACATGAGAAGGAAATGATGCTTCTTCATTTAGAAGAATTGGAATTAAGGGGACAAAATAGTCATAATGGTAATTTAGATGTTCCTAGTTCCTCGGGTAAAAATAATGGAAATGCTAAATTTCGCTTACTCATATTTAACCCAAGTTTTGATGACATTTCGTTCTTCTTAAGCCGCTATGAAGGTGTCTGTGAGGCGCATAAATTAGACAAATCTCAATGGTGTGCTAAACGTATGGAGTTCTTGAATGGGGAATCATTATCTGCTTTAGGTACCATGGATGAGTCTATTAGAAATAATTATGAAGCTGCAAGGGCTCTCTTATTAAAACGTTACCAGCTTGATGCAGAGGGATATCGTATGAGATTTAAAACTATGATTCCTGAAACTGGGAAGGACTTCTCTGAGTTCATCTCTGCTATACGATTAACTTTCAACAGATGGGTTCAACTCTCTGGAATTGAGAAAACCTATAATGGCCTTATGGATCTGTTATTGAGGAATAAGGTTTTGTCTTCTGTAAGTAAGCCATTTTGGTCCTTTTTACATGAACGCAAGCCATCTAGCCTATGTTCACTTGAGGAAATTGGTAAACAATATTGTACCGCACATCCTGGGGTTTGCATTAGTAATAACTCTATTAAGGAACCACTACCAGTAGCTTCAGCCACAACCTGGAATAACAATACTTTTAGACAGAGATCTAAAAACCTTGACAGGAATGTTGTGCCAGGAAGGTACAATGGTGGTAACTTCAACTGGAATAGGAATTTCAACAGAGATGGAAGTTACAACAGAGGTAGACAACAATTTATAAATCAATCTACTCAATTTAGAACCAATTCTTACCAATAAAACTCAAATTGGAGAAGGTAGGACAATTTCCATCCCAATAATAGAAATTGGGATAACAATGGTTCCAGCAATCCAAATTTCTAACATAGAAATAACACACAAACCTACAGGGTAATTCCTTTGATCGCCAAGGACAACGATCACGTTCTCGTGCTCCAATGCGTCCAGAACATAATGCTAGTTCGCCACTTACTGGTATGCACCCATCATTAATCAGAAAAATGGTGTTCTGAATCAATCAGCTGCATTGTGTGCTTTTGATTTTGAGGTTGCCTCACATTGCCAAGATTGTCTCACTCTTTTTCAGGCAAATAGTACTTCGATATTGAAGTGCGGACACCCTTTGCCTGCTGTTACCGGCTTGTCGGCACATGATGCCACAGGCACTCTACTTTTTCACAGGGGATTTTCTAATAATACCCAAGTGTCTGTGCTCCGTGACTCGGGCTCTACTACTGTTGGTATCAGACATTCTTTGATGCATCCTTCCTGCGCTACGGGCGGTTTTGTTAAATGTATTACATTCGGTGGTACTTGAAGTAAAACGAACTCCGTGTGACACCCCCCTCAAATTTCCCCGATTCAAACATCTAGTAACGTAAATTTTCCGCCTATAACCACTTCTACTATATTTGAAAATGTTAAGGACAACGCTCAAACTTTCAGCTTACAATTGGACACTCCTTGATTTTTTTTTAACCATAAGTTGGAAGAGGGTACCTATCCCCCAGAAACCGCATAGACACCCGCCCTATTATTTAGAGACAGGTTGTAACTATAAATAACTACAACATGTTTGAAATTTGCCCAAGGCCATTTGCCTATCCGGACAGTCCACGATTGGCACAAGATTTGAATTTACAAAGACCAAGCGTATTGAGTCCCATCCCCCAACAACACCCACAGCTCGCGTTTCCCTTCCCAATATTTTATGACGAAAGCCGTAAATTTGGCAGAAGAAAAAAACAACTTGTTACCTCGTCTTGAAAAGGGAGAGAGGGGAGGAAAGGGGGGATTAACATGGAAAAAATCTAACCTAACTTGTGCATTGTGAAACTGAAACTAGCAAACCAAATGCGTGCAGGGCAGAGAAGGGGGCAAGAAAAACGTAGATAATGTATTGTATTCTAATAGAAGGATAAATAAAAGGAAAGGACAGAAACGATAATATTGTTTATTAAAATACCATATTAATCCTTATAATATGTTATCTTGCCTTAGAGTAAAAGTATGTTGTTCTGAATAGAGAAAGAAGAGAAAGTACGAAGATGAAAACTATGATAAAGAAGTAAATGAAAACATACTGGCTAGATAAAGGACAATTATCCGGTTAATAATCACTTTCATTTTTAAAATCGCTTCAATAACAACAGAGATATCGTAGAAAATAAAAATTGAAGACAGACAGACATACACAGTGGTAACCGCTCAACTTTGAAAATCTTTGGATGTTACCTTTTCTAAACGCGTTTTTTGAAAGAAAGTCAAATTGGCTTGACTTGATTTGATTGGTTGATGTTAGTCTAGGGAGAGAGGGGATAAAACGAACGCTTTGCTAAGCATAAGTGCCCCTTGAAAAAATATTTCCTCCAAGAAGGGTTAAGAGCAGACGCAGAGAAATTTATGACCAATTGCCTTTGCGGTTTGAAAGTCGGCGATCTGAACTTGTGCCATTGATCGCTAGTTAACCTTATACTTGTGAAATATTTCATTGATTGCGGTAAGATAAACACTTTTATTGATGTATATATATGATTATTATTATTATTATGTAGAGGCCAACCCAGATAGGGCGCCCACAAATTTTGGTTGTGCGACATTTGCCTTGTGGAAGTTTGCGACATACTAGGAGCACAGGCATGCCTAAGTAGACTTATGAAGCAAATGAAAGTACATTGTGTTGGGAAATGGATATATAAAATATTACGACTGTAAGATCAGGAAGCCACTGGCAGTCTTCGGCAGACCTCAGGTTCTAATAACTTTAAAAATAAATAAGATTTCATATGAAAAGAATTAACATATCACTAGAAAGAGAAAAAGAAAAGAGTGTATCCCAGCTGAAGATAACGAAGGTTTAAAGTGACAGGGGCGTTGAAACCATGTGGGAAGAAGAAGATACCCCCTGATTATGAAGCAGTCACAATTAAAATTAGGGACTGTAGCTATTTTGGTTAGCTCTTTTATCTGATCACAACGCATGTTTAATGATGTTTAATTGATAGTTGTGGAGATACACATATGTATATAGAGTACTTAGGGAGGCCTGTTCCTCTTGTTGCAGGGTTGAGTCATATAATACCCAGTGAGCCATAACCTGGAGCTGCAGAGTTTCGAGGCAACATGCTGGTTGCTTGAATGTTGAAGTCTTATCTGCCTCCAGAGAACACTGTAGTGAACGAGTGTGTATTTTACAGCAAGTCATATATCTTCAAAGGAACCACAAGATAAGCCATAAGATTGCGGGCTTATGTCAATTCATCACATTGTATGCTCCACATGCTACTATAAACTGTTTTGTGAAATGATGAGACACCCAGTCCTTCCAAGTAGTGACACTTCATAAGACAGTATTGTTTCAGCAGGGAATAAAATTCTATAAACATTGTAGTTGTGACATGTATGGACAAGATGTCCGTCATATTTATTTAATGCTTCACATAAACACATTTCACTTTAAGTTTTAAACATTCCTATCCCAAAAAATTTGCGGTACCGGAAATTAACATTGTAAGATAATATTATAACTTTAACCCCAGTCTTGTTGATTCAATTTTCATTGAGTTAAAGTGTGTTTGTTTTTTTCAGGCATTGATCACTACATTTGCATTACCCTAGACACGTAGCCATATAACAAACATCACACCATAGATATAAAAATATTGCACAGCGTGAGATCTGAGGGAGGTAGCGTTAGGTCCCCTGAGAACTCATCAACACCATTTTCAACTATTAGACTCAGGGTCTTACATAGCTTGACCTCACGCTGTTAACACTTAGTTCTTCTTTTATATACCATCAATAACCTCCCCGGTGTTAATCCACCACAGTACTATTGAATTTTATCCCACAGCCATTGTTGATATCCATACACCATTTTTTCATTGAAGGTTAAAGTATGCCTGTTGAAATATCCTATTGCTGATTTAACGATTGGTCATATCCACGGGAGCAAGGATTGCTCACCAGAAAAGATTGGACTGTGGGAACGGCGACACAAGTTAACTGCAAACGCAGGCATTGCTGGGGCTCATTTTCCTGCCAGCATTTACCATACCTGTGGCACTGTTTATTCCAGTTTTGGTCTCTGTACCATTTTGGAAAATGATGAGGTTACTCCTCAGAATGATGATCACAGTGAAATCATATCTGATTTTTCTGTCAGTTTGGGCCTTCACTCCATATCTACAGAAGGTGTCACACAGTTTGACAATGATGTACCTCCATCCTTTAATGTACACATACACAAGTACAAATCTATCACAACTACAACTTTTCCTACCAACTTTTTCTTATCCTTATGGCGTCTGATCACTGGGATGCTACTGTCATCTCTCATGACATGTTACCATGTAATTGGGAAATGGTTTTCTACTTATTATCCTCATTTTCTTCACAGCATGTTGCGTCTTATTTTGTTCATTGCTGCTTTTAGCACATTGACTTTTACTCATGACACTAATCATTTGGCAGTGAGGGATAATTCCACCAATGACATATCTATGCATTTCATTTCACATCCTGTGATGACTCAGCAAGTTCAGTCATAATTTGTTATCATTCCTCGTCATATGCTCCTACATGACTTGTTTCTGTTTAGGCTTATCTTGTCCAGAATACTTCTTCAGTCCTTTTCCCTTTGGCATAATGTCATTATTTTCCTATAGTTCTTACATTACACCTGTTCTCGACATTATTTGCTTTGCTGGTTATCATCATGCTCAGCCAATCTAGCATGCTGTACCCTTTCTGTCGGTCGTTATGTACTCACTTAACTGTCATCATCGTGGTCCCTTTTTCACTACTATGTTGCTTTCGCCCAGCACACTATTTCGTGCTGATAACGCGAGTCGTGGATTCGATCCCACATATGTTGCTCTCTTTACTGTCACTACTGACCTATTCTTTCTATTAAGAAAGGGTTTACCAAATAATGTACATTGGTCACAAGAGTGCCAGCTTGCTTTTGGCGAAATATTACATGTTTTTTTCTAATGCTCCTATTTTGAGGTTACCAGACATAAATCATTTTTATTATCTCCGTACAGATGCTAGCTCTCTAGGATTGGGTGTGTGTTTGATGCAAGAATTTGATGGAGTCTTACATCCTACGTTGTATATCTCCCGCAAGCTGTCTGACACAGAAAAAAGTACCCTGTGTTACAGCGGGAACTCTTGGCCGTCGTTTGGGCCATTCAGAAACTGGAACGATACCTTCTCGGAGCACCGTTTAATATACAGACTGACCAGAAGTTTGTAGCTGCTCTCAAGCGAACTGATCACAAGAGCGAGAAACTTGCCCGTTTCGCCATTTTATTGCAACCTTTCCAGTTTGATATACAAGCTATCCCGGGATCAACTAACGTTGTAGCTGACATTCTATCGCTGTGCTCAATCAGAATTTGATACGATGAACTGACATCTATAAGACTACTTTACGGCACTTTACGGGTCCTTGAAGTTGATGAACAGACAAACAGACTGTATTGTATAGCTTTTGATCATTTCGGATGTGGATATGCAACATATCCCAGTACCTGAGTTATGTTCAGAGATAACTGATATTATTTTTTATGTGACAAGTGTTTTGACATTTATGTTGCGATCTCGCAGCATTTCCTGCTCTTACTTTGGTTTGACTATCATGATTCGGTGCGATCCTGATACGTTCTAACTACGCACCCTGTTTGCGCACATTTGGTATGTGTCTCTAGGAACAGTATCTAACGATATACATGAACGTTGCATACATTCTGGTTTTTGTGGTGGCTTTAATGTTCGCAATGACGTATTTTCCTGTGGACTAATTACGCATTGGTGTTATGAACTCTGGCAGTTTAAGAGACATTTTTCGGGCAATTAAGCTTTATTCTCTTGACATTATAGTTATATTCGCTATAACTAGCATATAATTGTACTTTTTTATGTGACCTCTTTTTTTAACACTTCACATATTTTAGTTTGTTTATGGTTGTCATATGTACATTACCTCAGGCTTGGTTTTTTGGTTTACATCCGTCAATTTTCTAATTTTGGGCAGTATAGCCTTGGGGAGATTACCCATTATATTTCGTTTGTGCCATTCTGTTATCAGTTACTTCTCTTTTCTCCTGATTTCTTGACTAATATCACACACTTACCCGCTTATGTTCATTTACATTATCTTCTTTCTCGTTGTATGATTGATATGTTCTACTTTTCTTTTCTTGACTTATGACGGACATCTTACTGTTTTGCATCATTACTCCCATTAGTACATATGCATCAAGATTTTGACTCTCTCTATTTACACGGTTTGACAATGACAATATTATTGACTATATTCTGTGATCAATTCTGGCGGTTTTTTCCGTTCGATTTTTTGACTTAGTCGATGTAGTATATCTCAGTTATTGCGAAAAAATCAAATTCTTTGATTTTATTTAATCCGACCGACAGGGGTATTGTTAAAGATAGAATATTAATGTATTTTGTATCATGAACACACATAGGCTATTACCAGTTAATTTTGCGGTAATATCTTCAGTCATGTTTTCGCACGGGTTTTCACTTATATTGAACGCTACATATTTAATACGTCACCAGGTGTTAATGACGTAATGCGTTCTGTACTAATTTATGCTAACGGCTAAGATTCTTGGCCCTTAGTCATCTGTGGTCTTCATGGTAGGACGTATTTGATTCAAGCTCCAAATATATTGTGGAGAAGAGAGCTCCAAGTGACATTTTATCTATTCTTCGAAGGCCGCCACTATTACTACTAAGATGTATCAGAACTTAGCGAGAAGTTCGTGATAATTTGCAGAAGTATAATTGTACGTCTACATTATCTGACCCACATTACTTGGGTGGATCTCCCCCTAGTACAGCGGCCAGAAATGTATGGTTAAGACGAGACTGTTGAAGGAGACAACGATTATACATGTATAATATGCCATGCCATTTGAATGATGTCGTTATCAGTGATGCACATTAAACGTAAGGATATTCTGTGGACCCTCCACCTGACGACTTGGGGTTCTTGAACCATTGATGTCAATGTACGTTTTCACCCGTCTCCATTCGTGTTATCAGTATGATGCCTGTACTCTAGATGATCTTCAGTCTATGTTCAAATTACTCAACTTATCACCACAAGAAGATAAACTCATCCGTAATATATATGGGGACTTATGTGTGAGCTTAACAGCTCTACTGGCATCTTAAGCAGATCAGAATCGACTAAATTCCATAGTGGTGAAAAGTGTCGTGTGAAATTCTAATCCACATATATAAATTAAAAAGTAAATGTAAAGCCTAACAAATAACTTCACTAAAAGGAAAGAAGAATGGTAAAGAACAGTGCTGTCACAATGACTGTACTCGAAATCCCCCTTGTTTTCTACTTCGTCTGCAAATTGTAACGTTTCACGTTGATAGTAAAAGCCTACTGCATCACTACACGCTTTCTTCAATAAAACGTGTACTGCCTTTCTAAGAAAAACCTTGAGATACGCAAGCTGACCTATATTAATATTCCATTCATGTCATTTTATACACTAACACGCGTCTCGCTATACAATTACTACCATCACGCGTGTAAGGCCACAAGCACTACCTTTTTTCAAATCGACAGTGATAAAAAACACTACCCATACGAGAGTTAGGTTTTAAAAACCGGAAAAACGCTTATTAGGAAACATGACATTATACTGGTTTACGTTTGAAAACATTACAGTACCCAGACACCACATCGATCGAAGTGAACGGGAGGTAGAAGAAAATACATATTTTGAACGCAGACCCTTAGCCCCATTAAATTTATATATTTGGGTTCCTTAGGACTTGCTGACAAAGAATATGTTAAACGTTACGCAAATAGTCTAGGAATTAACAAATTATAGCCAAAAGAAATAGTGAGGGATGTCAGACAACACCAAAATCAGAATCGCTCAGTGGCAGATTTTCACACCACCATTGTACGGGAAATAGGTCCCCATGTTACCTCCTATTTGATTGGCGGAAAGTAAATGTAAGGCTAAACACGATTAG
The DNA here is from genome assembly GCA_024509875.1 of Oreohelix idahoensis. NCBI lineage: Eukaryota > Metazoa > Mollusca > Gastropoda > Stylommatophora > Oreohelicidae > Oreohelix > Oreohelix idahoensis. The sequence goes on from JAMPIV010012872.1 coordinate 51,312, forward strand.
TCGGGCTATAAATATTGATTCTTTGTTGTTAGGGAAACGTGAGTAGGAGTACTTTTTTTCAAACGCTTGTGTAAACATGGCTCGATTGGTTAGACCCGCCAATATAGGCAATTTGAAGCGTTAGTTCAGCACCACCTTTTCAAATAAACTTACTAAAGAACCAGTGCGTTGAGCGCCAGTGCATATTTTTCTAAATAAAAGCCTGGGACATCGGCAGATCGGATTTTGTGCCTATTCATTGCCAGTCAACGTAATTCTGTATTATTTCCATGAATTGTGGTAAGCTTGAAATATTTGATATCTTTTTAATGAAAATTGAATGTAAATTGATAATTTATGTCTGTATATGTGTGTGGTTCAGTAGCGAACATGAGGCAAAGCCTATATAGTGCTCCAACCTGAACAGAAGGTGTCGGAGGAAAGTAAAACTACATGGAATTGCCAAACAGTACACTGACACCTATCTTATTGACTAGAAAGAAATAATGCTGGAATTGCAGAGGCGTAGTAACCATTATATATGTTATAGAAGAATTTTGCGCATTTGCTATAAAGAGCACAAAACAAATGTCTATGTTAGAGAGAAGATAAACACCTATGCAGGCCACCAAGAACCACTTTTGTCAATAGTTAAACGTCGAAAGCTTGCCTGGTTTGGGCATGTAACTCGTCATGACTCCGTTTCGAAAACGATCCTTCAGGGAACAGTCGAAGGTAAACGGAGAAGAGGAAGGCAGAGAAAATCCTGGGCTGATAACAGCAAAGAATGGGCAGGACACGGTTTTTCCACACTTGTACGCATTGCTGAGGATAGAGAGCAGTGGAGGACCCTGTCTGCTGATGCTTCCACCATGGCACCCCTACGACCCATGACGGGTTACGGGCTGAGATGATGATGAGTAACCATTAGGGAGGAGTATACTGGTGTAAATTATTTCAGATGAAGCTGACAGTTGGCCTACCGCTCTGAACTCAGTGTTTGTGATGTATTGTGTTCAGTCGGGAAATAGATTAAAAATTAGTTATGAAGTAGGAGGTACAGCCTTCTTGTTTCAGGGACTGTGGTCCTATGTTATTGAAGCAGCACCTGGTCTGAGCTTTGCTGAATCTGGAGGCTGACAGCATACTCCTGGGTCCAGATAGCGACTAGTGAGGTGTCTCCAAAACACAGGGGAGCAGTCGAGCAGAGGAGTCTTTTCCTGCCACCATCCCGAAAGTTAAGCCTTTGTGGCCAGTGGAGCTCAACATTATGTGTCCCCTCAAAAATTGACATTTTAATAAAAAAGAGGGACAATACCTTGTTTAAATTGACAGGAACTGTGAACTTTTTCCCCATACTTTTTCCCAGCTAAACAAACACTTGAAGTCATGATGACAAATAACAACATAGCTTGAAAAACAAAACCAGTATTACCTCATAGTACTACTACACAACTAACACACATAGGATAATATTAATAAAATATGTCACTACTAAGTTCCTATTTATAAATTATGTATATATAAATTGTGATTACAATTGATTGTGATTCCTGGTTCACTTTGTAGTTGAATCAGGACATATATAATAGTGAAAGTAATTAATACATAAATATTTGAAACTTTACCAGTGACTCATTTAAGATAGTCTTATAGAGTGTTAAATGTGTGTGAGTGTCACAGTGTTGTCAAGTGTGGTGGAATAAATTAAATTGTTTATCTGTCTGTTGTTGTTGTGACTTACACTTCATCATTTACATAACCCTAGACATTTAACGTAGTCATCACAATATTCCAGAATAATTCTGACTGAGTTATAAATGTGGTAGCAAGTAAGGTTATCTGTAAAACACTACACCTATTAGATACAGATACCTTCACAGCTGATCTCAGTCAGTACACTAAGTCCCCTATAAATATTTATAACATCCCACATTACCACAAAAAGCACTATGTGTGATATTGACTTGTGCAACATGTCCCGTAGAAATAAAAAGTGAACTGAGTGACCATTATCTGGCGCCAGAAGGAACAATGCTCACCACATTAGTATGGTCTGCAAACTGAGCATAAGAAAAGTGGGTGATCTCATGCGTTAGTACGATCAGTCGTAATACCACGATCCACTGGTTGTTTACGGACATTTGAAGGTTCTGTTTTCTATTGACATGTTTATTCACTTTTTTGTGATCACCCTTGTAATTGTAATTGTAATGATTATTCTGATCCTCATGTGGTTCATCACATCTATATTACCATTACCATTTGGATGTTCAGGTGAGGATCTTCTACATTCCTTGTGATGAGTATCATCACTGCATTTACCATATTGATGTCCATGACCTCGGTTAGAATAATTTGAGTTTCCGTATCTACCGAAGTGAGGTGGTGACTGTCGACGAGGAGAATTGTAACGTCCTCGATAGGAAGATCGAAAATCATTTATATGTCTGCGCTCCACACTCTTATGGCGAGGACGGTAGTCACTTACTCTCTCATCGTGGTACGAAACACAAAAAGGTAATGCTTGACTGACGGATACCTTATGAACTTCCTTATTGGGATGAGCAGCCATGTAATTTATTCCAAGTTCTTGACACTCTGTAATATCGTTGGGTTTTCTATCCTGCAAAAAACTGACAAGGTCTGTGCTGCATACGAATAAAACTTTATCCCTGAGCATTAGGTCAAACAAATCATCATATGTTTTATTTATCCCAGACAAATCTATCCATCGACCACAGTACAACTTTATAGAAGATAAACTCTCCGAAATCAGTATTCCTGGAAGGAACTACAGAATGAAATCTAGTTCTGAAACCTTCTTCATTCAGTTGAAATTTTGCCTATAAAGTAGTAGATACCATATCAAAATCAGCTCTACTGGTTTTGTCGAGAGACATGAAACATTTCATTGCCTCCCCGGTGAGATGGTCTGAGAAAATTATAGGCCATCTCTCTTTTGGAATCTTCATACTGTATCTGTGAACCGCATTTTAAATCTCATTATGAAGGTGTCTATACAATCGCGCTTATCGTCAAAATTAGGCAGTTTGAGCTTAGGATAATTCACATTATTACCACTGGAACTTTATGGCTATGTACTATTGTTTTGGGCATGCATTTTGAAATTGCTAATTCAGTCTCTTTTTCTTTTTCGGCCTTTAATCTCAATTCTTCCAATTCCAAAGCATTTTTGTGCGCTTGGTCTAGCTGATGAAGCTCCATTTTCCGCAATTCCATTCTATCCTTTTCTAATTCTTTCGCTTGATCAAGTTCTTGTTTCTTGAGCTCATCTGCTCGTTTTACAGCCTCCCGTTGCTCTATTCGTTTCATGTGAACTATATAGTTGACATACTTTGATTCTGCATAAGTTTCTAAATCTTACCCTGATTTGCCTAATCGCAAACCTGCGTTAATGAAATCCTCTAACGTAGACATATTGTTTCTACAATCTTAAATAATACCAAGTGTTCAATCCAATAATAATGCCAAGTAATTAATTATATCAAGCAATGCAAAGTATAACAATGACCAAAAGTATCAAGGACAGTTAAACATACATAGAATGAGAGACGAGCACAGTGAAATAGGAAGGCACAGGTTAATGAAGAGGATAGTGAAATAACGTGTCAAACCACAATACATCTAGACGAATATACTTACTTACTTAGTCGTTCCCCTTCTACCGTGAGGTGTAGAAATATATAAAGGAATATAAAGGAACTGAAATAAACAAAGACTTTCCTCTGTGTACCATCAATTTTGTAAAAATACTTGTGAGTTAAACAAGACAAAAAAGAAGAAACGAATACAGCAAATCGTCAAATTTACATTGAGCCAATTAGGAAATGAAAATATGAAACGTAGACTTAACGAAACAATCTAACCAAATATATGAAGTTTGAAATGCAATCAAAGACCGAAAATTGTCATAGTTTTTCTTTGATTGAACAACAAACAAGTAGCTCGTTTTTTTTTCGGTGTTGATGACGTCAAAAGTCTTGACAATGTTTCAGATCGTGCATTGTAGTCTTTTTTCAAAAAGCTTCGTATTGTTAGTAGTGAGACCTTCATTACAGATGATCCAAGTTCGAAATGGACCTTCATATGTTCCAAAGTTAAATATTCCCAAGGTCAACCCAGCGCCTTTTCCGTGAAGTCGTTAATAAACATGAAGTCGTGAAATGTCTTTCTTCTGGAAAATCGATCCTTTGAACTGTATTTTTTTTTTTTAATAAGAGCGATCCGAACAAAATGATAATGATGACGACGTCAGATTCTCTATCTGTTTTAATGTATTCAATGAGTCAGTTCAAATAACATGGGGTGAGCATGGATAGTGCCACATAGTTCCCATAATTGTAGCAATAGTTCGTTGTAGAAAATTCAATATGGTGATGTGGCCAAGAACGTAGTCAACCAAATTCCCGATGAAGAAAATTATATCCATTGTGGTGGCCAAAGAGAAAATTATACAGTATAATCCTTTGTTAAAGGATTATGAATTTGCCCGAATTCTAGACTTTTGTTAGGGTTATGATGTGATCTCTTGACTTTTGTTTAAGTTAGGGTTAGGGTTAGGGTTATGATGTGATCTCTTGACTTTTGTTTAAGTGATATATTCTCATGTCCTGTACTTGCTATCTTGTACATACGTTTAACCTTCTATCCCTTATCTTCGTACGTTGAAATTCACGTACCATACATAAAAATGTATTTCTTTTACTTTCAAGCTATCGTCACTTCACACGTAACTGTTGGTTGTTGTTGTTGAGTTAGTGTGTCTGTTTGATCTGTTCCAATATTGTTGTTTCTAGTGCTACACCTATTTATAAACATTACAAAACACAGTGATTTATTACATTTGGTGTAAACAATCTATAGAGTGAAGCACATCTTGAAAATGCTTGGTGGTACGACTTTCTATGAGACATTTTTAAAATCTGTATTCAGGTCCATACGACTTTGTAATATTTGAAGTGTACCTGGCGTTTACATATATATATATATTATTAGAAAGTCCATGAGACTATTTTTCATTAATTGAAGTGGGTAATAAATATAATTCTGGAGTCCATGAGACTATATTTTGATTACCTGGAGTACACACATATAGCGGCGACCTTATATATAGGTACGTTGTTCCTTATTGTCACACTAATGATTACTGGCTCTACCTAAGTTGAGAAGTAAGAGTAAGTTAATGTTCATAAACCATTGCAGAGTGACATTGTGAAATCCAAGACTAGTTGTAAATGAGTTGGAGAGTTATTGACTTTAAGTAGTGGGACCAAGTTGTGGATCCATTAGCGACATAAGTACATAAACACAAGCCAGGTAGTTTACTGTTCTCATTGTGAGATTATTTGAGGATCTGATCACTAGTTCTCTCCATTTCCTTTTTGTGACTATTATTGCCTCCACACACACATACACACTCATATATATATATATATATATATATATATATATATATATATATATATATATATATATATATATATATATGTCGTGAAATGGTTTCTTTTGAGGAGAATGTCGACAGATAGACTTGATGGAATGGAAGGATAATTGATAATATCTAGAGGAAAATCTTCCAGACTGCAGGTTGAATGCACTGTCTCTCCTCGGGAATTAGTCCACTAGAAAACTTTCTAAGAGAATTCTGGTAAAACTAAGCAGGATATTCTCTAGGAGATAAATTCTTGATACGAAATCCTACAAACGAATATGTATAGTACATATAGTTGGATAAGAGATTTGGTGCCCAGCCACACACAAAAATATCCCGACCCAATACTGTTTATTAATTATGGCTCTGCCCCTAGATTTATGTTACTAAAACTATACAACCCAATTAAATATTACAAGAAAAATAACAACAAACTCTGTTATGTAAAGTTTACATAAATGAAGATAGAATCTCACATTATATTCAAATGTACAACTATAAGATATGTTCCCTAATCTATGAATGGTTCTGAACCATGTCAGAATGAATTTGTCATCCTAGGACAATGGGAATATTCTGTAGTGGTTCTGCTGGCATGTTAAATTACTCATCTCTGATGATGCTGAATTTATGTTGTCTTGTTGCCAGGGGGTTCAATCTGTTCCAGCACTCCAGGTCCAGCAAGTTCTTTTTAGGGTTTCAGAGGATGGCAGGTAGCTTCCTCTGTCTTGACACAGGGCTCATCACCAACTGGGATGGAGTATGTCTGCCCTCGAGAACACGGCATATGCTTAGGTCTCCTGGTAGGACAACCTGGTAGGACTGGATTGACAAACAATTGAGACTTCATTAATAGTCTTTCCAGAGAAGTCATTTCCCATGTCTGCTGGACGCTAATCGTCCATCAGAAATCTAACGAACATTCATAGCTAACATCAATAACAAAGTGCTATCTATTATCTATGAAATATTATAGCATAACTGACATTATAAGCATACAGGTGGATCTCAACCTATATCTGGCTTCCAGCTTGTCTACCAGTGATTTTCAACATACGGGCTGTTAGCTTCACCAACTGTGAAGTTTGGGGCTGTGGTCATCAAAAGTTTGAGAACCACTGGTCTACCTTGTGCCCATAGAGCAGTAAAATCAATTTGGGGTCAGTGGTACAAATGGTTTGAGAACCACTGGGTTATAGTCTCCTTTGCTGCTTTATCATGTTGGGATGTCATTGCTGCCAAGGTCTGAGAACCAATGATTTACATTCTTGCTTACTCGAGCAGTAAATCATTTGGAGGGTAGTCATGGTCTCAAGGCTTGAGAACTGCTGAATTACATTTTGTCAGTCAAGTGTTACATTCATTAAATATCTAAATAATTGTAAACATTCTTAAAGTTCTGGTTCCTGTAGAAAATCTCATTCATATATTTGATAACAGCATAGTTCTTCAATCATCAAACATGGTATGTGCATAGAATTGCATTAAATACATGTAAAGAACATTCCATGATGAAAAACACATTAATGTCCCTTACGTGACAAAGTAAGAAGAAGTGATTGAGAACACTGTTATCAAGTTTGTAGTCTTGACAGAGAACACAGAAGCCTTATAAGAAATAGAAAATAGAAGGACCACTAATACACTTCTGTTCTGCTTGGGTCAATATGCAATTATGTCTATGACCTCAGCAAACTCATACATTAGTTTGAGTGATCTGTAAATATGCAAATAACCATTATTGTCACTGAAAATAGAAATACATTTAAAACTTTGCTTAAACAAGTACTGCATTAATATGCTGCTGATAAACGTATGGTTATTATTCAGGTATTCAAATAAACAATATTAGATCACTTACTGCGCTTAACGAACCACTGCTGTTTAAAATGACCGGGCCCCTCTGTATTTCTTGGGAGCATCCATTTCAGCCGGTCTGCCAGTCTAGGCTAATGCTTTGTGAATTCTGCGCTTCGAGAATTGTGCGCTTCGAGGATCCCGCTTAAATTCCGGTTCTGTTTGGTGGCTTTAATTTGCATACGTTAGGGGTGGTGGGCCTGAACTATTTTTGACATTACATTTTATCCCCAAACACACACACAAACTGGCCGGTACTTCACATTTTGATACCAGGCGATAAAGCAGAACTTCTTGCTGGTTGCTGAGGTGTCACATAACACTACGACTGCCTTACCAGTGTGCTAAAAGTGATTATACCCAGGGGAAAACCCATGTTAACCTATCGCGGTCAAAAGCTCACAGTGAAGTCAACGACCTTTTGCCAGTAAACACAGAACAAAAGAAAAAGGAATTAATTCAGACGGAAATGGGAGATCTCCTGGTGTGTTTTGACGAGTGGTGGATATTCTAGAGAATTTAGACAGAAGGAATGAATTGGTATGAGAAAAGATTGACAGAGAGAAAAGAAGGCGAATACACTTCGTGACTATATATATATATATATATATATATATATATATATATATATATATATATATATATATATATATATATATATATATATATATATATATATATATATATATATATATATATATATTCATTCAGTTAGGAAAAGAGTCTGGTTGCAAAGAAAACAATTGCTTGAATTTGCAAAAGCTGAGTATAACTCAAAGGAGAACAAGAATGCACTAAGAGGCTTATGGAATGAGAACGCAATAAAGAGATGAAAGAAACAAAAATTCAAGCGAATAAAGAGATGGAAGAAAGGAATATCCAAGTGGATAAATAGATGAAAGAGAGGAGGATTGAAGGCAATAAAGAAATAGATGAGAAGACACTTTAAGTTGAAACAGAAAAACTGAGAAGAAAAGCAGATACAGAAAAAGAATTTTAAAAGATAGAACTGAGTGCGAGTGGTCTTAAGTCGACTCCTACAGAGCCCCACGTCCCTTTAAGCTTCGTACCTAACGACAAAATAGATAGTATAGACTTTTCTTGAGAGATATGAATGGATATGTCTTGTCTGGAAGGCATAAAGAGTCAAATGGCACTTGGTAACCAGCCCCATGCCCAACCCTCCTTAGGCGCTTTCGTCGACATGCTTGGTAGGGAACAGTGTTACTAATCTTTTCTCCCCTTTCGGGCCCCGGTAAAACAAGTCAAATGTCAAGTCAGTACAATTATATGGCTCTGAAACACGGAGAACAACAACAACAACCAAAAAGCTACAGATTTTCATAAATGTGTGCTTGCATACAATAGAAGGATTAAAATGGTATGACAAAGTTACCAATGTGGAACTGATGACAAGAATCAGACAAGTGCTAGTGGAACAAGAGATGAGAAGAAGACGTTGCGCTCATATCTCTCTTGCACACATCTTTGAATCTCAGCTGCGGTCGCCCAATTGTTCCTTTGCCATCTGCCAGTTGTCCGTAGAAGATATCTGTCGGGATGCGACCATCTTCCATGCAGCGGATATGGCTAAGCCAGCGTAGTCTGCGCTGTCTAAGCAGTATATACATGCTTTGAAAGCCAACACGTGAGCACACCTCGACATGTGTCGCTTTATCTTTCCACGAAACGCCGAGGATGTGGCGTAGATACTGTAGATGGAAGGTGTTGAGCCTTCTTTCTTGCTTAGCATAGGTTGTATATGTCTCGCTAGCATATATAAGTGTGCTGGTGACACAGGCGTTATATACCGCATCTTTAGTATTCATTATGAGTTTGGAGTTTCCCAAAACACGTGATGTGAGGCGGGAAAAGGTAGGGGCAGCTTTGCCAATGCAGCTGTCAATTTCTGTGTCTAGCGAGAGAGTTTGTCATTGATGATAGACCCCAGGAATGTGAAGTGGTGCACCACTGCCAATTCATAGTTATCGATAGTGATTACTGGTGCAGCACCCACATCCTGACTCAGCACATTTGTTTTTCTTAGACTTATTGCGAGGCCAAAGTCCTTGCATGCTTGGGTGAAGCGATTCATCAAGCTCTGAAGCTCTTGCTGGCTTTGAGTGGCGACTGCAGCATCATCAGCGAAATACAAGTCTCTTATAGTGACCCTTCTGATTTTTGTTTTTGCCTTCAGCCATGACAGGAATGCTGGTAATCTCCCAACTTTTTACGTCTCCATATCTCCCTCAAGTGAACAGGGTATGTAAACGCATGAACGACGCGGCAAAGCATATGTTGGCAAAGGTTACCGTCGAATTCCTGCATGTTTGGGATATATATCTTTCGGCAGTGCTGTTTGCCTACACATACGCACACTACAAGAGCACTGTGTTCTCCCCATTGGAGCTTTTGTACGAGGCAAACTCACGAGGACCGATGCAAGTCCCGAAGGAGTGAGTGGTTGGGAAACGTGCTGGAGACTCGACAGCAACTAGGAAATAGCGGCGGCAGTAGTCGTCGACGACAATTGAGATAGTGGTAACAATATTAACCATCACCTATCCTTCGTCCATCTGGCTCCACCAGAGTCCTGAGAAAATGTGTTGAACTGTGAAGGTCTGACCCGGGGGGGGGGGGGGGGGAGGGGATCTCAGGTACATGCCATCCTGATGGAATTCAGTGACGTCCTCACCGATCTGCCTAGATGCACTAACTTGACTGTATTTAGTATAATCCTGACCGATGATCAACCAATCATGTTGAAATCATATCCGCTACTGTTGCACTTCAAGTCGGCAATGGAAGAGATCAACGACATGGTGCGCTTGAATATTATCCTCGGGCCCCCCCCCCCCGAATTGGCGTGTTCTTTCCCCATAGCGGCTGGATATTAGGAAGAAGAATGGCGTGCTACGTGAATCTATTTATTCCTGCAAGCTCAATGGCGTCACGGTAGTCGACGCTGACTCGATGCCTAATCAGGAGGAGCTTGTGACTCAACTATCATGTGCATAATTCTTTAGCAAATTGAATTTATTAAAGGGATATTGACAAGTACCCTTAGGTGAAGAAGCAAAAACCTCTCACGGCAATTGTGACTCCAAGAGGTCTTTGCCCTCTTAATTATATGTGTTTCGGGTTAGCCAATGCACGCACAACCTTCTTAAGAATAATGAAGAAGAACGTAGACCAAAGAACTGATGTAATTACTTACATCGATTATATATGTTTATATCATGAACTATGGTACCAACAATGGAGGGGTTGTGAACATTGTTGGAGTGTCTTAGGACACAAGGCCTTACTGCTCGTCCGAGCAAAGTGTTGGTTGGTTAGGCGGAGCTCAGATTCCTCGGATCTATTGTTGATCCGACCCTACTCAAGCCGGAGAACAACACAATGACCAAGATCTTGGATTTGCAGACTCCGAAAACGGAAAAAAACTGGTTAAAAGTCTATCAGGACTTATCAAAGTTTACCAAATGTTTATACCTTGTTTTTCGTCTATTGCTGCAGTTCTCACTTACCTTACTAGTAAGGGTATGCCTAAAATTATTAAATGGTCAACTGAGTGGAAACCCCTTTGCTAAGATAAATAACGTGTTTTCGAGAAAACCAACCCTGCTATTGCCCGACTTGGGCAAATTATTCGTGTTATGAAGAGGTCTCATCATTTTTTGTCTAGGTGAACGTCAGATTAGACAACTGATAGTGCCAGTATTACCTTTTTAATAAAGGATTATACATGGGCTGCAAATATTTGTAACATGTATTGCTATGGTTGACATATTAGACTCACTATGTTGTTAAGATGTACTCATTCTTTATATGGCTACACAGGCAAGAGATACACTTTGGATTTACATGATTTAGATGTTTTCTCTGTATGATATATCTGTTCGTGCATTCCTTTAAGGAATTAGTGTATCTGTGCGCGCTGAAAAAAAAATTCATGTAATATCAGCCCTGCTGGATTACTAGAACGTGCATATACAGCACTTGTCATTTTTTGTCTGCATCCACCTTTTGATACATGATTCAATATTTTGTCATAAAGCAACAGCAAGTGTTATTTTGCATGCTGAGGGCACCCTTTGACGGTATTAACATATACATGTGGTAGTATTATGTAGTCCCAGCTGTTTACTAAGAGAGCTGAATCTTATGAGCGCTTCTGCGCTGAAGTCATGTTTCTCATTCATTACTGACGAGCCTTAAGGTCCACCATCCTCCAGATGGAAGAACACTCCGTTTTCTTTCTTAAAAATGGGAAAGGGGGTTCTATGGGACGGTATGTTTTGGCTGCCTTGACTTAGCTGCTTGGTTGGGAGCAGTTGCCTGGTATGCGGTGAGCGAAATTTGATTTACCACTCGAATCACGGAAAATAGAAGCCATTGGTCACTTGTATATCGGAGGCCGCCGTAGATATACGTTTTTGAGTTTGTCCAAAAAAGTGGTACAGTTGACTTTTGCCATTTAGTTTTGATAGTCCTGGAATTTTGTAGCAGAACTAATTCTGCTCGCCAGATTTGCAGCAGTGACCAATGTAGGTTCATTGTTCTCCAGTCGTGAGTATGTCAGTAAATTGATATGTTGTACTGTAGCTTGCCTCTTTACCCACTATGTTGAGTGGTATTCAGTTGTGGCCGTTAGGTGTAATTAATATTTCATATCTATCCAGTAATTTGTAATAGTAGCATGCATATTGTATCTCACTACGTCAATATTTGGTTATGTTTATATTGTTATTAAAAGAACAGAACATTAGATGAGGTTTTCACTCTATCTGTGACACCGTTGGGCGTGAACAGAAACTCGTGGTGGACCTGAAGTTAAATAAAAAAGCTAAGAAGACAGAGAAAGAAAGCTTCCAAATTTTACAGGTTGCTATTTCCAGATATCACCATATATCTGTACAGGACTTCATGTGAGAGTATATGTTTAATGATATCACCATATATCTGTGCGGGACTACATGTGCGAGTATATGTTTAATGATATGTCGTAGATTTGTGGTAGGTGATTAAGATTTAGTTTGGTCCCTTCTGAATAGACATAGAAATAAGTGATCGCTCAGTGGGAGGTGATAAAATAGAAATAGATTTCACGAGTGAGGTGGAGGAAATATAGTAGATTCTGTCTCTGACACTCGAGAAGCTTCTCTCAGTCAGCCTACTTCTTCAGAACCCTGTGACTGTTAGACAATCACAAACGTTACCAGCGTTTAGTATTACAAAGTCAGTAATTAACATATATTCCGACAAAATCAACCTGTAACTCAAATGTATATTACTAAAATGCTGTGGAAAACAATTATTAATTGTGTGGTCAGCACGCCCATAAACAGATCGTTAGTCTAGGGGAATAGTTATTTTTAAAGATACACAATACCACGAGACAATCACACTCTTACTCTATTAGAGAATAAAGAACATAACAGACGAGCTAATATATTTATCGTACTCGTCTTCCTATTCTAAGTTAAAAAAAAAAATCCTACGGACGAGACCACATTTGTCGTCTCGTCTTGCTATTCTAAGTTCAAAAATCCGTCGGACAAGCCCACATTTGTCGTAGTTTTGTGATAGGTCATTAAGACTTAGTTTGGTCCCTTCTGAAAAGACATAGAAATAAGTGATCGCTTAGTGGGAGGTGATAAAATAAAAATAGATTTCACGAGTGAGGTGGAGGAAATATAGTAGATTCTGTCTCTGACACTCGAGAAGCTTCTCTCAGTCAGCCTATCATCTACAACAGAGTTAGATTAGTCAGGCATATCTAATATAATATATAGTAGTATGTATATATATACCTCCCATACACACACATAAGTGATTACAATAGATACACAGACGTGAAACTCTGACAATGGAAATATAGATATTTGGGAACGAACTGACCGCCACACTGATTAAGTTTAATGTGAAGTTTAAGTATCAAAATAAACTTCCATCACAACATATAAAATTACATCAAACATATACAAATAGTCATAAAGTCAATGAAATGCTACAAGAATGATAGACCCATTAGTATGATCCTTTCCCTCGATGTACAGCCCACAGTCCTGTTAGAAGAAATGTGATAGCCCCAAAGAGTCACGGATACATCTGCTGTAGTCTAATGATTTCCCTTTAAAGGTATGGACAGACTTTGATATTAGTATGATTTTTCCTAAGGAAAATATTGTTAGCAACAAAACTTGCATAAAGAAATTACAAAGTGGGTGCATATATAAAAAAACACATCACTCAGTCTACTCTCACTCTGTTCTTTCAGCAGGGATTCCTGTCTCACTTTCTTACCTAATGTCTGAATGGTGTTCGCCGTCTGGCGCACTTTATGACACACACAACGTAAATCTGCCTTTCGTTTGATGAAGCGGATATCCAGCTCTGCAGATCTTGGTTTCATCCAATGGGTCCGGGGAGCGTCCTCTTCATGCGGTATTTTGTTCAGATTTAGTTATTGTCACTTTACTTAGTTCAGGTAAGAATTAGTTTAGCGGGCCCACAATGTCAGAATCACGAGGTTTCCAGTATTAAGGAAAATGAACGGTTGGTAACTTCTCTCAAAAAAATAATTATTGTTCACACCACCAGTTGTCAAAAATCGTCGGAAAGTTAATGCTGGTAATTTTTTTCGCCACAGAGGCTGCTTTTACTTGGTGTTTTATCAGGAAGAATTTAATCTGGCTCGGTAGGCGCAGTTATTCAATTTGTCTTAAAGTTTGTAAAAGTGGGTACTCTGTCGTGCTGGATGCAAACACAATGCCAGACAGGTTTTACTTTGTACACCCACACGTCTTTAATTAAAGAATGTTTAGTTCTTCACAGATAATTCTCATCGGTGCTTAAACGCTGGCGAAGTTGGGCCACCCCAGTTTTCACTGAATAAAGAAAAACACAAACATATAAAATACTTATACATACTATTCCTTTGGTTATAACTTACATTATAAACTGCAAGCGTAGAGCTTGTTTTATCGTTTAAAATTCCCGTGAAATAAGTTATATACATAAAATCAATCATCATGAATTAGAAATACCTACGTATTTCGTCAATACTCAATGATGAATCAGTGCAGTTAAAAGTTAGTTTAAAATACACTCGACTAATTACTAGCAATTTAATAAAATGTATTTATAGCTGCATGAGTTTAAGCTAGAAATTATAATTTATTCTGCTTTCCACTGTAACATGTCGACTAGCGAATATAAGAGACTTATAAATTAATTTCTTCTGCACAGAAATCTAACTAGTAAAATGAAATAAGCGGTTATCACTGAATCACTCAATTTTACTATATATATATATATATATATAGATACATATACATATATATATACATATATATATACATATATATATATATATATATATACATATATATATATATATATATATATATATATATATATATATATATATATATATATATATATATATATATCTATATATATATATATATATATATGTATATAGATATATATATATATGTATATATGGATATATATATATATATATATATATATATATATATATATATATATATATATATATATATAGATATATATATATATATATATATATATATAGATATATATATATATATATATATATATATATATATATATATATATATATATATATATATATATATATATATATATATATATATATATATATATATATATATATATATATATATATATATATATATATATATGTATATATATATATATATATATATATATATATATATATATATATATATATATATATATATATATATATATATATATATATATATATATATATATATATATATATATATATATATATATATATATATATATATATATATATATATATATGTATATATATGTATATATATATATATATATATATATATATATATATATATATATGTATATATATATATGTATATATATGTATATATATATATATATACATATAGATATATATATATATATGTATATATATATATATATATATGTGGTGAAGTGGGATGTTATAAATACTTATAAGGAACTTAGTGTACTGACTGAGATCAGCTGTGAAGGTATCTATATCTATTAAGAGTAGTGTATTATAGATAACCTTACTTGCTACCACATATCTATATATCTCAGTCAGAATTATTCTGGAATAGTGTGATGCTACGTTATGTGTCTAGGGTATGAGTATGGTGAAGTGTAAGTCACAACAACAGACAGATAAACAATTTAATTTAATCCACTACTCTTGACAACACGGTGACACTCACATACATATAACACTCTACAAAGATATCTTAAAAGAGTCACTAATAAACTTTCAAATAACAATATGTATTCATTACTGGCATGAATGAATATGTGTCCTGATTCAACTACAAGGGAACCAGGAATCACAATCAATTTAAATTACAAGTTATGTACAGAATGTATTTAATATGAATATTGTAGTGACATATATTATTACAAATGTTCTATGTGTGTCAGTTGTGTAGTAGTAAAATGAGGTAATACTGGTTTTGTTTTGTTCAAGCTCTGTTGGTATTTGTCATCATGACTTCAATAGTTTGTCTTTAGGGACTAGTATTTGAGATGTTCACAGTTCCTGATTTTAAGACAAGTAAATTCCCCTCTGAATAGTATTTTTATAAAGTTATTTCAAGATGAGGGGACATAATGTTGAGCTCAGCTGGCCAACTCTGCTTATCTTGAGTGATGGCGGCAGGAAAGGACTCCTCTGCTCGAATTCTCCTCTGGGCTCAGGAGACACCTCACTGATAGCTAAAAGACCAAGGAGTATGCTGTCCGACTCTGGATTCAGCAAATCTCTGACCAGATGCTGCTCAGTACCATCAAGACCACTGTCCCTGAAATCAAGAAGGATGTACCTTCTACTTCATAACTAATTTATATTCTCTTTTACACTGATCACAATACAGCACAAACATTGCGTTCAGAGCGTTAGGCCAACAGTCAGCTTCATTTGAAATACTTTATTCCAGTATTACCCTTCTTAATGGTTACTACGCCTCTGCACTTCCAGCATTATTTCTTTCTAGTCAATCATCCAGGTGTCAGTGTACTATTTGGCCATTCCATGCCGTTTTACTTTTCTCCGACACCCTCTGTTCAGGCTGGAGCATTTTAGGCTTTACCTCACGTTTGCCACTGAACTACACATATATATACAGGCATAAATCAACAATTCACATTCAATTTTCATTAAAAGATATTAAATGGTTCAAGCTTACCACAATTCATACGAATAACACAGATACGTTGATTAGCAATGAATTCTGGCACAAACTGGCACAAATTTCCTTCTGCTTATCTTCCAGGCTTTTATTGAGCCAAATATAAGCTGGCTTCAACGCACTGATGCTTTATCAAGTGTATTTTAAACAAGTGGTCTCGAACTAACGCTCCCAAGTGTGTATATCAGCGAGACTGGCCAATGAGCCACGTTTCGACAAGTGTTTGAAAAAATGTTATCTTTTCCCGTCTCCCCTAACAACCAAGATAGTATTTATAGCCCGACCAATCGTGGTTAGGCTTTCATTTGTTGCGCTCCAATCAATTTGGAGTTTACATGGTAGGCTATTTATGTAACGTAAGGTTTTTTTCAAACACGTTATAAAAAAAATCTTATGAGCAGAAATGATTTTATGCTGTCAGGCACCCCCAATATTTTATTTTGGGTATAATTTATTAATTCCTGGACTATTGGCGTAACGTTTTACATATTATTTGTCAGCAAGCCCTAAGGAACCCAATTTTCCCACTTTAAAAGAGCTACGTGGCTGCGTTCAAAATATGTATTTTCTACTACCTCCTGTTTGGAAGATGTGCTGTCTGGGTACTGTTATGTTTTCAACCGTAAACCCATCTAATGTTATCTTTTCTAATAAGAGTCTGTTATGATTTATAAACCTAACTCTGGGAAAGGGTAGTGTATTTTATCACTGTCCGTCTGAAAAAGTTAGTGCTTGTAGACTTACACGCGTGATGCCAGCATTTGTATATCGCGCGTCGCGTGTTGCATGCGTTCCTGATTTTCAGCCCTCCCCTCTCGCTATCCTTTTGTCCATCTGTTCGTTCGTTTTGGTAACGTAATATAATTAATGTTAGGATTAATTTAGGTCATTACGCAGTCTCTCAATGTTTTTTCCAAGAAATACAGCACACGTTTCATTGAAGAAAGCGGGTATAATACAGTAAGCTTTTACTATCAACGTGAAAGCGTTACAATTTGCAGACGAAGCAGAAAACAAGGGGGATTTCGAGTACATTCCTTGTGACAGCAATGTCATTTTACCATTGCTCTTCTCTTTATTAATTTTATTTGTTAGGCTTCATATTTACCTAATAATTTATATATGTGGATTAGAATATTTCATGACACCTCCCCTCTTAAAACAGACATTATATGTCAGTCCTTTATTCTATATACACATAGAGAAATTTATTATTATTTCTGGGGTTTACGGTGATTCTCATCACACGGATGGCGGCTTAAAAAATCCGCTCCCAGATTGGTTTTTCCAGATATATATTCAATGCTAAAATTATATGGAGCCAGAAGCAAAGACCATCGGAGTAACCTAGAGTTCTCATGCTTAGCCTGTGCTAAAAACGATAAAGGTTTGTGGTCAGTTTGCAACTTAAATGCCTTCCCATATAGATAAATATTGAATTTCTTTATTGCCCATATTACTGCAAGACATTCTTTTTCGCTAGTTGAGTAGTTGATTTCAGCTTTATTCAACTTTCTGCTAGCATATGCCACTGGGCTTAATTCCCCATCCAATGCATCTGATTTCTGTAGTAAAGTTGCACCTAACCCAATATTACTTGCATCCGTCCTTACTATGAATTCTTGACTTAAGTCAGGTAATTTCAAAATGGGTTTACTTGTGAGCTTTTCCTTCAATTCTTGGTAAGTCATTTCACATTGTGGTGTCCATGTAATGCGATCTGGAAGTCCTTTACGTGTCAATTCCGTTAAAGGTGCACATATGGAATTAAAGTTTTTGATATACTTCTGGTAGAAACCACATAATGAGACAAAGGATCTCACGTCCTTCTTGGTTTGTGGTCTCGGGGCTTTCTGTAGTTTCTCTAAATTCTTTGGGTCAGGGGTCATGTTTCCCTGATAAACTGTGTGTCCCAAAAATTCCAATTCTTTACATCCAACGCAACATTTGGTTGGTCGGGCTGTTAAATTTGCCTCCCTAAGTCGATCAAACAGCATGTTCAGAGAGTCAATGTGTTCCTCAAATGTTTCTGTTGCTATAAGGATATCATCCATAAAATTTGTTATACAGGGATTATTCAGAGGATCCAATAATTTTCTCATCATTCTAGAGAAGACACTAGGTGCATTCTTCAATCCAAATGGCAATCTATTAAACTCATAGTGTCCTTCTGAGGTACTAAAAGCTAGGTATGGTCTAACCTCAGGCTTTACTGGAATCTGATAGTATCCTTTACTCAGATCCACTTTTGAGAAATATTTAGCTTTATTTAGCCTGGCAAACAGCTGATTTGTATCCGGCAATGGATCCACCTGTCCTTCTGTAATAGCATTCAGTCTCCTGTAATCTATACAGAGTCTATGTTCTCCAGAGGGCTTCCTTAAAAGTACAACACCGGAACTATACGAAGACTCACTGTGCGAAATAATTCCTTCCTTCAATAGATAGTCTATCTCTTCCTTCAAAGCTTTTTCCTTAGCAAACGGAATCGAATATGGTTTCATACAGACAGGTGTGGAGTCTATGAGTTTCATATCATATTCCAATAGGTTTGTATGCCCTGGTCGGTCTGTTAACACCTCTGCATGATTATTTAGAACCTGTTGCACTCTCTCTTTCTGAGTTTTCGTTAAATGTGTACTGATTTTCACCTGTGCTGCTGTCTCACAGGGGTGTAATGGATATTCAATTGATGAAAGTGGTTCCTTTTTCATCTCCATGGCGATGGACAAGGTCAACAAGTGTGTCTCTTCCTGATGTTCTCTTTCCAAATATTTCTTCAGGAGATTCACATGATAGATTTTTTCTTTCCCCTTCTTATCTATCTTATAATTTGTTCTAGACACCTTCTCTAGAACTGTATATGGACCCTGCCATCCAATTTGTAACTTATTCTGACTCCCGGGCAAAAGAAGCAGTACCTTCTCTCCCACAGCCAAATTTCTGTCTTTCGCCTTCCTGTTATAATAGGCAGCATGTTTCTTCCTGGCTTGTTTCAAATTTTCATTGGCAAGTTTCCAGCCAGTTTTTAACCGAGTGGTCAGCTCATTCACATATTGGTATGAAGATGTAATGTTTTCCTCTGCCTTTTCATCAGTCCACGTTCTTAACAAAGCTTCAAGTGGACCTTTTATTGTGTGGACCTATTTGTCCATGCACCGGTATGGTCTCTTCCACTTGAAGCTTTATAGTGATGATTTTTCCTCCCAGAATTATCATTCACAAAACGACCGCTACCAATTTTTCTTTTGGGGCTGTCTCCCCTCTTAAAATTCTTGATGAGAGATTTCCTCTCTACATCCTCTTCCTCCAGTTTGTTTAAGTCCGATTGAGGGATTTTCGGCTTATCCTGGGGTAAGACATCTTTTTGCACTCTCCGCATAGTGGCCATTGTAAAACAGTTAAGTGAAGCTTGTCCGTGAAAAGGGGCTTCCCATTCCATTTGGTCCACTTTATCAAATCTATTTTTCCTTTTATTGTCAGGCCTGATTTTGCCCCATGGCGTGTCCAGGTCCTGATCCATGTTCCCACTTGTGGGTGTTCCCTCATGTGCTATGCTACACCTTTCTACAAAGTTCTCAATGTCCCATCTTGCTTTGGGCCAATAATAATTGTGAGCCACCTTTTGAATGATGGTACCTATTTTCTCATGGTCCCCATCTGGTTTCACATGTAGGCTCCTTATTAAGTCTGTCCTATATCTTTTTGGAAGAACCAGCTGTCCGTGACCATGGGATCTAGTTCCAGTCTTCCTATACATCAACTTGTTTTTCATATAAAAATCTCCTTTGCCTGGAGTTGTATGACAAGTTGACAATTTTCTGAAACAAGGCTTGAGTGTTTTATCCCCAGCCTGTGCCTTCCTCATCTCTTCTGGAGTGGTATCCAACATAATATCCTCCTCCTGTCTTGAGGTCGACCTGACCTGAAGGGTTGCCATATACACAGGTTTCCTTCTGCAACGGTCAGTGTCATGATTGTCCATCTGACAATTCTCACACCACCTTTTTCCTTGGTTGAAAGATTTTCTTTCATCATATTTCCTTTCATCGAATTGTGGGAATTTATTTTTATTGTCATACCGTGGCCTATCAAATTGGTGCTTACCTTTATTTTGATCCCTAGGATCAAATTTATTAAAGTTCTGTGGTGCCCTAAAGTTGTCCACCTGTTTCTTTTTATTACCTGTTACCTCTGCTTGAGCTGCTTGATACCTTTCAGCAACATTTAGCAACTCATCCAGCCTCTCTGCACCTTGTTCCATGAGAAACTTTCTCAGGTCTGGAGCCATGGACTCTCTTAGTTGCTCTATAAGGACCATTTCCTTAAGATCTTGGGTTTTCCCCAGAGAAGTCCATTTCTCCAAGTATGTCTCGATTCGTGCAGAGAACTGGTGATAGGTTTCACCTGACAGTAGTTTAGCATTCCTAAATTTTTTCCTGTAAAACTCTGCATTCTTTTCATACCTTAACAAAAGAGCCTGCTTTAGCATGTCATAATTTTCCTGATCACCTCTGCTCATTTTTGCAAAAACTTCATAAGCTGCCCCACGAAGTCCCTGAGATAACTTTAAGCTCCACCTTTCTCTCTCTAACCCATACGTGGTAGCTAATAGTTCATACCTATTTATATAGCTCTCAATATCATCGTCTTTCTCAACAAAATGATCTAAATGAAAGTTCATAGCTGAGATTGAGGCTCCCTGAGTAACCGTAGCATCAGAGGCAAAGGGACTGGCACCATTTTCAGGAGCATGGCCTTGAAACTCAAACTCCCTTAGTCGTAATTCATGTTCCCTTTGTAATCTTTTCTCCTCCTTTTCTGCTTCCCTCTCTGCAGCTAATCTCCTCTCTTCCCTTTCTGCAGCTAATTTCTTCTCTTCTGCAGCTAATCTCCTCTCTTCTCTTTCTGCAGCTAATTTCTTCTCTTCTGCAGCTAATCTCCTCTCTTCTCTTTCTGCCTCCAATTTCTTAGCCTCAGCCTCAATCTGTAACCTCTTAGTCTCAGCCTCAGCTTCAAATTGTAACTTCTTAATTTCCCTGTCAGCCTCTAACTTTCTTTCGGCTTCAAACCTTCTTTCTTCGCGTTCAATAAATTTGTCACATTCCGTAGTAACATAGGCAACCATAACTTGCCCATCTAATCCTAACTCTTTTGCAGTCTGAACCGCAGCAGATCGAAATTTGGCCAGGTCCGCCATTGTCTATTATGTAAATTTATACAATGTCTAACCAACAATTCAATCTCTAATGGACAACACAGGCACCGTGAGCTCAACCTTATTTAATTCCACCCAAGGATACCTTTTAATTCTTATATTCCCTGAAGTGAATTACCCCCAATATTTTTAATAGTTAAAGATTCAAAATCCCAAGAGCGAGACCCCAATATATGTGGTGAAGTGGGATGTTATAAATACTTATAAGGAACTTAGTGTACTGACTGAGATCAGCTGTGAAGGTATCTATATCTATTAAGAGTAGTGTATTATAGATAACCTTACTTGCTACCACATATCTATATATCTCAGTCAGAATTATTCTGGAATAGTGTGATGCTACGTTATGTGTCTAGGGTATGAGTATGGTGAAGTGTAAGTCACAACAACAGACAGATAAACAATTTAATTTAATCCACTACTCTTGACAACACGGTGACACTCACATACATATAACACTCTACAAAGATATCTTAAAAGAGTCACTAATAAACTTTCAAATAACAATATGTATTCATTACTGGCATGAATGAATATGTGTCCTGATTCAACTACAAGGGAACCAGGAATCACAATCAATTTAAATTACAAGTTATGTACAGAATGTATTTAATATGAATATTGTAGTGACATATATTATTACAAATGTTCTATGTGTGTCAGTTGTGTAGTAGTAAAATGAGGTAATACTGGTTTTGTTTTGTTCAAGCTCTGTTGGTATTTGTCATCATGACTTCAATAGTTTGTCTTTAGGGACTAGTATTTGAGATGTTCACAGTTCCTGATTTTAAGACAAGTAAATTCCCCTCTGAATAGTATTTTTATAAAGTTATTTCAAGATGAGGGGACATAATGTTGAGCTCAGCTGGCCAACTCTGCTTATCTTGAGTGATGGCGGCAGGAAAGGACTCCTCTGCTCGAATTCTCCTCTGGGCTCAGGAGACACCTCACTGATAGCTAAAAGACCAAGGAGTATGCTGTCCGACTATGGATTCAGCAAATCTCTGACCAGATGCTGCTCAGTACCATCAAGACCACTGTCCCTGAAATCAAGAAGGATGTACCTTCTACTTCATAACTAATTTATATTCTCTTTTACACTGATCACAATACAGCACAAACATTGCGTTCAGAGCGTTAGGCCAACAGTCAGCTTCATTTGAAATACTTTATTCCAGTATTACCCTTCTTAATGGTTACTACGCCTCTGCACTTCCAGCATTATTTCTTTCTAGTCAATCATCCAGGTGTCAGTGTACTATTTGGCCATTCCATGCCGTTTTACTTTTCTCCGACACCCTCTGTTCAGGCTGGAGCATTTTAGGCTTTACCTCACGTTTGCCACTGAACTACACATATATATACAGGCATAAATCAACAATTCACATTCAATTTTCATTAAAAGATATTAAATGGTTCAAGCTTACCACAATTCATACGAATAACACAGATACGTTGATTAGCAATGAATTCTGGCACAAACTGGCACAAATTTCCTTCTGCTTATCTTCCAGGCTTTTATTGAGCCAAATATAAGCTGGCTTCAACGCACTGATGCTTTATCAAGTGTATTTTAAACAAGTGGTCTCGAACTAACGCTCCCAAGTGTGTATATCAGCGAGACTGGCCAATGAGCCACGTTTCGACAAGTGTTTGAAAAAATGTTATCTTTTCCCGTCTCCCCTAACAACCAAGATAGTATTTATAGCCCGACCAATCGTGGTTAGGCTTTCATTTGTTGCGCTCCAATCAATTTGGAGTTTACATGGTAGGCTATTTATGTAACGTAAGGTTTTTTTCAAACACGTTATAAAAAAATCTTATGAGCAGAAATGATTTTATGCTGTCAGGCACCCCCAATATTTTATTTTGGGTATAATTTATTAATTCCTGGACTATTGGCGTAACGTTTTACATATTATTTGTCAGCAAGCCCTAAGGAACCCAATTTTCCCACTTTAAAAGAGCTACGTGGCTGCGTTCAAAATATGTATTTTCTACTACCTCCTGTTTGGAAGATGTGCTGTCTGGGTACTGTTATGTTTTCAACCGTAAACCCATCTAATGTTATCTTTTCTAATAAGAGTCTGTTATGATTTATAAACCTAACTCTGGGAAAGGGTAGTGTATTTTATCACTGTCCGTCTGAAAAAGTTAGTGCTTGTAGACTTACACGCGTGATGCCAGCATTTGTATATCGCGCGTCGCGTGTTGCATGCGTTCCTGATTTTCAGCCCTCCCCTCTCGCTATCCTTTTGTCCATCTGTTCGTTCGTTTTGGTAACGTAATATAATTAATGTTAGGATTAATTTAGGTCATTACGCAGTCTCTCAATGTTTTTTCCAAGAAATACAGCACACGTTTCATTGAAGAAAGCGGGTATAATACAGTAAGCTTTTACTATCAACGTGAAAGCGTTACAATTTGCAGACGAAGCAGAAAACAAGGGGGATTTCGAGTACATTCCTTGTGACAGCAATGTCATTTTACCATTGCTCTTCTCTTTATTAATTTTATTTGTTAGGCTTCATATTTACCTAATAATTTATATATGTGGATTAGAATATTTCATGACATATATATATATATATATATATATATATATATATATATATATATATATATATATATATATATATATATATATATATATATATATATATATATATATATATATATATATATATATATATATATATATATATATATATATATATATATATATATATACCTCCACACAGAACTACAGATTAATACCACGAACTAGAATCCTTCAATATAATGGTAGTCTAGAACTTGGCAAAATGTTGCCAAGAAACTCAGAACTTTGCAATATACAAGATATTTTCTAGCACGAGGGATCTGTCTACTGCAGATTTAGGAGTATGAATGACTAGTCTAAAACTCTCTCGGGTAGATATATCTTAAACAGACAAAAAATCCCACGTTCTTTCGCAAACCCCTTCTCCCCCTCTCCTCTCTTAACATTTAACTAAGACGCAGATCATAACTGCCACAACGCGTCTTTGACACCTCCGTCTAACTATTCTCAGTCCTGAGCGATGCATTAGGCAGTTTCCACACCTCATGCCGAGAACTTAGCCGAAGAAAACTCGTGTCAGATGAAAATGTTAGACGATATGTCTGCCATCCCATGTCTATCGAGACGAATTTCACAGTATTTCGTCTCGTCCAGGGACTGACACGATTATGCAATACGATGCGTTACGAGTATGAGAAAAGAAACGGCAAAGTCAGGATGGGAAAATATATTTTGTCGCAAACGAACGAATGCTAAAACACCCCCAGGAAAAGGATAAAAGAGCGATAATAAAATAAAGGACACGAGTAGAATAAGAAAAGAATATAGAAAATTTATTGATCATAAATCTCTATGCGACAAGATATCACCATATATCTGAGCGGTACTACACGTGGGAGTATACGAGTATGTTTGATGATACCACCATATATCTGTGCGGGACCATATGTGAGAGTGTGGTAGGGAATGCAGTTTAAGTGAAGAGTTAAAAGGGATGGAACAGTAAAATAGGAACTCTAGTGAATCATTTAAGTAAGAGGTAGGGGTCATAAATGTTAGGTAGAAAACAGGTTAGCGTGATGTAGCCGTGAGCTCACCAGGGCTCAATACAAAATAGGTGACTAAGAATAGAACGAGATAAATGATTGGCCTTAGGTCAAATGGCCAGACCAATCAGAGGAAAAGGACATTTAACGGTCAGGGGGAATAGGAAAATAGGTTTTTTAGGGGCAGTTGGAGCAGAGACGTTCGACGAGAGAGACGCTGTAAAGCAGTTAGACAGGGCGGGCGGCTAGCTCGTTGAATAACAGCAAAAGTAGAAAATAAGAACAAGTTTTTAAGAAGAGAGATTTAGCTAGGACGAGGCCTTCGTAAATGCAGTAAGTTCATCTGCAAGCTATCTCGTAGTCAGAAAGAAAGCTAGAGAACAACCGAAGCATTGATATTTCCAAGTGAGTAAAACTCTAGTCGAACCCCGTAACATTCATTGTTGAAGATACCATCCTAGTTGACAGATAGACAGCTAGAGAACAACCCAAGCATTGTTGAAGATACCATCCTAGTTGACAGATAGACAGCTAGAGAACAACCCAAGCATTGTTGAAGATACCATCCTAGTTGACAGATAGACAGCAAGAGAACAACCCAAGCATTGTTGAAGATATCATCCTAGTTGACAGATAGACAGCTAGAGAACAACCCAAGCATTGTTGAAGATATCATCCTAGTTGACAGAAAGACAGCAAGAGAACAACCCAAGCATTGTTTAAGATATCATCCTAGTTGACAGATAGACAGCTAGAGAACAACCCAAGCATTGTTGAAGATATCATCCTAGTTGACAGATAGACAGAGCACTGATAAAGTAGAGGACATAGTTAGAGTTCATAGAGTTAAATGAAGTCAGCTTCTCGTACACTGGTCACAAGTCGTAACCAAGAAATTACTGCTGTCCTGTTATATAGATGCCAATTTGTAAGAAATGCCAAGTTGTGTCAACTTAAAGGTGCATGAATTACTATTGTGATCAGCTGAGCAGCCAAATAAACGTTCACCCTTGTTCTTTTAATAACTGCGTCCAGAGCCATCGTTCAACAACTTCATCGTCGCCGTAATCTTATATGTACACTAGTATTCATATATCTTGCTGTGAAGAGTCCACTTTGCATTACTATCTGTACCCAGCAGCCATTGTCCGAGAACCTGGTGTTAAGTACTCCATTAGATCACGGGCTTGCTAATCGCAGTTCGAATTGTCATCTCGAGCAGTGGCTCGTCGTATGCAGTGGCCCTAAATTAGAATAGCAGTTAACCCAGTGTGTAGCAGTGTACCGCAGCAGTGTCATTCAAATCCTAACCCCTCAAGCCGGGCACTGCCACAAGAATATATGTTTCATTATATCACCAGATATATGTGCGGGACCACATGTGAGAGTATATGTTGAACGATATCACTTTATTTCTTTACGGGGCTACATGTAAGAGTGTGTGTACGACGATATCACTTTATTTCTGTACGGGGCTACATGTAAGAGTGTATGTACGACGATATCACTTTATTTCTGTACGGGGCTACATGTAAGAGTGTATGTACGACGATATCACTTTATTTCTGTACGGGACCACATGTGAGAGTATATGTTGAACGATATCACTTTATTTCTGTACGGGGCTACATATAAGAGTGTATGTACGACGATATCACTTTATTTCTTTACGGGGCTACATGTAAGAGTGTATGTACGACGACATCACTTTATTTCTTTACGGGGCTACATGTGAGAGTGTGTGTACGACGATATCACTTTATTTCTTTACGGGGCTACATGTGAGAGTGTGTGTACGACGATATCACTTTATTTCTTTACGGGGCTACATGTGAGAGTGTGTGTACGACGATACCACTTTATTTCTGTACGGGGCTACATGTAAGAGTGTATGTACAACGATATCACTTTATTTCTGTACGGGGTTACTTGTAAGAGTGTATGTACGACGATATCACTTTATTTCTGTACGGGACCACATGTGAGAGTATATGTTGAACGATATCACTTTATTTCTGTACGGGGCTACATGTAAGAATGTATGTACGACGATATCACTTTATTTCTTTACGGGGCTACATGTAAGAGTGTATGTACGACGATATCACTTTATTTCTTTACGGGGTTACATGTAAGAGTGTATGTACGACGATATCACTTTATTTCTTTACGGGGCTACATGTAAGAGTGTATGTACGACGATATCACTTTATTTCTTTACGGGGCTACATGTAAGAGTGTATGTACGACGATATCACTTTATTTCTGTACGGGGCTACATGTAAGAGTGTATGTACGACGATATCACTTTATTTCTGTACGGGACCACATGTGAGAGTATATGTTGAACGATATCACTTTATTTCTGTACGGGGCTACATATACGAGTGTATGTACGACGATATTACTTTATTTCTTTACGGGGCTACATGTAAGAGTGTATGTACGACGATATCACTTTATTTCTGTACGGGGCTACATGTAAGAGTGTATGTACGACGATATCACTTTATTTCTGTACGGGGCTACATGTAAAAGTGTATGTACGACGATATCACTTTATTTCTGTACGGGACCACATGTGAGAGTATATGTTGAACGATATCACTTTATTTCTGTACGGGGCTACATATAAGAGTGTATGTACGACGATATCACTTTATTTCTTTACGGGGCTACATGCAAGAGTGTATGTACGACGATATCACTTTATTTCTTTACGGGGCTACATGTAAGAGTGTATGTACGACGATATCACTTTATTTCTTTACGGGGCTACATGTGAGAGTGTGTGTACGACGATATCACTTTATTTCTTTACGGGGCTACATGTGAGAGTGTGTGTACGACGATATCAGTTTATTTCTTTACGGGGCTACATGTGAGAGTGTGTGTACGACGATACCACTTTATTTCTGTACGGGGCTACATGTAAGAGTGTGTGTACGACGATATCACTTTATTTCTGTACGGGGCTACATGTAAGAGTGTATGTACGACGATATCACTTTATTTCTTTACGGGGCTACATGTAAGAGTGTATGTACGACGATATCTGTATTCATTGGTTTTTGGTTTGGTTTCGTTTTTAAAGACTATCTTCATTGCACACGGACATCTCTATCAGTGCTCCGATCTCCCACCTTAGATCACACAAAGAGGATCTCAGCGCAGTGCACGAACTACGTAGCACCGGCGAGAATCCAAATGTGTGTATATAATGTCTAGGAATCACACATTCTATAAAAATTGTTGTGGTGGGTAAGTTTCCTAATTTTTAAATTTTGCCTGCTGATAATAAGCCTACTCTTTACGATTTCCAACTGCCGTGGGATTTTTAACGTGCGCAACTTACTTGCATCTTTGTAATGGTACCTTTGTAAACATCTGTTATGTTAAGTTATGTTAATTTAGTATGACGTACTTAGGACCACTGGTTCTGAAAAAAATATTTCAATAAATTATAATCCCTCAACTGGGATTCGGACCCGGTACCTCTTGAATACGAGGCGGACGCCATGCCTCCTAGCCACTCCGACCCCTGTCTGCATTCATTACTGCCCTTTAAAAGCCATGGTTACTGAATAGAGGCAAAACAAGGGGGGTGGGTTAATTGGATAATATTTCATCGCTTTTCCTATTTGCACCACTCTCGTCTAGAATAACGATTATGGATCTTGAAAAAGTGTTAATTTATTTCAGTGGACCTGCTCACCAATTTTGGCAACAGAACAAATCCGCCGTTTCTACAAGACAAGGATGAGACAACATGCAACCCAGAAAATGATGCTACTTCAGTTTCTGTAGCTCTTAACCGCTCTGTGCCGTTTGTTTGGTTCAGGATTCATGTTAACGACGAAAGTAAGACAATGGTGTTGTTGATTTTACTTTCTCTGTCCAATTTGATGTTGAGTATGTTAACATCTGTTATATTAGTTCACGGACATGTTGAGTATGTTTACATCTGTTATAATAGTTCACGGAGATAATGAGTAATTCTCACCTGTTTATGTTGGTCTAAACAATTTGATGGTGGGTGCATCAACATCTGTTGTATTAATTTTTAAATGCTGAGTATGTCAACATCTGATGTGTTAGTTCATTAAAATGGTGAGTAAGTCAACTTTTGTTGTATTAGTTCATTGAAATGGTGACCACATGATAGAATACACAAGGCAACATGGATATCACCAGACCATGGAACAGAAAATCAGATTGCTCATATATGCATAAACAAGAAGTTTAGATCATCATTGCAGGATGTAAAGGTATATAGAGGAGCAGATGTGAGTAGCATAGTAGGTACGCTACGATTATTATTCTGGCGGTGGCGCGTGACTTTTATATAGGAAAATATACCAATCGATTCCGGCGGTGGCGCGTGACTTTTATATAGTAAAATATATTAGTTCGATAATGGCGGGTGTAAGGTATTTTAAATATTGTATGTTGTTTGTTTTATACAACATATTTTACAACAGGTAGACAACATTTATATACATAAATACATACAATATTTATACATATAATTTTACAACATAGATAACAAAGACCAAGGTTTTTTAATAAATATATTTAATATCACAGTGTTTTTTGTTACACCTGCTGCCCAGAACAAATATATATAAACGATTCAGGGTAGGATAAGCAGAAAGGACTAGATATTAAGGGGAGATGTCGTCACGTTATCGTCGTGTGCCTGTCTTTTTATGTAAAAATAGGACAGAGAGTTGAGGTGTTGGGTGACGACTCATGGGTGTGTGTTGGGGGTGTAGCTGGTGTGTGTGTGGGTGGTATTGTTTTTGGTTTGTCGGGTGTTGTGTACAGGGCACATAATGGAAGAGAAATATTTTTTAGATGGAAAGAGGTGAAGTGGTGACATTGTCAGCGTTTACCTATCTTTTTATGTAAAAATAGGACAGAGAGTTGCAGTGTACGTGTAGATAGCTGAAATGTGTGTCTTGAAACCGACCTTCCCCCCCCCCCCTTTCCTTTGCGCCTATTGCGTGTTGAGGACATCCAAAAAGGTGTTTTTGTCTAGTGTGTTGTGTTGTTTACTGAGGCTTTTAGTGGTAGTTTTGTCGTATTTCCCAAAACAGTGGTAGGTTTTGCTGCAGAGGGAAACCATCCCACTGCCCTCTCTTTTCGCATACAGGGTTTAACGACGTCCGCCAGGTTATTTGTACTAAGGGCCAAGTAAAGACTTTCGCATAACTGAAAGTCAGATCTGTCTACAAATCTATCTAAGCAATCGTAATAAAATTCTAACATGCGGAGTTTTGCGTACTGGTAGACGAAAAAACCTGTCTGCGCGGGTAGGTCCCAACTAATTTTTTTCTTAACCACCTCTACTTCGAAAATGTCGTCCGTCACTAAACTCATCTTTTTAAAACGCGGACAGTTTATTTATTTAGCTGTCCCCTCCCCGGTGGTGTAGATCACCTGGTATATATGAGTGACTTCTAAGCCCTGGGAGAAGTACCAGCAAAGCAGAGGCGTCGCCAACATAATCTTTTCACCTATGTAACTACCGATCAAGGTCCTTTTAGAGAAAGTCAAGAGTTTATTTTTTTCCACATAATCACGCATAAAAGGACCACTATCGTCTCTACTCACGTCAACGTTTTTGTAAATGGGCGTCATTTCCGAAAAATGGGCGTTTAGGGAGTCGGGGACTCGAATGTCGCTTTCGACTAACCCAAATAAGGTCTCGTCTATAACAGAGGCTAGAATCTGTTGGTCTTTTAGCGGATATCTACACTTGGTATACCAGGATTTCAGGCTCGGGAATGTGTCGCTCAGAAAGCGACCGATTGATCGATCGGTTCGTTTGAGTCGCTGCCACTAGCATTCCCACATTTCTACCAGGTTGGCATCACATTCGGTCTTCAAATATTCACCAATTTCCAGCGTCTTTTCATACAACTCAGTCAAGGGTTTCTTATTGACGGGGTTGGTATCACGACCATTGGTTAGTGGGCAGTTCGGATGCGCGTGGAAAAGACATCCATGAAACTGGTAGGCTGTGCGAGAATCTTTGTCCCAGCCATCGAGCCTAAGGCGCCTACGTCCCAAAGCCATTTCAAGGCCGTTGAACTGGATCTTCAAAGACACATTATTTTTGTGCGATACCCAAGTCAACCAGTCGCGACACTGCACGGTGTATTTATTAACTTTATGGTACCTGAAACCATCCTTCCTGTTTCTTCTAGTGGGAAAATCAGTGGGCATATTCTGCATTATCACCCACAAATAAAGAGCGTTGGCGTCATAACCTTTAATGCTCTGGACAACTTAATCACCTCTAATAGACGTTTTGTCTTTTTCGTGAAAACTATGAAATATTATTGACGGACCCCCAACTATATTTTGCCTCAGAGTGTTTTGTAAATCTTGTTCGCGTTTCGAACATAAAGAAAAAGATATATTTGACGGCAGAGTTTTGAATAGGTACTTTAAGGTTACCCCAGGAACCGAAATGGCGTCTTTAAACATATCAAACCCTAGACCCACGTAAAAACTAACTTGTTGTTCTAACGCAATTAAGAATGGAACTACGTCTTTGTTGTTATAAAAAAACTAGAAAATCGCGCAACGTGGCCATGTGATTATCGACCCAGACATTTTGACATTCAGCGTACTCGGCACTGGAAATATTACAATTTTTTAGGGAGGAAAAAAAGGCCGAGTGGGGTGGTAGCGTCGTTTCGTTTAACTTAATTAAATCGGTGACGTATTCGTAACAGAAAAACCCTTTAGTTTCTTTAACTTTATAGGCCGCGAGGTACTTGCTATAACTGAAACCGGTGGCTAGATAATTGATTATATCTAAAAAATTTAACTGGGGGGTAGCGATACCCATAAAGTTATTTTTTCTTTTTACTAAATATTTAAAGTCTTGGTCTAAGAAATACTTTACTAGGTATGGTTTTATAACATTTACGTCATATATCCCCGAGTTGAAACCTATTACAGGGAGCTCTCGCAAATACTCATCGAGTCTTTTGATGTGTCCCTCCAAATCACCGAGTTGAGTATATAGCTCGTCAAAGCGTTCACGTAAGATGGCATAAGCCGCCTCGGCGATTCGGGTCAGATGGTCAAGCATCCTATTGACCAAGTCTTGAGGATCGCCCGTTGTAATAAAGCAGACAGGCACTTCCAACAATGGGACATTGGAAGCGACCGAACAAGACAGAGGGACGTGTTTTGACGAAAAGGTAGTTACGCTCCCCCCGGTCGCCGTCCCTACAGAGGTATCTAAAAAACCCTCATAATCAAAAGTCGCCCATACGGAAACACGAACAGTGTACCGACATCTATACCCTGCGCGGCGATCGATTCCCAAATTGTTTCCGGCGGGGTATAAACCCCAATAATAAATATTTCTATTCTGTTACCCCCGGTACATGTTCTCTGGTGTTTTTCCATAAACCTAAAAAACTTCCATAACTTCCCACATTTGGGACACGAAAAAGAGGGGCTCGCCCTATCTATGTCTACTATGTACATGAAATGGTTTTTATATACTAAAAGACGCAAAGTTTCTTTGTAACTATCACTACCTCTGAGTTTGGAGGAAAGGGTTTGTGTGTCATCAAATTCAAACACGTCAATGTTTACCCCGAAACATTTTTCTAAGGCGGGGATTTGAGGCAAACTCACGCCGGGAAAATCGATTAGAGACTCTATGCCCTGATTTGTTTGCCACTGTTTTAGAAACCGGCGCGTGATTCTTCTAACGTTAGTACCGGGAGCCCCCCAAAAAGCCGCTAAACACCTAAAAAAACAAAGGTTATCTGTGTGTTAAGTCATATTTTGAGTTAGAGTTAAATGTTAAGGATTTTTATGTACGGGGCTGATGTTTGCTAGTAAGCAGTTTAAAGTAAGGAGTAGATTTTTTATTTGGGTAATTTGTGTACGATAATTTTGGAACATAGCTCACTGAAGCTGTGTTAGTTTTTTTTTTTAAATAAAGAAACTGAGCGAATGCTCTTAATAGTAGTTTGGGGGGAGATAAGGATGAGCTGAGCTCAGATGTTAAGCTGTGAGTTCGCGCACAAGCGACTTCACTGAGCTGTACTGAGAAACAATTATAATCTCAGGGAGTGTGTATCTGACAGAGTTTCGAGACGGTTGTTTGTCTCGTTAGTGTGATCAGAATATATATTATTGTAGGAAAGAGTTACTTTCCCAATTTATGGATTTTGTCCAAGATAATATTCAAATGCCATGGATTACGTTGGCTCATATTATATAATAAGAATTGCGATGTATGCAATCTTTTTCACTTTGATGGATGTATGTTCCTATGGATATGAACTGTATTGTGAGTTGCGGTGTGTGCAACCAATCTCTGGATATTTGAGAAATTTTCTAATGAACTGTATTGTGAGTTGCGGTGTACGCAACCAATCTCTGGATATTTGAGATATTTTCTAATGAACTGTATTGTGAGTTGCGGTGTATGCAACCAATCTCTGGATATTTGAGATATTTTCTAATCAACTATATTGTGAGTTGCGGTGTATGCAACGAATCTTTGGATATTTAAGATGCTGAGATTTACTGTGTTCTGCAACCTATTTGCCATGGATTTTGTATGCCATTATAACTTGGGACAGTGTACTGTTCCTGATGTCTACGTTACTGTGTCATTAAACTGTATATTGTGAGTTGGAAACCATTGGTCTTACCTATTGGTCTATTCCTGACCGTACGTTACTGTTGTGTGGGTGAAGAACAGAGTCATACATCTTTTAAGAATTCACGTCACTCGCCTATACATATTTACACATCTGTCGGCCACCTGTAAGCCCGACCAAGGCTGATTGTTTTCATCAGCAATTGTATTAACTTTGTCTAACCGTGCCACTCTAACCCACGTAAGATTTTATCCAGTAACAGAAGTGATGGCCTGTGTTGGCTGCTGATGCTGTTAAAGAAAAACAAACAGTAACACTGTGTAAGGTTTTGCGTTCGAGTTGTATTGTGATGTGTTAATAGCTTTATTGTCGGTAATGTGTGGTGGAATATCCGCTAAACAGCAGCCTATAGGATATTCTTGGAAGTGGTAAATGTAAAAAACTAGTGGCAGGTATGGACTCGATAAAACATTTTGCGTTAAGTCTGTTTAACTGCGCGTTATTAAGAGCGTCACTATCGTGTAAGTTTGAGACAAATGTGTTGAAATCTGTAACATTATTAATAATATGTAGTGTGTCCAAGACACATGCGTTATTGTGAGATGCGTGGTAGAAGTGGAGTTCATTTGTTTCTCTATGACGTAGAACGGTGTGGTGACTGTAATTAATTTTGAAGCGTTTTGTTTGTTTGTTCTTCTTCTTTGATCCCCTGTCACTGAGCGTCAGCTCTTTGTGACCTTGATGCCATTATATGGTACTGTGCAGTTCGTGTAAGCTGTTCTGAGCTGCCATACGTGTATTGTCTATGGATGGGTTGGGTGGTAGCAGTTTATGTCTCAGTGCAGGGCACTGTAGTAGGTGGTGTTCTACTGTCTCCAACGGGTTAGGGCAGTGTCTACATTTTGCTATATTTTGTGAACATAGTCTGTTTCTGTGGCCATTTAGTGTAGAGTGACCTGTTCTCAATCTGAAGATTTTGGTTTGGTATCGTCGTTCGATATCGTTCATAGCATCTTTCTTATTTGGGGCTGTTTGGTGAATGAAGAGTCTTCTTCCTGTTTTAGCCTGTGCCCACGTGTTCAGCCAAACTTCTTTACAGTTGTTTTTACTATTTGTTTAACTGTTAACATTTTCAGTGGTAGATCAATCTGTGGCATTTTTGCTCCCTTCTTTGCCAGTCTATCAGCAACTTCATTCAATGTAATGTTTATGTGGCCAGGTATCCACTGCATGTATATTTCTGTTCCATGCAAGTTCATAATTTTGTGACATATTTCTTGGACCTTCTGGATAGTATTCATTGAGTTGGTTTTCCAGTTTCCTATTGCCAACAGGGCAGCCTGCGAGTCTGAGAATACTACAACATCATTTGGTTCCATTTCGTCTGATTCAAAGAGTTCAAAAATTCTAGTTAGGGTTTTCTGGATTTGTTTGTTAAAGAGGGGTCTGAACAGGAAAAACCAATCTATTGGGTGTGTGTTGTCTGGTCTATGAAAAAAGGTGAATGTAGA
Source organism: Oreohelix idahoensis (assembly GCA_024509875.1). NCBI lineage: Eukaryota > Metazoa > Mollusca > Gastropoda > Stylommatophora > Oreohelicidae > Oreohelix > Oreohelix idahoensis. The sequence goes on from JAMPIV010012872.1 coordinate 86,843, forward strand.
CAAGTATTTGTTGAGGTTGGTGTGTGTGTTTATGGCTAACCAGTTGTCTGCGTAGATCTGTTTAACATCATCAGACGTATGTCGCGTAAACTGTCCAGGTCAGAGGTCAGGCGAGCTATTTTATTAGGCCCTTGGTGGGTGGGCATTGGGCATTTGTCTTAAGACGAGGGGATTTCATGGACTGCAGCTGATGTGGACGGAATTGTTGAAAAGGATGGGGGTGTGTATGCTGATAGTGTTGAGATACGGTGGAGGGAATTGTTACAGATGCTGGTGTCTGCTGATACTGTTGAGCCGATGTGAAGGGAATTGTTGCAGATGATGTGAAGGACGCTCCTGATGATGATGGTGTGGGGCCGGTGTTGAGATAGTGGGCCCCGTTGCAGATGATGAAGAGGTAGTGGGCCCCGGTGTTGAAAAGGCTGTGAAGGGCGCTCCTGATGATGATGGATTCTGCATAGTCACAGAAGCTGGTGAGGGTGTTGAAAATGATGTAAAGGGCGATCTGAAGATGATGGAGTCTGCGTTGTTGCAGATGCTGGTGCGGGTGTTGAAAATGTTGATGCTGGATTCTGCGAAGGTGCAGAGGGGTATTGTTGTTGTAGATGGTACCGCAAGCTATCAGCTCGAGTAAAGCTGTTTCCGCAGATCTCACAGGCAAACAGAGTCAGAGAGTGCACGGTATTGATGTGCCGTAATAGATCATCACGACGTGTGAACTGCTTCCCGCATCGAGCACACACGAGGTTGTTTTGTAACACTGTGGTGGTGCCTGTTTGAGGTATGTGCGAGGCTTCCGTGCTTGAGACGGGTCGGTGCTCATTCTCTGTGTGACGTTTAAGCGTATCAGTCCTCGTAAACACTCGCCCACACAGGGAGCACTCGTGTCGTTGTTCGCCCGTGAGCTGTATCAAAATGTCGGCTGAGAAAGCGTGCCCGGGTGAAAACTCGATCGCACTCCGAACACGTCTGTCTTCGTCTCTCGGGTTGAGGTGAAGCCATCTGTGAAAGAGAAAAAAAAAGAAGTTAGACATCCAAAAAAAACGAATACATGTGACAAAACTCTTCGAGCTATCAACTAGACACACGCTCTGTTTTTCATTGGTTAACTAAAAACCAGACTTATAGACAAACTGACAGACAGGCTGACACACACGCGCACACACAGATTGTTATAACAAATCATATTCTTTTTTTTCTTGATGTTTCGATGTAAGATTTTTGTGTTATCATGTAAAAGACAAGTGTTGTGGTGTTAAAATATCCACCATCGATTCGCCCCTGCGCGAGGGATGTGGTAGTGTGGTAGCGGACAATGACTACTATTGATTTACCCCGCGTAGCCCCGTTTGTGTCTCTTTTTGTTTCACGAGAAGACTCATATTGATTCGCCCGCATAACCCCGTTTCTTCCTATAACGCAGATTGTTACTCTTTTGTTTCAGTGTAATTATTTTCACATTGATTCGCCCTCATTGTCTATTTTGTCTTTTTGTTTCACGACAAGATAAAAAATACGCGAAGTTTTCAAGTGCCACGTGCATTGTCAGTGCTGCTGTGTCACAGACAGTTATGAATTACAAAGCGGGACCCAAGTACAAATTTTAAACGGTAGAGATTGATTTTTTTTATCTCACCCTGTTTTCGCGTACAAGTATCGACTTGTAGATGACATTAATTTTTGGTTATTATAGCGCTTTGTCTGTCGCTTGCGACCCCGTGGCCTATATATCGATCCAAATATGACTCAGACAATGCCTGATGTCTATCTCAGACAGAGAACAGCGACGCCGTGGTTCACAGACACAGCTCGCTTTTGTCTATAATTCCTGGTTCTAATAATACCATTTACGCAAGACGAGCACTGGTACATTATTCCCTACAATATGTGAGAAACTGAAGGAGATAATTTTTTTACACTAATGAAATATTTTCCGACTAGTGGTTCTACTACACAAACGTCTTACGAAAATTTAACATAACACTGATGCGAGTATGCAAGAAATTTTCGCAACAGCTGTAGCCGAATATTTTTCAGAACCAAGACAGAGTCTCTGACTTTTAACAAAACTTCTATAATATTCTTAGCAAAAAAAATAAAAATCGCGGACACTGACGAATACAAATAGACAGACGGCTACATATACAAATCCGAGTTTTTATATATATATATATATATATATATATATATATATATATATATATATATATATATATATATATATATATATATATATATATATATATATATATATATATATATATATATATATATATATATATATATATATATATATCTGAATATTTTTTTTATATAGAAAAAAAACAATAACAGAGATTTTGCAAGCGAAATAGTTCTGCGTAGGATAAAAAACAATTTTGGATATATTTATGTTAGATTTTTTAACAAAACTTCTATAATATTCCTAGCGAAAATAAAAAAACACTGACACAGACACAAAAGACAAACGGCTACAAACAAACGAACACAATAACATATATATATATATATATATATATATATATATATATATATATATATATATATATATATATATATATATATATATATATATATATAAGAATCAACTCACCTTATACGCCACAATAGTTTTGGATGTAAGAAAACAAGTATCTGGCACAGAAGGCTGGTTCTACACACAAAGACGGTTGTCTTTGTCTCTGGCAGGCTGTTGACTGAATGGTGAGGTCTTACAATGTTTTCAGCATATGAGATAATAGAAAAGTAATTCTTCCACACGCGCGCGTGCGGCGTGCGTGTGCAATCCATAATTTCTCGGGAGTTGTTAACTGAGTCGAGTGAGTAACGAAACAAGGTAATATCGATTCTATAATTTTGTTCAGCTTTTTGTCTCATCGCTTTGTTCTTTACCCGACCCGTTAAAGATTCGTTGTCTACTTAATTCTCGCGCCAGTAACGGGAGGTTATTATTTACACAAACGAGGTCGCGCCACTTTTGTAAAAACCACGAATCGATGTATGTTTAAAATAATTTTGAGATACTCCAAAATAGCAGATTATTTTGTCGGGGTCTCAGGTGGATGTGAAAACAGAAAAATTAGTTAATTGTCTTGCGTTTTAAGAATAAAATTCGCTGGGTTATCGAACTGTAAAAGTTGAAAAAAAATGGGGGACACACATTTTCACAAAAACTAGATCAAATAGAACTGCGAACTATGATTTAGTTAAAATATAATTACTTGTCCCCAAAAAATAGATATTTTGTTTGTCCGTTGACACTGTTTGTCAGTGTGACACTATATTCAGAACTTAACTGGGTAACACTTTATTGTAAGTTTAAAATAAAATGGCCAGTAATATTGTATACGACATGAGTGATATTTTACTTACCTTAAACCAAAACTGCCACCTTTATACGAGTATTAGAGCAAATGATATCTTTAAAAATCAAAATGGGATTAAGCAAACGGCCGAGTACGAATCGTATAATATTTAGCAGATATTTGTTGTGTTTATGAATTCCAAAAATTAACAGTTCACTTGAGTGTGGATGAGTCGAGTGAGTAACCAACCAATTTTTAGAATGCAATGATGGTTGCAGGGGTTCTCATATTGTGTAGTTGAAAACAACCAGACTTGCGTGTTTTGCTCGTGGTAGGGATTCTCACATTGGGTAGTTGAAAACAATATAATACCGGTTTATGCGTGTAATTTATCATTACTAGCCATGGACCCCAAGTGGCAACATCCCTTCACAGCCCTGATAGCTGGACCGACCGGTAGTGGGAAAACTGTCTTTGTGCAACGGTTCCTGCAACATATCCGGGAAATGGTGGTCCCTGCCCCAGACGAAGTTATATGGTGTTGTGGAGAATGGTCAGGTAATAAGAAACGACTGCTCGTTATAGATGATCTGATGAGTGAGACGGATGATAAAATAACTAAACTATTCACGAAAGGCAGCCACCATCGCAATATTAGCGTGATCTACATCGTGCAAAATTTATTTGGCAAGAACAAAGAACCATCAGCTTGAATTCTCATTATATAGTGCTTTTCAAAAATCGCTGAGACGGATCGCAGATTACGAATCTAGCCAAGCAGATGTACCCGGTTCGTACTGCCTATGTCCAAGAAAGTATTAAAGAAGCGACTGGTGTTCCGCACGGTTATTTGCTAATCGACATGCGACAGTCAACACCGGATGCTTTGAGATTGCGCAGGCATGTATTTCCCCACGAACAACAAGTTGTTTACGTCCCCAAATAACAAGATGGGGGAAAAGTTGAAACGCCACGACGAAATGTTGAAGTTCTTGGGTAGTGCCAAACCCCCAGTGATCAAGGCTGTTATGAAAACAGCGTCACCCAACCTCATAGGAACACTCTGCGAATGTTGTCACAACGTATTAAAAGGTAACGTTCCACTTACACCCCCTCAGAAGAGGCGTATGCGTCGTTACAAAACCACCCTGAGAGCACTCACCAAAAAGAAATTGTCGCAAAGACGGCGGAAACAATTTTTACAAAAGGGTGGTTTCATAGTCGCTTTGCTGGGCCCTGTACTAAGCTTGTTAAAAGGTATCTTAGGTGTGTAAAAAGATGGCCAAGAAAATGCTTTTGATGGACCCTCGTTTGTTAGAGTCTCAAAAACCTTATAGATCCCCCGATGCTCTAAGAGATAATCTAGGAGAATTGGACAATTAAATGCAACGAGTCTTGGACCGAGAAGATTTACCGGTGGGTGACAAAGATAGATCATATCAGCGAACACTGCAGCGCTATTTGGCTCGACTAGAGCAGTACAGTCACGTGCATCTAGCCGTCGTGGACATCAAACAACCAACACAAGTCCCCAAAATCGACCAGCCAGGTTCACCAACTGTACTTAAAGACGAGGTCATGGACAAAATTCTTCAGTCGCCGACCGAACAAGTCACACCCGCTACGAGTAATCGAAAGAAGGCGGTTGATAGTAAATTGCGAGAAACATCGTCGTATTCGTTTAGAAGAATGAAAAAGACTAAAAATCCAAAGTGGGAAGCATGGCTAAAGAAGTTAATAAGATTTTAAAACAACATTTCTACGAGCCGAAGCTACCAGGGGCCTTTGGGGGGGGGGGGCGGGTACCCTGCAGCGTAGCACCAAACTTATTCGTAAAAAAATCGAAGATTGGTTAAGCCATCAGGATACGTACACCTTACACAAGTCGGTGCGTAGAAAATTTAAAAGACGCGCGACCATCGCTGGGTGGTATCGATCAACAGTTCCAGGCTGATCTAATAGACTTGCGCAGTTTAAGAAAATCCAAAGATTGATTTTCCTATCTAGTGACGTGTATCGATGTGTTTAGTAAATTTGTTTGGGCGGTTCCTCTAAAAACAAAAACTGTGAAATTCTTAGTAGAAGCGGTAAAGAGAATATTTAATAGGCGCAAACCGATAAATTTTCAAACAGACAAAGGCAGTGAATTCGTCAACAAAACATTCTTAAAGTTCCTTAAAGAAGAGGGTGTCAATTTCTTCACTACGGAGAATGAGGATACAAGGCAGTTATAGTGGAAAGATTTAATCGAACCTTAAAAGAAAAAATGTGGCGTTACTTTACCAAAACCAAGAAGTCTTCGATACGTCGACGTGATAAAGCAACTGATCCGTGACTACATTTATTCGTTTCATGGTAGTATTCGGATGGCACCGTCGCAAGTTAACCCGATCAATCAAGAAGAGGTGTGGCATACGTTATATTCGACCGCTGACGTCACCGGAAGAAAAGTATATTTTAAAGAAGGTGATCGCGTGCAGCTCACGCAAGCCAGACAGACTTTCAAAAAGGGTTATACGCCTTCGTGGACAGAAGAACTGTTTACGGTCAGCCGACTAAACAAGACAACGCCGGTAACGTACGTGCTTAAACGCGATGGTGGGGAGGAATTGAAAAGGTCTTTTTACAAAGAAGAGTTGCAGCGGGTTGGTGACAAAATAGTTTATCGAATCGAATCCATTTTGCAAGAACGACGAGGTGTAAGCGGTGTTAAAGAGTATTTAGTCAAATGGTTCGGTTATAACTCGTCATTCAACAGCTAGATTTCCTCCAAACAACTATCGAGATATCGAGACTGATGGACATAGAAGACGTGGCCACCCCAGTTTTGCGGTCACCCCCTCCCAAGGACACGAGAACCTCGTTCTGGCCTTTTTTGTGAAACTAGTCCCGCGTATAGAGATCGTTTTCATCTGCCAGATAATCGTTATATATGTCGTCATCGGGGTCTCGTTATTTAATCTGAGTCGGAGCAACGCCGAGGGGCCTGACGGCAAGTTTTGGATCACCTTAATAAGCAGTTGTCTGGGTTACATGTTACCTAATCCTAAGATAGGATGAATTTTTACGTGACTTTACCGAGCAATGCCTCGATGAAAATATACCCGAACAATAATGCCGGTCACTTTTTCGTCAAGTTGTCACAGACTATAGAATTGACTTCCCGGTACGAGGTTGGCTTGGTTGAGATTCAATTCCTCAAAAGTTATTTTAACGTACTAGAGGGGGAAGTGTGGATACATTACTTTCCAAACAAAGACGCGAGAAAAACACCTATAATACTTACGTTGCCCGCCGGTCTATACAATTCACCCGACATGCTTATCGATGAGTTGAATCGATTGCTTGTAGGAACGGATGTGAATGAAAAAGCGCAAATTTGAATCCATTTAACAATAATAAGGCCACATTGAATCTGTATGGAACGGAGGCGGAAGTTAGAATTAGCGAGACGTTGAAATATATGTTAGGATTGCCCTCCTCGATCGTAACAGACATCGATCCAATACTACGAGGAGAGACTGAAGTACAAATGGATAGCGACATGAAAAATGTGTACGTGTACTGCGACCTCGTAGCGGTGAGACTGGTTGGGGATGCGTCGGTCCCTTTGTTACGAATTGTCCCTACTTTGGACAGGACTACCGCTTCGGTTTTTAGGATTTACGACAAACCACACTACGTACCCCTGAGTCATTTTCCATTTGAGACCGTGGAAATACTTTTAACTAATGACCACGGTAAGACTATCCCATTCACTAGCGGAGCTTCGGTGTTGACGCTACATTTCCGAACTCACAGACGGTTTGATTTCGAATAGAAAACAATGGTTAGACACGTACCAATACGACGAAACCCCAAAATGTACGAGGAGTTTTACTGCAATCAAGCCGGGCACGGGATGCCAGTGTTTATCGGAGGCAGAAGTCAGAGGGCATGGCGTAGGGAGTTTTTTTCATCAGGCTCTGTCTCACGGTTCTCCCGTGGTTAAAAACGGGGGTGGGGGGAGGGGGGTAAAGCTTTACTCAGAGAAGGGGTTGGCACCGGTCTACAGGTCGCGAGCGATGCGTTAGCCGGAAAAAATCTTGGAGAATCATTTCGTGAACGAGCCAGAGAATCGGGTCAGCGTTTATTACAGGGAGCGGTTGACCACTTCATCACTAACCAATCGGGTAGCGGTATTAGAAGAAAAAGAACAAGAAAAGCGAGGGCTGCCCCACCTGGCGAACCGAAAAGAATAAAACGACCTACCCGAGCTCGGCCTTCTCATTCCCAGAAGAACAAGCAACGGTACTCTTATATATTTGCATGATGTCGCTTATTCACCCCAGCTCGTGCGAGTGTCTTCACAGTGGTCTAGATTTGTTTAGCGTGCCACCAACACAGACAGCCGTAGAAGATGGTCAATTTGTGGAGATACACCCGTTGGCTGCCTTAGCGCCCAGAGCCCCTGTGGAATTTGTAATATCGGGGAACGGGGAAGAATATCTAGATTTGTTCAATACTTTTCTGCACGTGCGAGCCAAAAGCACTTTAGCCAATGGCGACAAATTACCAACTGATGCGGATGTGTCACTGGTCAACTATTACCTGCACAGTTTATTCTCCCAAGTCGACGTTTCCCTGAACTTCACGTTGATTACACCCAGCGAGAACACCTATCCTAAAAGAGCTTACATGTAAGCCACGTTGAATTACGGGGTGGAAGCCAAGCGAGGTCATGTGACAGCGGCTCTGTTTTACAAGGACACGACAAACTCTATTGAGGAAACAAGTGGCGATAATAACAACGGACTAAGGTTACGTCGAAATATAGCAGCTGGTTCTCATGACATCGATATGATGGGTCGGTTACATTCAGATATTTTCGCGCAAGATCGCTATATGTTAAACGGTGTGACCGTTAAAGTAAAACTCACTCCGGCTAAAGATGCGTTCAACGTGCTAGGACACGACAACGCTGATGGTTATAAATCGATTATAACTTATGCGGCGTCTGTTGTGCGGAAGGCCAAATTAAATCCGGCAATCTCTCTAGCGCACGAGAAAGCCTTGTTTCTAGGTAATGCTAAGTACCCTTTGAAACGAGTTGTGCTAAAAACTTTCTCTATTCCTAAAGGGATGTTATCACATATGCATGATAATCTATTTCTCAGTCAAACCCCGACACGGATACTGATTGGCCTAATCACTTCGACCGCTTTTAACGAGTCGTACACGGCTAACCAGTTCAACTTCGCTAATTTTGGTCTGATATATTTAAATGTCAGCGCAGATAGAAGAACAGTTAGTGGCAAGCCTTTGTTAACGGATTATGAGCACAACCAGTACATGAGAGCCTTTTTTGGCACGAATCTAGCCATGGGGCCGATTGGCAAAGACGCCGGCAACGATTTTGAATATAGACATTTTAAGAATGGTTACGCCTTATACGAATTTGACCTCACCCCCAGTCTACTGGACGGTGACCAGTTCGAGATGGCTAAGTCGGGCCCTCTCTCAATAGAACTTAAATTCTCCGAGATCACTTCCGAACCATTACAAGTCATCGTCTACGCCGAGCAAGACTCGATATTGGAAATAACGAAATCGCGCCAAGTGTTGACAGACTACACCGCTTAAACGATGAATACAGACGAGATACATACCATACTCCTGTCGGACATATTTGTTACACGGACTGGGGTCGTTAAAGTTTAGCTTGCTACCAATTACCTCGGCGTATCTATCCGACCAAGACGGCTGCTTTCGTCATCAACACTGACCCTAGCTATCGACCTGGTGACCACTGGGTTGCTCTATATTATAATGGATGTGGAACTTTTGACTATTTTGATTCTTTCGGACTACCACCTAGACACCCGGACCTGAATAATTTTATAGCGAGAAACTCTAACAGACCTTTTAACTACAATTCTAGATTTTACAAGATGTAGTTATCAACGTTTGTGGACTGTACGCTATTTATTTCGTATTGATCAGAGCTCGCGGCGGTACTATGCGGCGGGTCCTGCTGCCCTTTTCGTCTAGACAACACCTCAACGATCGATTAGTTTTTCGACTAATCACCCCCTGTTAGCGCGCAACAGCTCTGGAACAGTTTCAAAAATCAGATTAATCTAGTTTTCCTTCATATAAATAGACACTTGGGCGACCAACGCCCACACACTTGCGCTCACACTTCAGTGAAGATGACTACCCCCGGCCCCGCTCCCACAAATTGGGTGTATATGCGTAGAAGTGGTAAAACCAATAAAACTATTATAGTTACAGACTCACCAAGTAATCCGAAACGACTGTGCTGGGACTCTGAGAGCTCCTAGTCGTATGGCAGGCACGACCGTAGTAGTCAGGTTAGACGTCAGTAACCCTATCCTACATCAACTATTCCATAGACAATCACCCCGGACGCTAACGAAGTGTTTCCCTTTGTCAATAAAAATATAAAATGTATTTAGACTAGTGTTATTTCTTTATCGTTTATATATATATATATATATATATATATATATATATATATATATATATATATATATATATATATGTATATATATATATATATATATATATATATATATATATATATATATATATATATATATATATATATATATATATATATATATATATGTATATTCTTCTTCTTCCGTCCTTAGCCACCGACCGTCAAAGCAGTCAGTGGCCATTACGCCTAGTGGCGTCTTAGGGCAACAGCAGATAGGTTTTCTTTGCCATTGTTTCCCATCACGCCTATTGGCGTCTTTAGGGCAATGCCAAATCAATCCATTTGCTGGTGTTTCCGTAATCGAAGTGACTGGCAAACGGGTATATAAGTATATATATATATATACATATATATATACATATATATATATATATATATATATATATATATATATATATATATATATATATATATATATATATATATATATATATATTGTATATATATTGTATATATGTTGTATAAATATTGTCTACCTGTTGTAAAATACGGTGTATAAATAAACAACACACTACAACAACCCACACCCCAAACACATGAGTCGTCACCACCGCCAGCCAAAGTCAATACCCTTCTCCCTACCCCACCCACCAGCTACACCAGTAATTAGCTACAACCTACTTATCTCTCCTTAGTTACCTACTAACCCACCATTATTGAGCTAATATATTTTACTATATAAAAGTCACGTGCCACCACCGGAATCGATCGGAGTATTTTCCTATATACAAGTCACGCGTCACCGCCAGAATAATAATCGTAGTGTACCTACTATACTACGGATGTGGCATCAGATCACTACCTTCTGATAGCCAAAGTAAAAATGAAACTCAAGAGATATGCAAAAATGCAAAATTATAGACAACAATTCATTGTAGGACATCTAAGAAATCAGGAAACAAGAGACACATTTGCGGTCACAATATCCAACAAATTCCAAGTGCTCCAACAGCTGGAAGATGAAGAGAATACAGAAGACTATTGGAAGCAAATCAAAACGTTTTGGAATGAGACATGTGAAGAGATACTGGGGAAAAGGAAAGGACAACAAAAAGCATGGATAACAACAGAAACCATCAATAAGATAAAAGACAGAAAAAACAAGAAAGCAGATTTATACACAAGCAAAACCAGAAATTCCAAAGCCAAGGCTCAAGAAGTGTGCACAGAAGAAAACAAAGATGTAAAATGAAGTATCAAAAGAGACAAGAGAAAGTATATTGAGGAGTTGGCAAGAGAGGCAGAAGATGCTGCAGCCAAAGGAAATATGAGAGAACTGTATAACAGCACAAAGAAGCTAACAGGGAAGTACAAGCAAACAAATTGCCTCATAAAAGACAAGAATGGAAAACTGCTCAGCAATATACAAGAGCAAATGAAAAGGTGGACATAATATTTTGAGGACCTTCTCAATAGACCAGCTCCAAAAAACCCCCGGACATCCAGTCAGCAGAAGAAGAGCTACAAATTAACGGTGAAAGACCAACGAAGGAAGAAATAAAGATAGCCATAAAGCTTCTAAGAGATGGAAAAGCGTCTGGACCTGATGGCATTCCAGCAGAGGCCATCAAAGCAGATATCAACACGGTTACAGAGATGTTATATAAATTACTTGGTAAAGTCTGGGAAAAGGAAGAGATCTAGCAGAATGGAAGGAAGGATATCTGGTTAAGTTGCATAAGAATGGAAATTTACAAGAGTGCACAAATTATAGAGGAATAATGTTACTATCAGTGCCAGGAAAAGTATTAAACAGGATTATCCTTGATAGATTAAAAGAGTCCATAGACAAGAAACTGAGAGATGAACAAGCAGGTTTTCGACAAAACAGATCCTGTACAGACCAGATAGCAACTCTGAGAATAATAGTTGAACAACGTCTGGAATGGAAGTCAGCACTATACATCGGATTTGTGGACTACCAAAAGGCATTTGACAGTTTAGACAGAGAACCACTTCGGAAACTGATGAGGCATTATGGAGTTCCCCCGAAGATCATTAATTTAATAAAGAAAACATATGAAGACATGACATGCAGAGTTCTTCATGAAGGACAGCTTACAGAACCGTTTGGGATAAGAACAGGAGTGCGAAAGGGATGCCTCTTGTCTCCATTTCTTTTCTTACTAGCATAGACTGGGTAATGAGATCATCGACAACACAAAACAGAAACGGAATCCAGTGGACTCTGACTAAGCAGTTGGATGATCTGGATTTTGCTGATGACTTGGCTCTTCTGTCCCATAACCGTAATCAGATGCAGGACAAATTGAAAACACTCGATGAGAGGTCACAGCAATTTGGTCTGAAAATACTCAAGGAAAAAACAAAAATAATGAGAATAATAGCAGGTAATGATAACAGGGTTGAACTTGAAGAAACACCAATACAAGATGTAGAATCGTACACATATCTTGGCAGCAATATAGACAACGTTGGAGGGACAGACAGTGATATCAAAATAAGAACACAAAAGCAAGAGGAGCTTTCATTGCATTGGGAAATATATGGAGATCAAGAGAAGTCGGATCCTACACGAAAATAAGAATTTTCAACTCAAATGTGAAGTCAATCCTATTGTATAGCTCTGAGACATGGAGAACAACAAAGACAACAATCAAAAAGCTACAGACTTTCATAAATGAGTGCTTGCGTAGAATAGAGGGATTAAAATGGTATGACAAGGTTACCAACGTGGAACTGAGGACAAGAACTAGACAAGTGCCAGTGGAACAAGAGATGAGAAGAAGACGATGGCGACGGATAGGACTCATACTGAGGAAACATGTTGATAGCATTACAAGGCAGTCCTTGTTCTGTAACCCCCAGGGCAAGAGAGGCAGGGGTAGACCAAGAAGCACATCGAGAAGAGAGCTGGAAAGTGAAGTGAAAATGATGAGGAAAACGTGGAAAGAACTTGAGATGATGGCACGTGACAGGAGGACTTGGCATATGTTTGTTGAAGGCTTGTGCTCCTTTGGGAGCGCAGGGTTATGAATGATTGAAAATGGCGAGTATGTCAACATCTGCTGTATTAGTTCACTAAAATGATGAGTATGTTAGTTCACTAAAATGAAGAGTATGTTAGTTCAGTGAAATGGCACGTATGTAAATATTTGTTAAGTTAGTTCACTGAAATGATGTGTATGTGAACATATTATATTAGTTCACTGAAATGCTACCTTTGTAAATATCTGTTATGTCAGTTTAGTGAAAACGTTAGTATGTCATCATTTGTTGTATTAGTTCACCGAAGTGTTGCGTATGTCAACATCTGCTGTTTAGGTTTACTGAAATGGTATGTCAACATTTGTTGTATTAATTCACTGAAATGGTGCGTATGTCAAAATCTGCTGTATTAGTTCACTGAAATGGTGCGTATGTCAACATGTGTTATATTAGTTCATTGAAATGATGTGTATGCGAACATAAATTATACTAGTTCACTGAAATGGTACCTTTGTAAACATCTGTTATGTTAGTTTAGTGAGATGGTATGTCAACACCTGTTATGTTAGTTCACTAAAATGGCACAGTGGGTCCCATTTCATTGCAACATCTCCGACAATGAAGAAGCTGACAGACTGGCAAAGGAAGATAGAAAGCTACCACAGCCTGACACAAGTATAACTTTTGAAGAGGCAAAGAGTTTTATCAGAAGCAGATATATCTCCAAAGCCAGCAGCACATTTGGCAGACTATACACCGTTTGGCATCGAAGTGGCATTAGTCTACAGACAAAGCTGAAGGTGTACAGAGCTGCGGTGCTTCCAGTGCTGCTTTATGCATGTGAAACATGGACTGTTTACAGGCGCCACGTAAAGAAGCTAAACCACTTCCATACAGTCTGTCTCAGAAGGTAATGAACATCAAATGGCAAGACAAGATCGCAGATACCGCCGTTCTTGACAGAGCTGGTATTTCTAGCGTCGATACTATACTGATGCAGTCACAGCTTCGCTGAGCAGGTCATGTAGTCTGCATGCCTGACCATCGACTGCCAAAGATACTCTTTTATGGTGAGATGCAGAAGGGTAAACGCTCCCATGGTGGCCAAAAGAAGTGCTTCAAAGACACGCTTAAGACTTCATTAAAAACCTTTGACCTAAGCCCCGACACATGGGAAGCTGCTGCGCAAGACCGAACTGCCTGGTGCACATCTCTTCGTAAAGGTGCAGTGGCATGCGAATCATCCAGAAGAGCAGCAGCGGAACAGCGGAGACAAGCTAGAAAAGACCGTGTAATAAAACCTTCACATGATGCAAACATTCCCTGCCCACACTGTCCGAGATCTTTCCAGGCCCGCATCGGGCTCATCAGTCACCGTCGTACTCATAGACTATCCTAACATATTCCTAATAATTGGAAGAACAGAGTGGTCTTCATCACCTGTGATGGACGAACAACAACAACAAACAACAACATGTCACAACAGAAGTGGAAAAACACATGGATAGAGAGGAAAGGAAGTTGCAAGTAGAAGATGAAAGAGAAGCCAAAAGACTAGAAGCTAAGAGAGAAGCCAAAAGACTGGATGGTGAGAGAGAAACCAAAAGATTAGAAGTTGAAGAAAGGAAATTAGCAGCTGAAGCCGAGAAATTGGAGGCTGAAAATGAGGCAAAGAAAATTGACGCTGAGGATAGGAAATTACAAGAAGAGAGAGACCATCAGTTGAGATGAAAAGAGCTTGAAATTCAGGCAACTACTGGCAATAATGGTGGTAGCTCACCTCACTCTGAGAATAGCTCCAGCCAGAGCACCTCAAGTGGGGTCATGAATTGTCATCTGGACCCATTTGTTGAGAAAGAAGACGCCATTGAGTCGTACCTGGATAGATACGAAAGACTTGCCACTACCTATGGCTTAGTGAAAGAAAATTGGAGTCTTAAACTATCTCAGGGATTGAGAGGTGTGCCCTACGGTGTATATTTGAAGCTCTCAAGAGATGACCAGGAAGATTATGAAATCCTGAAGCAGGCATTGCTTGTGAAATACGAAAAGGACTCAGAATCGTATAGAAAGAATTTCCGAACAGCTAAACCTCTTCCAAGAGAAAACTATCACCAATTCTCTGTTAGATTGGAAGCCTATTTGGCAAAATCGAGTAGTTTAGGAAAGTGTCAGGATATGAGAGAAATGATAATGATGGAGCAAGTAAAAGAGTCCATGCCTCAAGAAATGAGGAAGTTTATCATGGAACAAGGAGCCGAGAGATTGGAAGATATTGTAACTGTTGCTGAGAAATATCAAGCAGCTCAGGCAGAATTATTAGGAAATAAGAAGAAGCAGGGTGAAACTTTAAATAATCACAAAACTATACCACATATGAACAAAAGGACTAAACCAAAAGGAACAGACAAAGATTTGACCAAAAAGGACAAAAACCCTCTAAGATCGGATAAGAAACCTTACCGGAATGAAGAAAAATGGTGTAAAACTTGTCTAATGAGTAACCACAATACTGCGGACTGCAGAAGGAAGAATCCTCCTCATCATGCTGCATGTCTTACAACAGGGAAGCAGGGAAGGAAGGAACTGGCAGTAAGTCAGAAGGACCTCCATCCTCCCCCTGTCTGTGAGGAAGTGACCATGAATGGCACTCAAGTACTGTGTTTATATGACACAGGATTGGACTTTGATTCAGTTGTGTGCTCTTCTCTAGTGAGTCCTGACCAGATAACCACAGAAACAGTGGAAATCAGAGGACCGATCAAGGGAGCAAAAACCATGACATTACCCATAGCCCGAATCAACATAAGATCTCGCTATGTGGAAGGAGAAATCAAAGCAGCAGTGATGGACGACCCTATTTGCCCTTTGATTCTGGGGTGTAGGTATGTTTTCCTGGGAGAACCTATAAAACCTATAGTTATGGCAACAGTCCAGACCAGGGAAAGCTCCAGGAAAATGGAGGAAAATTCTATCAATACTCATCCAGAAGAGATGAAAAAGGCTCAAGCAGCAGACAGCACATTGAAGCCTTGTTTTGGCAAATTACCTAAAGCACATAACCCTCCAGAGAAAGGAGACTTTTACTTTTACTCTACAGAAAAGCTGGAACAGGACCTAAAGGGCATGGACAGCTAGTAGTGCCAAAATCTTACAGGGAGAAGGTTATGACTCTAGGAAATGCTATACCTTTCAGTGGACATATGGGAATAGTTGCCACTAGACAAAGGATAGCCTGTCACTACTTTTGGCCAGGAATCACAGAGGACATAAAGAAATATTTAAGATCCTGTCCAGAATGCCAAAGAGTAGCTCCTAAGCATAGGACTGCACCAGCAACACTGGGAGAAATGCCCATTATGGGAACCCCTTTTGAACGTGTTGCACTGGATATTGTTGGACTCTTCACTAGGACCAAGAAGAGAAATGCTTACATCTTAACCTTTGTTGATACTTGCTCTATGTGGGAAGAAGCAGTGGCCATATTAGCTATAGATTCATAACATGTGGCAGAGGCCCTGTTGACAATATTCACCCGATTAGGTTTCCCACATCAGATATTTAATGATAATGGTTCTCAGTTTAAGGGAAAGCTAACACAGGAAGTATTCAGGATATTTCAAGCCAGGCACTATCATTGTAGTCCCTAACGTGCCCAAGGGAACGGTCAAGTAGAGCGGTTCAATGGTACGCTAATTTCAATCCTTAGAAAGCTGGCAAGTGAAAAACCTGATACTTGGGATACATACTTACCCGCTGCACGTTTTGCATATAGGGAAGTACCCCACAATTCAACTAAATTGGCTCCAGCTACATTGTTGTTTGGAAGACCAATAAAAGGTCCACTGGAAGCATTTCTGCGGACATGGACTGATGAAAAAGCAGGGAAACAGTGACTTCCTCCTACCAATACGTCAACGAGTTGACATCTCGATTGAAAGCAGGTTGGAAACTGGCAAATGATAACTTAAGACAGGCCAGGAGGAAGCATGCTGCGTACTACAACAAAAACGCAAAGGATAGGGAACTGGAGGTAGGTGAAAAGGTGTTATTACTGTTGCCAATCAACATTAATAAATTGCAGATTGGATGGCAGGGTCTCTATGTCATACGGGAAAAACTTTCCAGGACCAATTATAAGATTGACAAGAAAGGAAAGGAGAAGGTATATCACGTCAATTTTTAAAAAAAATACTATGACAAGGAATCATCAGAAGTTGCACAAATCATGACCCTAGCCATTGCAACAGAAATGCACGGTGAACCACTTCACT
Source organism: Oreohelix idahoensis (assembly GCA_024509875.1). Taxonomy (NCBI): domain Eukaryota; kingdom Metazoa; phylum Mollusca; class Gastropoda; order Stylommatophora; family Oreohelicidae; genus Oreohelix; species Oreohelix idahoensis. The sequence continues at coordinate 103,876 of JAMPIV010012872.1, forward strand.
CCATGGAATATCCACTCACAACTACAGAGGATTATGTTCAAGTAAACATTAGTGAACATTTAACTCCAGAGCAGAAGAAGATGGTTTAGAAAGTTTTGGAAACACACGCTGATGTACTCACAGATAAGACAGGTCGCACTGATCTGTTAGAGTACGACATGAAGGTTACTGACCCTGCACCAGTATGCATGAGAACATACCCTATACCCTATGCGAAAACCCAAGCACTAAGGGAGGAAGTTGATTATCAGTTGAAAGAGAAAATTATCGCAAAGTCAGACTCTCCCTATAGCTTAAGTGTGGTGCTATAGCACGTTTCACTAGCTTTGCCCTCAAACAAATGTAATTATCTGATTAACCGTCTAACGTATTAATGCCATTTTTTTGCATACGATGTTATATTGGGTTAGACCCAACAAATATATACTTTATATCTGTGCATCTTGTCCAGTTCCCATAAACGGATGAAATCCTTTGATCTTTGTCGGCATACTAATTATTGTGTATCGAGAAAAGAAATTTTACCACTTCATGCACAGATTCTGTGAATTGATTAGGCATAGGCGTGTCTACTATTACAATAATGTGGCCATCACGTTTGCAATTGAATACGTGTTGAAGATGATTTCTTAAATGATCTGCATGCGAAATACTCGTGACATTGTTTGTCATTGACATTTAATGCGCTACCAAACTGGACCTTCCTTGATCTAATTATTTCAATGGGTATCATCTCTTTGCGGTTCATAAATATCATAATGGAACGTTGCTCCTCTAATGTGCTTGTAAATAACGGTAAGGTCATCTTTAAAGAAATTAAACTGCATCCGAATCATAATCAGATGTCTCTGAGAAATTGAAAATCAATCTCGGCTGAATGAAGGACAAACCATCATTCTTCCAATATTCCTCTTCCTCTTGTAACACATGGTTCTCACTTTTCTTCCAATAATCCCTGGCTATATTGGAGATGGCGGCTTTTATAAGTATTTCAACATCTTTTAATTTGAACGTTCTATTTTCTGTTGCTACCTGTTCCTTAATTTTAGCCCATACTAATTCTATTGGGTTTAAGTGAGAATGGTAAGGAGGTAATCTGTGACCATGTTCATGGATTGCCTTGTCTATGTGAAATATCTTTGTATGCTGTGTCTTTTTTTACAATTCCAAGTAATTCAGGTTCATGGACATTTTGTTGAATGGAATGTTGTTTATGGTCAGCCAAATCTTTATTACATCTTTAATACTTGGTGAATTAGAAACTTTATCTTCTGGTGCCACAACGTTGTGATATGAGGCATTGTCCATTATCAAACACCACGGTCTATCCAAGGAAGGAAGTACATGATTCACAATCCAATCTTGAAATATCTTGCCATTCATCTCTGCATGGTAATCCCTATTATCTGTGGATTTTGAAACAAATATGAGTTCAGTATTATTTAGAAGCCCATGATGGCTGCTTCCTGGATGTGCAATTATTAGGCGCTGTCCTTTGCTGCTTGGTACTAGTCTCTTAGTTGTTCCATCAGATGATTGCCATTCTCGTTCATTACTGTGGTGCGCATTGATCCAAGTTTCATCTAAATACACAAAATCATAACAATCTCTTCTCATTTCTCTGACCTCGCGTAAATATTTGCTTCTCATTGCAACTATATGAGGCTTCTCACAATAATAAGGTTTCTACCACCAACATATTTTCTAAAAGTGAATCCCAAACTCCTAATAGTCCTCCATAGCGTAGATTTGGAAATATCAATGTCATTATTCTTTCTTAACCAAATTTTCAATTTCCTTAAAGTCACTGCCTCATTATTGTGAAAAAATATTGCAAATTTCTCTGCGGATCAATTCTCTGTCAAAATTATCCACCACTCTTGGCCTAATTTTCGTGTGTAAAACACTGGAATTAGACATTTCAGATGTCGCTATCCAGCGGTGCAATGATCGTTTGCTTATCCCCAAGGCGTGAATAGTCCTCTTTTGTGGGTTTGAAATAGAATGATATAGTTTTCCTCGAGTAGCTTCATTGCAGAAATACTTTAAAATCCTATTTGTGATTTGCTGTAATGTCATAAAATGTACTTGCAGACTCATTTTTCCTTCTTAACCACACAATAATTTTTGTAGACACACCTCTGATTGACAATGTGTGCGTTGCACCGGATATAAACTGTTTTATGTTCAAGAAGTGCGATTTCACGCAATTTCACTCAAAAATCATGCCAATTGCTTGATAAAACAAAAATGTGCAAATGAGGTCGTATAATTTACTGTAGACATTTCAATATGTGTGCGTGTGATGTGTGTTGGCAAGTAGGATTTTATATTATATCGCAAAGAAACGAAAATTGAAACCAATGGCCGCATTTTAATGAAAAATTTAATTCATAGGGTCTATACCATTTCAAATTCACACACAAAATTTCACTTATGTGCGTTATATATTCTCTGAGATATAGCATTTTGAAGTTGGGCAAAGCTAGTGAAACGTGCTATATTAAGAAAATCGAGTGGTAAACACAGGTTATGTATTGACTACAGGAAGCTAAATGCGATCACAGAATCTCAGGTGGACCCAATACCTGACACCAACCAGCTGTTCTCTACACTGAGTAAGGCTAGGTATTTATCGAAGGTAGATCTAAGCAAGGGATACTACCAAATACCAGTGAAACCAGAAGTTAGGAAAATGCTTGAATTTAGTACATCAGACGGACATTACGAGTTTAATGTACTACCATTTGGACTGAAAAATGCTCCAAGTATCTTTTCAAGAATGATGAGGAAATTGTTGGAACCTCTACAAAATCCCCATATCACTAACTTTATGGATGACATTCTTGTTGCTACAAACACATTTGAAGAGCATATAGTAGCTCTCTCCATGTTGTTTGACAGACTGAGAGACACTGGATTGACTGCACGTACAACCAAGTGCTATATCGGTTGTGAGGAGTTGGAATTCCTAGGTCACACTATTTCTACAGGTCATATGTCTCCTGACCCAAAGAATATAGAGAAGTTAAAGAAGGCACCCAGACCTCAAACGAAGAAAGAGGTCAGATCATTTGTGTCATTATGTGGGTTCTATCAGAAATACATACCCCTTTTTAACTCTCTGTGTGCATCATTAACTAACTTAACTAAGAAAGCACAGCCTGACAAAATCCAATGGAATGCTGACTGTGAAAAAGGTTACACAGAGCTGAAAGCAAAAATCACCAGCAAACCCATCCTTACATTACCAGTTATCACACATGAATTTGTATTACGGACGGATGCTAGCAGTAAAGGTATTGGTGCAACTCTCTTACAGCAATCAAAAGCCCAGCCGGAAGAACTTTTACCCGTCACCTAAGCCAGTAGGAAGCTGAATGCAGCTGAGTTGAATTACTCGACAATAGAGAAAGAATGTTTGACTCTAATTTGGTCCATCGACAAATTTTCACCTTACCTGTATGGGACACACTTCATTGTCCAAAGGATCATCAGCCTTTAACATTCGTGGCTGCATCTAGAAAGTTAAATTTGAGATTGTTAAGGTGGAGTCTTCTTCTAGCGCCTTATTCCTTTACGGTGAATTACATTCCGGGAAGAGACAATGTAGGAGCTGATTTTTTAAGTCGACACCCTATTACTCTGGAAGGACAGACGAGAAATGATTAACTGCAGCAGGTGTTTACACGTCAGCTATGACAGGTCACAGCTAGGAAAGGATGGGGCTATGTCGTGAAACGTGTGTGTAAACCCACTTCTTTGTTAATACATATGCAAAGCCTATCCACGTTCAACAGACTGAGACAGATTGATTTACTCAAAGTATACGCCATCTTGTTCCCCCAAGATGGCGGCAGACAGAATAAAATTAGGCATAAGCCCTGTTTTTCGAAAATGGGTCATGGAAAGTACGAAATCGTCGGCAATAAAATTGTACCAAATCGTCGAGAACCAATCAAAAGAGTTCCTTACGAACTGGCAAATTCCTTGCGTCTACCTATATAAACGGGCGCGTTTTATTCCCAAAAAACACACACACAAACACGAAGGCCACCTAGACCGACTGGGGAAAGAGAAAGCTGTCAAGATTGATTTATGCTTACCTGCATGAACGGAGCAGACTTGCTTCACTAAAGATGAGTCCAAATCCGGCTTGTATTAATCTTATACGTAGGTAAACTTACTATAAACTTGTAGGAGAAAATGCCTACATCATATATAATGATTGTATTTTTTTAGTATCATTTATAATACCTACACCTGTATATAATTAATGTGTATCATGTATAATGATTATATTTTATAGAATCAGGTATAATGATTGTATTTCCTGATAGGATTGCTGAAGACAAAAACCAACATGAAATATAACCTATCAGCCCTTTTTAGGACTCATATAACTCCAACCTGAAATATAACCTATCAGTCCTTTTTAGGACTCATATAACTCCAACCTGAAATATAACCCACCAGTCTTTGTTAGGACTCATATAACTCCAACCTGAATATAACCTATGACTATATCATGTATAATGATTGTATGTTATGGTATCATGTATAATGTTTGTGTATGACTGTTGAAGAAGGAAACCACCAGAAAATAGCCTACACCTGTATATATTTAATATAACTTTAGATTTTGTTTTACTATGAATGTATCAGGTATACTGATTATATCTTGGGGAATTAGGTATAATGATTGTATTTCCTGGTATGATTGTTGAAGAAGAAAACCAACCCGAAATATAACCTAAAAGTCCTTAATAGTATGTCATGTACGCTACGGTTAGCATTTCTGCAGGATGCACTGACTTTTATATAATAAAATACTCCGACCGATTGTGCAGGATGCGCTGACTTTTATATAGCAATATATTAGATCAATAATGGTGGGTTAGTAGGTAACTAAGGAGAGATAAGTAGGTTGTGTGGGTATTTTAATTGTTGTGTGTTGTTGTATTGTTTTGGTAGTGTGTTGGTGTATAGTGCTGGTAATGTGTTGGTGTGTTTGTTTTATACAACATACATTACAACATTTAGACAACAGTTATACAATATATATATATATATATATATATATATATATATATATATATATATATATATATATATATATATATATATATATATATATATATATATATATATACAATATTTATACATATGTACAATATATATTAGGACAACATAGATAACAAAGGCCTAGGTTTATAAATAGAAGTATATATTTAATGATCTCTTGAAAAAGAATATTTGAGTTAAAGAGGAAAATATAAAAATTGATAAATTTTATAGAGGAAGATGGCTAATGATCGTGGTGTGGTGTTGATTTTTGAGCAGTACCACCCACACCACACCGCTTATACATTGTCTTACTCCGGCGCTACACCCCAACACACTCCCATGAGTCATCACCCACGCCAGCTAAAACCAACACCCACAGCGCACTCAAAAATCAACACCACACCACGCTCGTTAGCCATCTTCCTCTATACAACTCATACTAAGCGAATGTATCGATTTTTTTTATTTTCCTCTTTATCTCAAGAGTGCAGGCTTTTATCGATTTTTATGTCTGAAATTCCCTGTCCTATTTTTACATAAAGAGACAGGTACACGCCGATAATGTCACCACTTCATAATAATAATATAATAAAATTTATATATAAACACTTATTACGCCTCTGTTTATACGCCTCTGTAGTAAGATCCCTGATACCCAGATCAAATAGATAAAATATTATAGATTAATATAAAAATCCAAATACTATAGAGATAAAGTAGGGGAGTTGTGCTTAACGTCTTCGCCATCGCCCGCAGTCGCGCAGGTTTTGAGAAAACCTTAACGCAAAGTGAATGATACCATCTCTCAATATTATAAGCTTTTTCATACTCCGTCCTTGAAATTAACTATAACAGTTTGATAGACTAGGCGTGTTCGTTCCAAGAAAGAGTGAGAGACAAACGGAGGAGTTACGGAGGGAGAGAAATTATTAATATAACGACATGCGACAGTGGTTCTAGGCATCGCTTACTGTAACGAACATGCGTGACTTTGCTACGAGCAGATTTAAAAAAGCGGTGCAAATCTACTACTAACCGCGTGCCCACCCCGTTCATTAGTAGCGCAGTTTGAATGTATAACCACTTAGATAGGGAGAGACTAACAGTAGTAATAAAAACGATTTGAAACCAGCGTTAGTTGCCACTCGAAGATTTAACTTTCACAAGTAGTGTTAGCATCAGACGCAAGGAATACATGACCAGTGCCTTCACTGTTCTGCATCAGTGGCGATCTGAATGTGCCCATTGATCGCCGGTTAACCTACAAATTGTGTATTATTTCATTGATGCGGTAAGATAAACATTTATGTAAACCTTATTATTGATATGTATTTGTATTATTGAATGTATATGCATTATTGATTGGGTAGAGGCATACCTAGAAAGGCGCCAACCTCAAAACTTTGTGTCATGCCACAAATGTTATTAGGAAAGATTATCACCTTGTATTAAAGCCAGACAGGCTTACTGAGACTTTGGGAGAAAAAAAATACATAAAAGGGGAAATTGATGAATATTATTTTGATGCAAGACCAGAAAACCACTGGCCGTCTTCAGCAAGTCACAGTGTTTGCACATGACTTTATATAATTAACTATAATTTCTTCTATGACAAGGAATGTATCAAACGGATGTTTGAAGATTACCTGATGATGAATAGGGCACCAAATCAGATAGGAACGATAGCTATTTATTTAGCAACTTCACTGAACTTGAAACTGTTGATAATGTTTAATTGTTTAGAGATGGAGATAGGTGTATGATGTACTGAGGAGGCCTTAATCCTCTCAATTTCAGGGTTCCATCTTGAAACAATCAGTGAGCCACATACCATATTATACGTACTCCTGAAGCTGCAAGCTCGAGGCAAAAGTACCCGTGTGCCTTAAATCAAAAGAGTTTTAAAGCAGTCTTCAGACGTTACAGTCGTGAAGAAGGTGGTTGTGAGAAGGACATCACAGCGTTCCTGAAAATAAAGATAAGCCCAATTGTCCACGGGCGTGTGTTAGTTCATTTAACCATACTCTCCATCATTATTATATCAATCAGTATTCTTGACATGATGATACAAGTCGTTCCTCAGAAGCGTGTCCATTCATAGAAGTTATTGCTTCATCAGAACACTTCCAGTCAGAAACAATTTAGTTTAATATTAACAGACACAGTTATTGTTTTAAATTACTTTGCTGTAAATAAATTGCCTTCTACTTTGAGTTTAAACAGTCCTGTATCCCAGCAATTGAGATACAGGAAAATAAAATTGTAAAAAATATTATCATTTAAAATTTACCCAGTGACTTGTTTAATTACATGTTCATTAAGTTATAGGTGTAGTTGTTGTCATTTTATTAACATTACTTTGCATATTACCCTAGACACCTAGCCAGATAACATCCACACACCATAACATATAATTAGGATCAAAATATATAGCAGATTGAGGTCGTAGGGTGGTAGCAGACAGGTACCCTGAGAACAACGTCATCAACAATTAGACTCAGGGACTTGCATAGCTGACCTTACATCTGTAGACAATTAATACTTAACCTTTTAACATCTAAACCCACCACAGCCTCTGTGCTTATACATTGTCTTACGCCCGCGCCAATACACTTATGCGTCATCACCCTCGCCAGTCAGCATCAATACACTCTCCATTAAAAACTCCACCGGCCACCTAACGCCAATAATTAGCCTTTGCTCCCCCATTTTATCGGTTTTTTGCCGTCATATTTCCTTCTATAAAACAATTGGTGGCGTTTTTACCGTCATTTTTTCCTCACGCCAACACAACACACCAGACAAACTAAAAGCAGTACCACCCACACCACACCGCTTATACATTGTCTTACTCTGGCGCTACACCCCAACACACAACCATGAGTCATCACCCCCGCCAGCCAAAACCAATACCCTCCGCCGCACTCAACAATCTATACCACACCACTATCATTATATATCTTCCTCTATAAAATTTAACAATTTTTATATTTTCCTCTTTAACTCAAGTATTCTTTTGAAAAAGCAGACACATGAGACACACGCTTTACACCATCTTCTTCTTCTTTGATCCTTAGCCGCCGATCGTCAAAGCAGTCAGTGGCCATTACGCCTGGTGGCGTCTTGTAGGGCAACAACAAATTGATTACACTTTGCTCGGTCGGCGGCCATCCTTCGTACAGTGCCCCAACTCTGGTTCATTCTTTGCATCTCAGCCTCCACAGTCCTCCGCCAAGTTGTTTTTGGTCGGCCTCTCTTTCGTTTTCCTTCAGGGGTCCATAGCATATATGTTCTTGTGATGGCATCTGGGTCTCTTCTGAGGACATGGCCAACCCAGCTCCAGCGTCTGCCAGCTATGATGGTGTGCATGTCCTCTTGCTTGCTCCGAGTAAGCAGATCTTGGTTGGTGATGGTATTCGGCCAAAAGATTCGGAGAATTTTTCTTAGGCATGTTGTGTGAAAAGAGGACAATTTTGACATTTCCTTCTCTGTAACTCTCCAGCTCTCCGCGCCATAGAGAAGCACAGAAAGCACACAGCTCTGATATAATCCTAATTTTGTGCTTGTGCTAAACTGAGAGGACTTTCAGTTGTTAGACTAAAAAAGGCTGTTCTTGCTTTGTTCATTCTGTTGTTGATGTCTTTGCTTGCTTCGCCGTCTGGTGTTACTTTGCATCATAGGTATGTGAAGGCATCTGTCTGTTCCAGTTGCTGATTCCTTACTGATATGGGCTCAGGGTTGCTGACATTGAGCGTCATGACCTCTGTCTTCTTTAGGTTGATGTTCAAGCCCACCTGCTGGCTATACTTATTAAGTCTATCCGTTTTTTTTCTGGATGTGTTGATGTGAATGTGCTAGCAGTGCAATGTAATCTGCATGTTCCAGATCTTCCAATGTAGAAAATGTAGTCCATCTTATCCCTCTTGGATTGCCCTCTGTTGTCTGGCGCACCACCCAGTCTATGACTGTTAAAAATAGAGTGGTTGATAAGGGGCATCCGTGTCGTACTCCTGTTTTTACTTCAAAGGTTAGGTTGCTCTGCCCAATGCTACACGTAAAGTTGGCTTAAAGGTGTCACCGTAGGGTTTGCCCAAGCATTGTTTATGCTTCTGGCAAGGTTATATGAACGCTTAAAGTATGTCACCGTAGAGTTTGCCCAAGCATTGTTTATGCTTCTGACAAGGTTATATGAACGCTTAAAGTATGTCACCGTAGGGTTTGCCCAGGCATTATAAATACATGGCAAAGGTTGAGTGAACGTTTAAAACACTTCACGAGAAAGAAAATAGAGTGAGGATTAAAAAAATAACAGATAACGGTTCACAAACTTCGCTTGCGTTAGTAAAACGTGAGTATTTTTCTGGTGAGTAGTAAATAAAGCTCGACCAATAGTTTGAGCTGGAAAACAGATTAGGGAACGAATCAGAGGTAGCGAAAGAAACGCACCAGGTAACAATGACTAGAGGTCAGAAAGGTGTGCGGGTTTCTGAAGGGCAGTCGGGTTTCAGAAGTTGAAGAAGCAAGAAGTGCTTTTGGCGGTTGCCACCAGTTTTAACAGATTCTGTGGTTATACAGATAGGTTCAGAAGTTATACAGAAAATGCATAAGCTGTAGAGATAACTCAGAACATTAACAGATTATGTGGTTAGACAGAAATAGCATAAGTTTTAGAAGGTTCAGAGGATGTGATAGCTCTAGTCAGTAACTATACAAGATAACTAAGAAGTTTCGTATAGACAGAGTAGAAGATGATTGAGAAAGTTCTTATAGTCACAGTAGAGAGTGTATTTCGGGAGAGATTCAGGGAATTGCCAGTAAGTATGGTTTTGAACTTATCATTCATATTGATGAAAATTGCAGGAGAAGTAAATCAGATATCCCAAGTCGACATATCAAACAAATGTTGACTACTTTGTTGACTAAGCAACCTAGAGAAGAGAAGTATTTGAATGATACATTGATGGTCAAGCTTGGTACTGTTATATACGAATAGATGGTAAGAATGAATTCCAAGGAGAAAACCATATTTGTATCAGAGTGAGTTCACAGAGAGTGAACCAATAAGTCGTCTACAGAAATAGTTACGACAAGTAAGCGACTGGGAGAGTCGACTTCTTTAAGAACTACCTGCATGCTCTCGCATGTAAGTATGGAGTATAGAAGATTTGTTACATGTATAAGAATTATAGTATGCTTTTCAGGACCGGAAATAGAGGCAGCTTTGACCAGGTTTGGTCAGGAGGAATAAAAGCACAAGACAATGAGTTGGAAGTGCTGATCAGGAGTATTGAGGCATATTAAGCAAACTGAGGTAGAGTTTGAAGAGGAGAAACAAGTAAATGGAGATGATAGAAGAATAAAGGGAGATTAAGTATATATATATATATACGAGATAAAGAGTTTATGTATGAAGCAACTATGATACAACTGTATGTGAGCTCTATGAAGAATTACCTGCGTTATTGAAGAATATTACATGTAAATAAATGTTTTTGCAAGAGAGAAAACATTTGTTTGAGTCTATCCTTAAGGGTTGATGTATGTAGGCCAGGTCAATAATCATTATAAAATCCACTATACGATCAGTCACTATCAACAACAACAGATACAACAAAAAAGAAGGAATAGAACGATACTATGAATTGGCGCCGAGACCAGTCCTTCTCAAGTGACATCGTGGCTATATGACAGGCAGATATAACGTATCAGCAACAACAACAACAACAACAACAGATACAACAACAACCCATATTTGTTCCACTACCTCCGGAGCAAGAACCGACAATGGCCGCTCTTAAGAGCATTACAGAAACATTGCATAATGTTGATCTGTACGCAAAATACAACCAGATTAGATCGGTTATTACATCATTCACATTAGACTCTAAGGAATTTAGAAGATGGTTAAAGGATGCAGATAGATTCGCTACTATGGTAAATGCATGCACAGACACAGAGCGCAAGAGAATATTATATTTATCGTCCGAATCTTTGGTTACTGACTTTCTAAGAAGACGTGATAGTGCATATCCAAGTGAGACATATGAGTCACTGAAGAAAGAGTTAACAAAACGCTATAGTGACATTACCAATACGGAGCACGCGTGGTCACTTCTTCGCCGCATCAGACAGCAACATAATGAACCCATACAATCCTATGGAGAGAAATTATTAAATTTAGCAGAGGAAGCATTCCTGAATGGGTTGACAGCATCACCAGACCTAGAGAAACATCTAATAAGAATTTTTATTGACGGACTGTTAGGCAATAACACCAAATTGCACATGATTCGCAAGGATCCGAAAACAATAAATGAAGCGATCCAAATAGCAATCACAGAAGAGAATGTTCAAACAAGATTTAACCAATGTATTGAACAGGAACCTACAGTTGAGTCACATACAGAACATGAACCGATGGAAATTTGACATTCCCGCCCGTGTTGGCATCGCCCAAGCCAGACGGGTAACTGTTGAGGCGGGTTCTTGATTTTTATTCTTTATTGAGGGTCAAGGATTTAGGTTGTCTTTAAGTCGGTTAGCGTAATGAACGACCTCGTCTTTGTTCCTCATGAACTTCAACTAATTAGTGTTAAGATTAATATCCTTCATAAAGAAGGGCAAATCGTGCATTTTATAGTATAACTATATGGCTAATATTCCAGTTAACTTCCAAACTTGATTTATCAAATAACTCCTTGTATTTGAGTCCAACGAGCATAGATTTAATACATGATACGAATACATCACAGTTAATTTATAAACAGTTCATTGCATTGCATGAATCATCTTCTTATTCATATCTACACAGTGCAGTTCGTTCCAGTCATATAGACTAATTATTATTGTTGTCAACAAAACGTAGTAGGCTGTATATACGCGTGGCTGCTATGCAGTCCACCGATAGTGATACCAACTAGTTTTGCGAGAAAACGAATCATAAAGAAACATCAATACTCCCTGAGTTCCTGACTCAAATAATCAATGGTTGTAATTAACCATTCCTGATCCATCGTTTCATCAAACATTAATACGGCTGACCCTCAAGCCAAATTTCAAAGAAATACTTCTGCACTTCATACTATAAGCGGGAGTGAATCGAACACATCTGACTTGCTTGAAGATCAGATTCCAAAGGGTGAACCAAATTCGTAGTCAAGCGTGACCATATCAACCCCACCACGTCACAATCGAACCATGCGATTGCGTTCAACAAAAACCATGAAGTAAGAAAAACATTCTATATTAAAAACCTCTCAACTTCTAATGCGGACTTTAAACGCGCTAACAAATATAGCAGACGACATCGTTAAAACATGTCGTAACAATTCCCTGCGTGACGGGGGAGGGGGGGGGGGGGGGGGGGGGGGGGGGGGGGGAATCTATTCTATAGATTTTTTTTTCTCGAATTAGTTTGATTACTCATTGCAAAAATTTAACAAAAAAAACAAAAAACATACGGCAATGATGTTCTGTCTGGAACATTGTCGTAAGTCATGTCGAGTCATATAATACATGAACATTATATTAAATTAACTAAAGAAAATGTCAACTGTCAGTAAATAATTATGTAAGTAATTAAAAGTATGTCTTAACTAAATTAATATGTTGTATCATCAGATTTACTAATTAAATGTAGAATTAACTAAATAATCAGTGTACTAGGTGTAGGATATAATATAATTAAAATTTAATTAACTGACCTACAGTATTGTATCGTTGTGGAGAAAGTAAAGAAAAGTAAAGACACGTAAAGTAAGAAAAAGAATAATGGAAAAAACATAAAGTTAAATGAAATAGATGTGTACCCTAACTAATATCTAATTAACTTAATGTAGCAACTAACAAAATAATAATACATATCATATTATGTAATAATTAAGTAAACATTAGTCGCTAACTACATATAAGAATTATACTATTTATAAATATATTATATTAACCTCTACACCTCACGGTAGAAGGGGAACGACTAAGTAAGTAAGTATAAATATATTAATTATATTGTGTGATTATGTGTTATTTTCTCTTTTCTTTTATTTTTTCTTCCTTTTATCACACTGTATTTTTATTTCATTAAATCAATAAGTATTGACATTAATAATGTTCGTTATGAAGATCCAAACGTTGTCATTTCCATGTGTGAATTTACGGGTTTGTACCATTTGAAGAATGAGTTAATAGTTCCTATCTGTATTCCGTGTAAGGATGAATACATAATTTGACAGAGTTCATTCAGTCAATATGATTCATATTTCAGAACGATCAGTCCAAAGATGACTCGAATATACATTTTTCCGACTGTATCATAACGAGTAAGAGACGGATGGACACAAACCAAAGTCCAAACGTTGATAATTGACAACTTGAAATAAGTCTCGTGGAACATCGTAACGTTTTTTTAATCGCAGAATGGAAACATACGTTAGTTCATTACAAGTTTCTTGGGCGTGTTATTTGTATGCCTCGAGTTCATAACACATCAGCCATGTAACATGACGTTGTAATACGGAATCTTTAAGAATGTACGTATAGTTCAATCTCCATCCTTGAACTCGTGAATTATAATTTCTTTTCACTTGACTTCAGCAGGATTTCGAGAGAGTCCTTCAGCCATTACATTTTCCGTTCCTGGTATTGACTCAATGACAAAGTCAAATGGCTGCAGCAGTATGGAAAATCTGGCTAATTTAGCGCTTTTATGATTTGAGCGACGTAGTGAAGCTACCGCCTATTGATCAGTTTGTATCACAAAAGGTGCGCCTAGTAAGAATTTCTCCAATTTCTGGATCGCCCAGACGACAGCCAAAAGCTCTTTATCGACAGTGGAATATTTAATTTCTGCCGCTGTGAGCTTTCTCGAAATAAAGATGGTTGGGTGAAGTACACCCCCGTGAACTTGTAGTAAACTCGCTCCTAGTCCGTAATTGCTGGCATCTGTACGGAGGATAAACTTTTTAGAAGGATCTGGCAACCGTAAAATAGGTGGCCTTGAGAAAAGCGACAGGATGTGATGAAAAGTTTTGTCGCAGTCTTCAGTCCATGTCACTTTCATAGGCATGTCTTTTCTCAAGAGTGATGATAAGACAGCCGTGATGGAAGATAAATTAGGTACAAATCTACTATAATATTGGACAAGACCAAACAAACTCCTAACTTGTTTGTTCGTTTGAGGAATTGATAAATTTAAAATTTTAGATACATTGTGGGGAACTGTTTGAATACGCCCAGCCCCGATAATATGTCCAAGAAAAGTTATCTCCTGGAACGCTACTTGTATTTTTGTAGGTTTAGCGGTTAACTTTTTTTCTCTTAAGATTTCCAAAACAGAACGAAGTCCGGAAAAATGTTCCTCAAATGACGAACTAAATAAACATATGTCGTCAATGTAGGTGATAATGTCTTGTCTTTGTGATAAACTTGTTCGCATCATGCGAATAAAGGTAGCCGGTGCGTTCATAAGCCCAAAAGGCATCACGTTCCACTGGTAAAGACCTTGTGGAGTTGAAAACGCAGTATAATATTTGGCTTTTTCGGTTAATGGAATCTGCCAATAACCCTTTGTTAAGTCTATTTCTGTGAAGAATGTTGCAGTCGAATGACGAGGAAGTAAGTCGTCAAGAATATGATGTGGTTCACTGGCAGCCACAGTCTGAGCATTTAACTTCCTATAGTCAACACATAAACTAATGTTGTTGTCCTTCTTCCTAACAATGACTAAAGGTGAAGAAAAAGGAGAGGTACTACTCTCTATAATCCCTAAAGCCAACATCTGTTCAAGTTCCTGAGTTGTCTTACTTAGGAAATGTAATGGAACAGAATATGGATGTACACTAATCGGTGTATCATCGTTAAGAATAATATCGTGACTAATCACTGATGTGCGACCAGGCAGGTCAGTTAACACATCCGGGAAAGATTGGAAAAGACTAGCAATCTATTGATGCTATTGCGGTGTAACCGAAGGGGAAATGGTTACATCGCGCCAGGATTATGTAGGTTGTAAATCAGGTACCGGTAAAGACATATGTACCTCAGGAAACGAAGATTTTTCTTCCTGGATTACCGATATATTAGAATAGTGACAAGAACCTATTGATTTGTCATCCAAATCGTGGAAAATAGATTGTAGGTGTTCGGGACGAGTGTGAAATTGTTTAAGCATGTTTATATGATATATTTTCCTATGTCCCTTAATGTCCAAAATGAAGTCAACATCAGAAATTATATCAACAACTTTGTAAGGACCGTTCCTTGCAATTAGTAATCTATTTTCATTTCGTGGAAGTAGTACATAAGCCTCATCGCCTGGGAATAATTGACGTAATCGTCTATTCCTATTTTGCAATGTCCGAGCTTTAGATTTAGCAGCCTCAGAAGAAGCTGTTGCCAACTGTCAAGACTCGATAATTTTCTTACGCAGATTGATTACATATTCATATGATAACTGGGTATCCTGAGTCATCTCGGCGTCGAGTAGTAAATCTTTTATCAGTCCCATTGGACCTCTTGGTGGAGCGCCAAAAATTAATTCAAACGGAGAGAAGCCAGTCTGTTCATGCGGCACCTCTCGATAAGCAAACAGGACAGCCGGGAGTACTCTGTCCCAGTCCTGAGGGTGTTTGACCGTAACCTTATGCAATAATTGCTTAATTGTGCGGTTAAGCCGTTCTACTGCACCATTGCTAATCGGGTGATATATACTACTAAGGTTTCTACCAATGTCCAAAGTCTTCATTACCTCAGCCATGGTATCAGATACAAATTGAGACCCGTGATCTGACAATAGTTTCCTAGGGAAACCTAATCTAGAAAAAATAAGTAGTATTGCATCAGCTACATCTGCTGTAGTGGTAGTCTGTAATTGGATTGCCTCTGGCCATCGTGTGCATAAATCAATGCAGGTGAGGACAAATCGATGCCCTCTGGCCGAAGGTAAGAGAGGACCAATGATATCTATGGCCATTTTATCGAAGGGTCGTACTGAAATATCACAGGCCTGAATTGGAGCAGCATGAAATGCTCCACGTGACTTAACTTCTTGACAGATAGTACACGAGCGTACATATAATGATACATCACGTGAGACTCCTGGCCAAAAGAATGAGGATAACACTCGAGAACGTGTGCAAGTGTACCCCATGTGACCTGCGCATTGGGAGTCATGTGCATGTCGTAGGATATAACGCCTTAATGATAAAGGTACCATAACTTGTTTTACCTGAGACTTGTCCATGGAACACCTGATTAAAATATCATTTTTAATTTTAAACCAGTGTTTGTTTTTGTCGCTTGAGGTAACATTATCAAAATTATTAACCAGAGCAAAGAGTCTTTTTAAAGAATTGTCTTCTCTTTGTTTGGTTGCGAAAGACGCCCTATCTATAGGTGACTGAACGTCTGTACCATCTTGGATATCTGGTTCCACATTCTGAGTGTCAACTTGCTCTAAGATTTGAGCCTGGGCTCGAGTTGTCACTGCATTTCCCGTAAATAAATTATGTTTTTCCCAATCAATAATTTCTTCCGGTGTACAGTCTTTACTGCCGTGGATACGATCTACCATCAAATCCGCTATAGGATTTTTCAACATGCAGACCGTAACGTCACCTGTAAAAAATGGTGTGTTAACATAAATTATTGCAGAGGGGTAGTATTCAACAGTACCCCCAAAAGTAATACACCTGACGTATTCATTAGTAGCACAACTTGGGTGGACCAGTGACTGTCTGACTCCAATGGTAGTTGATCCCGAATCCCTCAAAACGGAGACCACTGAGCCATTAAGTATCCCTCTGTTGAATATTAGAGAGCCTGTTCCGTCATTAGCTGAGAGACTAACTTCGGGTGCAATGTGTCCACAATTGAGCACTGTTTCTTTGGCCTTCTGAAAAATAACATTACAATCTTGGCAACTATTTGCCACGTTATAATTAACAGCATAACATGTAGAAGATGACTGTACCTGATTAGTATTAAGTGGGACACTTGGGGTCATACCAGTAGTGAGTGTCGCCCCTGCATTGTGATCGAAATGTGATGGTTTATGTGACTGAGACCGATGTCGGGGATGGTCAACAGAATTATTTCGTTGTCTACCATTATAGTTATTGTTTTTAGATCTGTAATTATGATTATTATTGTGCCACTTGTTACCATTGTTACTTTTATTACCATGAAATGGTTTATTCCAATTTGACTTTTGTTGATAATTATTGTTATGCCTGAACTGAGGTGATTGATTCCTATTTTGCTGCCTACCTCTGTTGAAATTACCATTATTGTTATAATTATTATGCCCCTGATAATAATTGTCATTATATCTTTTATTTGAAAATTTTCTATCAAGGCTTTCAGCTCTTGATCTGTCATAACCATGAAATGCCATAATGGAAGCAACTGGTAATGGTTCTCTTAATTGTGAATTAGATATGTTAACATTAGGGTGTGCTGTACAATAATTTATTGCTATTTTTTTCTAATTCCTCAATAGTGGGTGGTTTGCGCTCCTGTAAAAAAGAACAAAATGGTGCGCTAACAGAGGATAGAACCTTGTCCCTAAGTAATAAATCAACCAACTTATCGTATGATTTATCTACACCAGCAAGTTCAACCCATCTGTTGAATGTATTGCGTATATTCGCAATAAAACCTGTGAAATATTTGTTTGATTCAGGGAAAAGAGTTTTGAACTTCATCCTACAACTTTCCTCATCTAAATGAAATCGTCGTAATAATAACTTTTTAACGGCATCATAATCGTTAATCATAGTAGGATCCATGTTCTGAGCTGCACTTGCAGATTCACCATCTAAAAATTCCCTTAGTGACCATGCAGATTTATCTAATTTATTGACCTTGCACACATCCTCAAAGCGTAACAACCATGCTGATAAATCATCAATATTCAATTTGAATGATGGTAATTTGAAATGATAATTGCTTCTAGTTTGGTTGGATGAAGAAGTATTATGTGTATCAGTATTAATTACAATTGAAGCCACTTGATCTCTTAATCTTATTTCATCCATACGCAACTTTATTAACCTTTCTTCTGCTTCTCTTTCCTGTTTTCTTTTGTTTTCTTTTTCAATGTCTTCACTTTTCTCTTTTGCTATGCTTCTTGCTTCTTTGGCATCAAATTCTTCTTGTTCTTGTTTAGCTATAGCCTTTTGTTCTTCCATTTCTCTTTTTCTATCTGCTTCCTCCTGTTTAGCAATTTCTTTTTGTTTTTCTAATTTGGCCTCACGTTCAGCTTCCTCTTGTTTAGCCTTGGCTAGTTCAGCCATCGCATAAACACGGAGTTCTGGTCCTTTGTAGCCAAAATCTTTTCCAATCTTAACAAACTGATCCAAAGTAAACATTTTAATCTAATAATATATATATTTAGTCTAATACTAATCTTATTCAACAATAAAATCCGTTTATCAGTTATATATGTGACTCTCTTAATCAATATAATGGCCAATATAGTCCCTTGACTAGACTAATCAATGAATATACCCGCAATATTATTACCAAATTCAAAGTAAGATCTAATTTTATTATTATTTATCAATATTTTATCATCTCTTGCCCTATGCAGCATGTGAAAACAATAGTGACTTGGACTACTAGTGCAAATTGATACAGTCCTAGTCATCAAGTATTTTATTTGTCAAAATTAATCAAATGTTTTATATTATTATTATATTATTATTAATTTATATTATTATAATTACAATATTAATTATAAATGAATAAATACAGAAAATACAATAAACTAAAGTGTTACGGCACAATTTCACGCCACAATTGACAAGTTACCAACATTAAAATGATTCTATCAAATGAATAAAACTACAGGAAGTGATGAACTATACGGAACGAAGGAAGTAGGTCGAAGCACAACAACTAAAAACTATGACGTCACCCGTGGACTCAAATACGAACGTTACAATTTATATGTGAAAATAAATGATAGCAAGATTCGAAAGACGATTTAGGATACGAACAGTGACAAAACTGAATAAAAAGAAAACTTAGTACGGAAAAATACAACAAGTATATACGTAACTTTACAGCTAAGACACCTAATGTCGAATAAATACAGAAGCAAACGCAGTCTGCCGTTGGCAAATCTCAACGGATGCTTTGCAAATGGAATTACTCGACTAATGCCCTATTAGACCGGTTTCAGATCCACTGACCTGCCGAAGCGGTATTAGCTGATCTGAAACTCCATTTTCCAACCGCCCGCTGATATGTACAATACGACATGCATACATATTTAAAAAAACATTTAACATCTAAAAAACGACATGAAAAAACATGCCTGTGAATGGCGACCTAGACTTATGTTGCGTAAATTACCAAAAAAAGTACTTAGCTTTTGAATCACGACCAATTCCAACAGTGTCAACATGCGCCAACGGACTTCGTAAGTGAAATGTAGTACTGATAAGTCCTTGGTTTACTCGGTTGAGGCATTTTGAATCTTTTTTTAATGTCGCTGACTTGTTGAATGAAAGTTTACAACCGTTAGTCCTCCAATATTGTCGTCAAGGTTGTGACGTCAGTTACGCCATTAGTACGCATGCGTATGGAATTTCCATGTCAATCAAAAGGAAAGTTTGAAAACACGATATTCTTGATGAATAATATCTTTAAAGTGAAATAGTGATTTCACAAACACACTTGGCCATCATCTGTTGAAGCGGGTTCTTGATTTTTATTTTTTATTGACGGTCAAGGATTTAGGTTGTCTTTAAGTCGATTAGCGTAATGAATGACCTCGTCTTTGTTCCTCATGAACTTCAACTAATTAGTGTTAAGATAAATATCCTTCATAAAGAAGAGCGAGTCGTGCATTTTATAGTATAACTACATGGCTAATATTCCAGCCAACTTCCAAACTTGATTTATCAAATAACTCCTTGTATTTGAGCCCAACGAGCATAGATTTAATACATGATACGAATACATCACAGTTAATTTATAAACAGTTCATTGCATTGTAGAAATCATCTTCTTATTCATATCTACACAGTGCAGTTCTTTCCAGTCATATAGATTAATTATTATTGTTGTCAACAAAACGTAGTAGGCTGTATATACGCGTGGCTGCTATGCAGTCCACCGATAGTGATACCAACTAGTTTTGCGAGAAAACGAATCATAAAGAAACATCAATACTCCCTGAGTTCCTGGCTCAAATAATCAATGGTTGTAATTAACCATTCCTGATCCATCGTTTCATCAAACATTAATACGGCTGACCCTCAAGCCAAATTTCAAAGAAATACTTCTGCACTTCATACTATAAGCGGGAGTGAATCGAACACATCTGACTTGCTTGAAGATCAGATTCAAAAGGGTAAACCAAATTCATAGTCAAGCGTGACCATATCAACCCCACCACGTCACAATCGAACCATGCGATTGCGTTAAACAAAAACCATGAAGTAAGAAAAACATTATATATTAAAAACCTCTCAACCTCTAATGCGAACTTTAAACGCGCTAACAAATATAGCAGACGACATCGATAAACATGTCGTAACAGTAACCAGGGACACGTAAACACAAATTATGCTCGACACACTCCCAGACAAATAAGCATGCACCAAGTTAATATTCCTACTTGTTCCATTTGTGGTTTTCGAGGACACCTAGCCCCTGAGTGCCGCCGACAACATCCTCGCCTACACCAGCAAAATTACAACAACTCACGACAGTATGGTTATGGCAACACTCATCGGTATAGTCAAATTTTTCGGGGAGCAACTACAGAATCCAATTTTACTAGAGGACAAGCACGAATGTCCAACCAGGGAAACGGAACAGTCAATCATTAAGCAGGACCGTTAGTGATGACTATAAACAAAATTAAGACAACAATTTCCTTCATCGTAGGTCCAAACATATAAAGAACAACAACATGGTCTCACACCTAACACCTTCTCCTCAAGGGACACCGCAGCAACAAATACAGTCCATAAACATTACCGCAGACCCTAGTTCATGCCTGATCAAGATTGACAACAAGAATTACCGCGCACTTGTGGACACTGGCGCTTCAGTTAGTTTGATTAGGGAACAGTTGTATAAACAAGTCAAACATCTTGTGAACTTCCGACCATCCAACACATTTATGGCCTCGGTAACAGGAGAATCTGTGAAATCTTGTGGTACAGCATATATTACATTCCACATAGGACAGCAACAGATTACACATCCCTTTATAATTACACGTGGGATGTCCAGAAACTTCATCTTAGGTAGAGATTTTCTTACTTGTCACAACGCCAGAATATATTTCGACCTGCACAAGATCAATATCAATGGGGAATACATACAACTACAGGACGATATACATATCGCATCTTTGGTGCGGTTGACAACTCCAGTTACGGTACAACCTAACACACTTGTGATAGCTAAAGGACGAATCAAGAGTTCTAATTATATTGAACCAGGACAAACAGTACAAATTTAGCCCTTAGAGAATGAGGACATAAATGATGAACCCCTCATGTTTGTTGCTGAAGGTATTGCAGAAGTTTCACCCTCCCGTGACTTTCCAGTCATGATTATAAACACGTCGGGACAAGCTACAACGATACACAGAGGTAAAATAGTTGCTAAAGGGCGAAGATCGTCCTTGACCGCTACCATAAACAACAAAATACCTTAAGTTGATCAGAGTCGACACTATTATTCCCCCGCTCCACGCTTATCCCAAAATCATGCCCCAGGTCACCCTTCCGACTCTGACAGAAAATGTCATTGGCAAAGCACAGATGTTAACCAATTCACACACAGAGTTAGGCGTCATACACTAGGAACAAGAAAGATGGTCCAGTCACAAAGAACAATGGACAGAGATAGAATTTATAACCAGCAGAATAATGAGAGACGAAGATGTCAGCAAACACTTCATAGGCACAAGATGAATAACACTGGGTATATACCTGATAATCGTGCTACGTCCACACACAGAGAGAGAGAAGACATACCAATCAAGATGACACACCGTATGAGAGAGTTTGCAGAAATGAACCTGAACACATAGAAGCAGATGCGGAGAAAAATGAATATCTTTGTTATACACAGAGAGTGGACCAAGTGATACAAAGAAAAGCACATGATGGGATATATAGAAGAGCATGAGATAGTAGAAAACAATTCCATTATGTCAATCTCGTTACCCACCATCTAGTACCAACTCCAACAAAGCCCTTTGAATACTGCCGTAGTGAACGACAGAGTAGACGTCATATTTACAATACAGAGGTAGAGCATACTCCATGGCGGAAACCCAATACGAGATACTCAAACAAACCACTGTATCGAGGATATGAATTCAGATATCCAAAGCCCTTTGAATATTGCCGTACTGAACGAGAGAGTAGACGGAAAATATATAGAACAGATGTAAAGCATACTCCATGGCGGAAACCTAATATGAGGTACGCGAATAAACCATTTTATCGAAGAGGGTGAACCCAGATATGCAAAGCCCTTTGAATACTACAGTAGAGAACGACAGAGTAGAAGTAACTTTCACAGAACTGAAGAAGAGAATACGTATGTCAAAACACCGTGGACAAACAATGAGTCCTACATACGGAATGACACACCAGATCGGTTGTCGCAGTTATTGGCCACATTGAAAGTAGACGATCAATATAAATCGAAACTTACTACGTTCGTCACTAAACACCAAGATGTGTTTGCAAAAACAGATATGGAGTTAGGCAGAACCAACACAGTACATATGGACATTCAGACTACAACAGAAGAACCTATTAGTTTGAAACCATACCACACTCCTTTGAAAAACCGTGAAATAGTGGAAAAAGCTATAAACGACATGTTGAGTGCAGGAATTATAGAGAGATCGAGATCAGCATGGTCGTCGCCAATAGTGATTGTATCAAAGAAAGATGGAACGAGTAGATTTTGTTGCGATTACCGAGCATTGAACAGAATTACAAAAACGATTTCATACCCATTACCACGCATAGGTGATATTTTGGCGACACTTGGACATTCTACACACTTCACTATATTGGACGCACGCTCAGGATTTTGGTGTATTCCTATGACACCAGCAGCGAAAGAAAAGTCAACATTTTGTACACACATGGGTAGCTACAAATGGAACGTTATGCCTTTTGGTTTGAAAGGGAGTCCCACAACATACATGACACTGATGGACGAGGTATTACAGGGAATGCATTCTTCTGCATTGGCTTATATAGACGATGTACTTATTCACACATCAGGTACTGTGGATGACCTCTTAAAGAAGGTTGAAAAAGTTTTTGATCGCCTCCGACACCACCAAGTTAAACTCAAGCTAAGTAAATGCGAGTTTCTAAAAACAGAAACCAAATATTTAGGATTTATAGTCAACAAAGATGGTATTTGCCCGGACGCAGATAAAGTAGAATTAATAAGAAGAATGCCCGCTCCCACAACAGTGAAGCAGGTACGAGCGTATATCGGTTGTTGTGGATATTACAGACGCCGAGTTATTAACTTTTCAAAGGCCGCTGAACCACTTATTGCCCTTACCAAGAAGTATTCAAGATTTAAGTGGACAGAGGAATGTCAGGAATCCTTCGATTACCTTAAGGAAGCACTTACAACGATACCACTTCTCGCACATCCAGATATATCTCGCCCAATGATTTTGTGCACGGATGCCTCGAATACAGCAATAGGCGCTTGTTTAGTCCAACCCAGAAAAGAAAACGAGACTCCTATCATACCAGAGATTCCCAATGAGATGCCCATAGCATTTGTGTCACACGCCCTCTCTAAAACACAGAGACGCTGGTCGACTACAGAGAAAGAAGCTTTCGCCATACATTACGCGATACAGAAACTTGATTTTTATATCAGAGGTACCAAACTTATCATTAGAACGGACCACAAACCATTAGTGAATTGGCTCACTAAGACACATGAGCAGCCCAAGAAATTACAAACATGGTCCATGAACTTACAATCATATGACACAAAAATTGAATACATCCCGGGTACTCAGAATACGTGTGCAGACCTCCTTTCTCGAACTCCCCACCCCAGTACTACACAAGAGGATGATCCACATGCGTTTGCTGACATCAACGACAATGCAAAGAAGATCAACATTATAAATTCCAACAGAATAGATGATGAAAATACCACCGCCACAACAGATACCGGCACACAAGAAACAGGGGATTTGGAGTAATTTGATGTACACGCTGAGCAGAGAAGAGATCCCGAAATTCTCAAACTCATCAAACAAGTAGAAACGAAACCCACTTCACTCAAACAGTTTACAATCCTGCCACATGACCACGCTCTATATCACATCGATGAGAAACAAGAAGGGAGACTACAAAAAGTAATTCCACGGTTAGTAGTACCTCAATTACTAGAGCAGTTCCATGACAATAATGGACATGTTGGAAGAGATAAAACCATCGACATTATCAAGAAAAGATACTATTGGATGTCAATGTACAAAGACATAATTGAATACCGTAGTACTTGCAAAATATGCAGAATGAGGAACATGAGACCAACTAAAGTTCCCTTACAAGAGATGAAACCATCCCATTTCCCTATGGAAGTCATAAGTATGGACATTTCTGGTCCATATCCCATTACGCAATCTGGGAATGTATACCTTTTACACATTGTTGATCAATATTCGGTATGGCCTGAACGTTACCCTCTCAAGAATATAACGTCAGCGACAGTGACGGAGTTTTTTCTTCAAGAATTTGTACAAAGACATGGTTGCCCTAAGAGAATAATCACAGATAACGGGAAACAATTCGTCGGTAATCCTTTCAAGAAGACACTCCAGACTTTGCATATTCAACATACCACTAGTAGTTTCTATAGACCGCAGGCAAATGGAAGAAATGAGAGAATGCATGCTACATTGCATGATATCCTTGCGAAATATATACAAGGAAATGCACAATATTGGGATATATATATATCAATCAAGCCCTTGAAGCGATACGAGTAAATATAAATGAGACGACAGGACTGTCCCCATTCTACATGTTATATGGACGTGAACCTACTTTCCCATTAAATAATCTCCTGCAACCTCAGAGGAAGTATCTAGGTGAAGATCCCATCGAAATTATACTGCGAGAAAAGCGTAGAGCACACCAGATAGCTAATCGAAACTCCCAGAAAGCTTTTAAGAAATGGCAGAAGCAGCACGATAAAAGAACTCAATTAGAACAATTTCAAGTTGGTGATAAAGTCTATTACAAGAAGAATGTTCGAGATAACAAATTTGATGCACGATGGCTCGACAGATATAAAGTACTTGAACAGATAACACCCATAAATTATATATTATGGAATAAAGAGAAGAACGTAGTCACCAAAGCACACGCAGCACAAATGAAGAAAGATAATCATCGCCCCACGGCACCACCAGCTTTACCAGATGGCAGACCAGTACGAAAAGCCACGTTGAATCACAATAATTCTACAGAGTCCCCAAGCACCTCACACAGCGAACGCGACACAGATGGTGAGCTGGATACTAACGCAGAACAAAGTAACACTCCATATCAATTACAAGATGCTATACATCGTTTGACTCGCTGTAGAGACAACTCAGAAGACGAAGATGATATTCCGCCAGCAGAACTAAGAGAGAGATTAATATTTCGAGATAATCGTTTACACGATAGGGATAGCAGCAAACCAGTATCAGTGCATGACGACGAACCCCATCCATCCATAACGAGGCAAACATATTATGGCAGTCGACGATTACAACCGCCAGCTTCAAGTCAACACCAGCCTACACACTCCAGTTGGGACAGCGAAGATGAGAAGCCCTTGCAAACAACAATGAGAAACAACATAACCCCCCATAGTCGGAGCAGTACAGAAGAACATACCAGTCGACGATTACAACCGCCAGCTCCAAGTCAACACCAGCCTAAACACTCCAGTTGGGACAGCGAAGATTGGAGGCCGTTGCAAACAACAATGAGAAGCAACATAACCCCCCCCCCTCCCCCCCCCCCCATAGTCGGAGCCCTACAGAAGAACATAGCAGTCGACGATTACAACCGCCAGTTTCAAGTCAACACCAGCCTACACACTCCAGTTGGGACAGCGAAGATGAGAGGCCCTTGCAAACAACAATGAGAAGCAACATAACCCATCATAGTCAGAGCCCTACAGCAGAGCATATAAACATCAAAACATCGCAACCTTATGATGACACACACAGAGACAAGAATATTATCGATACGCCTTTGGCACCTGTTGAATCAGAACTTGACACAATAGAACGAGAAGAAAGAGACATCGATTGCATGGATGATACTACCAACACCGAGATACGTATAGCCACCAAGCGCCCTTACCACCCTTCATCACTAGATTCACCACCAAGAGCGAAGTTGTTACGTCTACCGCAAGAACATGTACGAGCCAGGTTCAAAAGAAATCATCGCCAAGTACACAAACCGTTTCCAGGTTTACAACATCATACAAATATTCAATCGCCCTCTTTCTCCTGCAGAGCGACTATAAACACGATAGCACAATCGATACCAACTTCGTCACAGTACGACAGTCGCCTCTCCAGTAGAGAAATTACACTGTTAGAGCTTGCAAAAGAAATCTCGAAATTAGTGTAATCATCGTAAAGTACTCACCCAGCAATAGTACTAATTCGCAGCACTCACCCAGCAATAGTGCTTATAAGTACTCTAATCAACATAGTACCTACAACTAAGTCACTTTATTAAGTTTCTCTGTGGTTAAGTTAGTGATATTTATATTCCTGTGCACACTTAGACACTCACATTACTCACTAACCTTTTAAAGCACGAGAGTATAGAATTTTGAAGGAAAAAAAAACACGAGAGACACAAACAAA
This sequence comes from Oreohelix idahoensis, assembly GCA_024509875.1. Classification (NCBI taxonomy): domain Eukaryota; kingdom Metazoa; phylum Mollusca; class Gastropoda; order Stylommatophora; family Oreohelicidae; genus Oreohelix; species Oreohelix idahoensis. The sequence continues at coordinate 130,850 of JAMPIV010012872.1, forward strand.
CATACTATAGAGAAACACAAAGTCGTGACAATGTAGACTAATTTCATATAAATTCATGAAGCATGGTAGTGTTCTTCCCAAGGTTCTTCTTCTTCTTCGTACACTCTCAGGCGTCCACTTGAATGTTCTCAAAGAAAGCAGTAGTCAGTTTGAGGCTATTTGAATCCCCGTAAAGCTTTTCCACGAAAGGAGCTGGCGTCGGCCATATGCACTTTCTCTGTACCACATATAAGGGGCAACTTTGAAGCAGATGTTCAGCAGTCATTTTATCAGTGCCACAGTTACACTGATCGGTATTTCTTAACTTTAGCTTGTTTAATAGATGGTATCTCAATCTGTTGTGGCCAGTGCGGAGTCTGAAAAATACCACTTGTTCTCTTCTGTGGAGCTGGTAGTAAGCATCATTCTGTGTGTGCTCTGGATGTTCTACATTCCATTTGTTTCTGTAACTGATTCTGATAAAACTCTTTGCCTCCTCAAAAGTTATGCTTGCATCAGGCTTAGGTAGATGTGAACCTTCTTTTGCCATTCTGTCAGCCTCTTCATTGCCGGCGATATTACAATGAGATGGGATCCATTGGATCACAACACTTTTGAATCGTTGACAAAGTTTGTGGAGCACTACTCTGATATCATCCAGGTCTGTATTATTTTGGCTTTTCAACGTTGCAATTACTGACTGTGCATCAGTAAAGAAAGCAACTTGTCTCTCTGCCGTTTCTTTTGTCAATATAACCTCTGCTGCAGTTTTCAAGGCCTCTGCCTCTGCTCTGAAGTTGCTGGAGAATCGTCCTGTCGCCACTGACAGCCTTTTTTCTGCACCAGTGCTTAAGGTCAGAAAGACACCCCCACCTCCATTTTCTGTTGCATTTGTTGCTGATCCATCTGTGTATGCATGGGTCCAGGTGTTGCGTGGATAATGTTTCTCTAGGTATTTTGTCGCTATGGATTTTCTATCTGTTGCGGTTTGGCTCTTTTTACTTTCAATTCCAGGAATGTTTTCTATCATTTTAGGGAAACGATTTTGTTTCCAAACTGGAAGCTTGTGTGCAGTGTAGATGGGTTTAACAGGTTCCCAAGGTTCAAGATTCAGCACACCAGAGGATCAGGATTGTTAATTAACTATAGATAGCGTTATATGCATATTATTTGTATATTGTATGAATTTCAGGTATATGCACATTTCAGTTGGAAATAGAGGAAAATGAAAAAAAGAAGAGATATGATATAGATCCAGCCAAGTCATAACAGAGTAAGAAACTCTCTTACCCATACACATGTGCACATAATGCACTGATGATGAACATTCCCACTTACCATTGCACTGGTTATATACGACACCAGGGATACGACATGGTTGCAGTATTGATATTTTAGGCACTACCTACTTGAGAGATGATAGTGATGACACTTACATAGTCACGTTGACATTAATTTCAGGCACAATGATGTTTGGTATTTTGTGAAGTCTGATACACATGGGTATAGCGTATATAGTTTCAGACAGTGTTGACGATTTGACTGGTGCATCCAAGGCTAACATCAGTCGAGCACATCAAATTCTGACCTGAATAGTGACACATATCTTTCACTATCGCCCCAGGACAGTTACTTGGACACGCGTCTATAGTTTCAGACAGAGTTGACGATTTGACTGGTGCATCCAAGGCTAACATCAGTCGAGCACATCAAATTCTGACTTAGCGACACATGTCTTTCACTATCGCCTTAGGACATTTACTTATGCATGCTTCGCTATATTAATTAGGTTAATTCCGCTTATCTGTCCGTTACAATGCAGGGACGACATTGATGGCAGATACTATAGACATAAAGATTATTGACAAACCTCTGCTTCCAGAGACAGTTACCAAAATGTACATATTTAATTATTGCACGTGTGGAATTATTGTTAATTAATGGGTTGTATTATATGAGGTCGAGTATTGATGATATACCTCAATTCAAGACTTAGTAACTGTAATGAGATAACGTTAAACTTAGGATCTTAGTTTTTTTGGACTTTTCATATTATGATTCATAGTTTATAAATGTATATATATACAGGAGCAGATATAATGGTATGCTAAGTGAAGACTAGATAGTAGTTGATAGAACGCAAATGTCTCCCTACGGGATACATTTGTACGGCCCCGGGTTGTATGTCACCGTAGGGTTTGCCCTAGCATTGTTTATGCTTCTGACAAGGTTATATGAACGCTTAAAGTATGTCACCGTAGGGTTTGCCCAAACATTGTTTATGCTTCTGGCAAGGTTATATGAACGCTTAAAGTATGTCACCGTAAGGTTTGCCCAGGCATTATAAATACATTGCCAAGGTTGGGTGAACGTTCAAAACAGTTCACGAGGAAGAAAATAGAGTGAGGATTTAAAAAATAACAGACAACGGTTCACTAACTTCGCTTGCGTTAGTAAAACGTGAGTATTTTTCTGGTGAGTAGTAAATAAAGCTCGACCAATAGTTTGAGCTGGAAAACAGATTAGGGAACGAATCAGAGGTAGCGAAAGAAACGCACCAGGTAACAATGACTAGAGGTCAGAAAGGTGTGCGAGTTTCTGAAGGGCAGTCGGGTTTCAGAAGTTGAAGAAGCAAGAAGTGCCTTTGGCGGTTGCCACCAGTTTTATCAGATTCTGTGGTTATACAGATAAGATAAGAAATTATACAGAAAATGCATAAGCTGTAGAGATAACTCAGAAGATTAACAGATTCTGTGGTTAGACAGAAATAGCATAAGTTTTAGAAGGTTCAGAGGATGTGATAGCTCTAGTCAGTAACTATACAAGATAACTAAGAAGTTTCGTATAGACAGAGTAGAAGATGATTAAGAAAGTTCTTATAGTCACAGTAGAGAGTGTATTTCGGGAGAGATTCAGGGAATTGCCAGTAAGTATGGTTTTGAACTTATCATTCATATTGATGAAAAATTGCAGGAGAAGTAAATCAGAAATTCCAAGTCGTCATATCAAATAAATGTGGACTACTTTGTTGACTAAGCGACCTAGAGGAGAGAAGTATTTGAATGATACATTGATGGTCAAGCTTGGTTCTGTTATATACGAATAGATGGTAAGAATGAATTCCAAGGAGAAAACCATATTTTTATCAGAGTGAGTTCACAGAGAGTCAACCAATGAGTCGTCTACAGAAATAGTTACGACAAGTAAGCGACTGGGAGAGTCGACTTCTTTAAGAACTACCTGCATGCTCTCGCATGTAAGTATGGAGTATAGAAGACTTGTTACATGTATAAAATTTATAGTATGCTTTTCAGGACCGGAAATAGAGACAGGTCTGACCAAGTTTGGTCAGGAGGAATAAAAGCACAAGACAATGAGTTGGAAGTGCTGATCAGGAGTATTGAGGCATATTAAGCAAACTGAGGTAGAGTTTGAAGAGGCTAAACAAGTAAATGGAGATGATAGAAGAACAAAGGGAGATTAAGTATATACGAGATAAAGAGTTTATGTATGAAGCAACTATGATATAACTGTATGTGAGCTCTATGAAGAATTACCTGCGTTATTGAAGAATATTACATGTAAATAAATGTTTTTGCAACAGAGAAAACATATGTTTGAGTCTATCCTTGAGGGTTGTTGTATGTAGGCCAGGTCAATAATCATTATAAAATTCACTATACGATCAGTCACAATAATAACAACGGAGAAGGAAGAGAACGAGTCGAGGGTTGAACAAAGAAGGAAAAAGTAGTTCATCCAGGATTTACCAACTCTGGCAGAGATGGCCAGTACTTATACACAATAGCATTAACTTGGAAGATAAACAAAAGAGAATTGTGTGTGTAAAAACTTGAAATACTTCACTAGGCCTGCCATTTGCCACCTAGTGATTACACCAAAGTAAAACCAGCCCCTACCTAGTGTAGTCAAGTACAACATACAGTCCCCGGTCACCTGCTGCAAAGGCTTTTTATGATTGACACTATGCAGCTTGGAATTCCATAAGCCCTCAGTATTTTCCATAAACTGTCCCTATGTATACTGTCAAAAGCCTTTTCAAAATCAACGATATTAATGTACAGCTGTCTTTGCCATTCTGAGCACTGCTCTATAATGTTCCTGAGGGTAAATATATGATCTACACATCTTCTGTTCTTTCTAAATCCTGCTTGTTCTTTCCTAAGTCTCCCAGGTTAAAGGCAATATATAGTGAACAGTACAGTCAGCTGGACAAGGAAGTTAAACGTCAAACCCGTGCTAACAAAAGGACATTTCTGGATGACCTTGCAAGACAGGCAGAAGTGGCAGCACTGAGAAATGAACAAAGCACAGTATACAAAATAACTAAAATCATCAGTGGAAAACGAGGTGCAAACAATATTACATTAGTAAGAGATAAGCACGGAAATCTCATCACGACAGTAGAGGGACAGGAAACAAGATGGGCAGAGCATTTCAGAGAAACTCTGAATAAGGAACCACCAGAGACACAATTGAATGTTCCTGAGGCTGAAAATGATCTAGATGTTATTACAGACATCCCACGAAAAGAAGAAATCATCACAGCAATCAAAGGGTTAAAGAATGGAAAATCTCCTGGTCATGATAACTTAAATGCAGAGCTATTTAAGACAGACCCAGAGCTAGCAGCAGAACTATTAGAACCACTATTTGCACAAGTCTGGAAAACAGGGACAACATCAACAGAGTGAAGAAAAGGAATAATTGTCAAATTGCCCAAGAAGGGAGATCTTGCAGACTGCAATAATTGGAGAGGAAAAACTCTTCTCTCAGTTCCCAGAAAAATACTAGGCAGGTTAATTATACAGAGAATCTCAAAAGCTCATCTCATATACACTAGAAATAGGTGGGCTTGATGACAGAAATTAGCCCCTATTTTTGCCTTGTTACAGGTTTTATTCGTGTCATCTAACCTGAGGTCGTATGTTCGAGCCAATCCAGCTGCCTGGAACTTCGTAGGAGCACAGTGATTGTACCGGAGCTACATCCTTAGTCCCCCTCAGTCTTGGGTGGGCTAAAGGAACGATCATCAGCGGGTGTTGTGTGCAACAAATTAGGAAGGACAGAACTGTTCTAAGAGATGAGTACACATTAGTACCATTTCCGTCGGCAATTGTGAGCAATTAACGGTCAAGGAAGAAAAAGTGATTTAGCGTAGTGAAAGACAAGATTAACTGCACAGCTGATACATTTACTATAACTGCTTAACAGCACAGCTGATATAATTTTTGTTCCTATAATTAGAAGACTTGTGATATATATATATATATATATATATATATATATATATATATATATATATATATATATATATATATATATATATATATATATATATATATATAAAACCTGTAACAAGGCAAAAATAGGGGCTAATTTCTGTCATCAAGCCCACCTATTTCTAGTGTATATGAGATGAGCTTTTGAGATTCTCTGTATAATTAACCTGCCTAGTATTTTTCTTGGAACTGAGAGAAGAGTTTTTCCTCTCCAATTATTGCAGTCTGCAAGATCTCCCTTCTTGGGCAATTTGACAATTATTCCTTTTCTTCACTCTGTTGGTGTTGTCCCTGTTTTCCAGACTTGTGCAAATAGTGGTTCTAATAGTTCTGCTGCTAGCTCTGCGTCTGTCTTAAATAGCTCTGCATTTAAGTTATCATGACCAGGAGATTTTCCATTCTTTAACCCTTTGATTGCTGTGATGATTTCTTCTTTTCGTGGGATGTCTGTAATAACATCTAGATCATATATCATATGTAAACTTACAAATCCATTGCATTCCATCTTCCAACATCCACCTTTCAGCACAAGAGTAGATAGTGTATATACTTAATAAATAATAAGGAAATTGTATTTGAACGACTTGTCAATTTTATAATTGTTAAGTGAAATATGTTTCCTTGTTTTAATATCACAGTTAGTTACTCAGCGGGGGTGGCATTTTATGACTGTCTCCTCTCTACTAATTTTTCGAGATCAGATCATTCACAGCCGTAACTAATTTGTGATACCAGTAGTTCTCTTATACACTGGGACTTCTTCATTTTCCTGCAGAAATTCTATTTCTGTATTGTCAGTACTATACTGATCCTAGAGTCAATAAAAACCTCATGCTACACTCAGCGTGTGTTGATAAGTTTGTCAACGTATGTTATGTTGGTACACTCAGCTTGTGATTATAAGTTTGTCAACGTATGTTATGTTGGTACACTCAGCTTGTGTTGATAAGTTTGTCAACGTATGTTATGTTGGTACACTCAGCTTGTTATTATAAGTATGTCAACGTATGTTATGTTGGTACACTCAGCTTGTGATGATAAGTTTGTCAACGTATGTTATGTTGGTACACTCAGCTTGTGATGATAAGTATGTCAACGTGTTATGTTGGTACACTCAGCTTGTGATGATAAGTTTGTCAACGTATGTTATGTTGGTACACTCAGCTTGTGATTATAAGTTTGTTAACGTATGTTATGTTGGTACACTCAGCTTGTTATTATAAGTATGTCAACGTATGTTATGTTGGTACACTCAGCTTGTGATGATAAGTTTGTCAACGTATGTTATGTTGGTACACTCAGCTTGTGATGATAAGATTGTCAACGTATGTTATGTTGGTACACTCAGCTTGTGATGATAAGTTTTTTCAACGAATGTTATGTTGGTACACTCAGCTTGTGATGATAAGTTTGTCAACGTATGTTATGTTGGTACACTCAGCTTGTGATGATAAGATTGTCAACGTATGTTATGATTGTACACTCAGCTTGTGATGATAAGTTTGTCAACGTATGTTATGTTGGTACACTCAGCTTGTGATGATAAGTATGTCAACGTATGTTATGTTGGTACACTCAGCTTGTTATGATACGTTTGTCAACGTACATGTTATGTTGGTACACTCAGCTTTTGATGATAAGTTTGTCAACGTATGTTATGTTGGTACACTCAGCTTGTGATGATAAGTTTGTCAACGTATGTTATGTTGGTACACTCAGCTTGTGATGATAATTTTGTCAACGTATGTTATGTTGGTACACACAGCTTGTGATGATAAGTATGTCAACGTATGTTATGTTGGTACGCGCAGCTTGTGATGATAAATTTGTCAACGTATGTTATGTTGGTACACTCAGCTTGTGATGATAATATTGTCAACGTATTTTATGTTGGTACACTCAGCTTGTGATGATAGGTTTGTCAACGTATATTATTTTGGTACACTCAGCTTGTGATGGTAGATTTGTCAACGTATGTTATGTTGGTACACTCAGCACGTATGTTATAATAGTAAACTCAGGTTGTGATGATAAGTTTTTCAACGTATGTTATGTTGGTAAACACAGCTTGTGATGATATGTATGTCAACGTAAGTTATGTTAATTAACTCAGCTTGTGGAGAATCGGTTAGCATAGGTTATCAACTGAACACGCACGTTTTTACAACGTTCTGTAGAATTCTGGCATTATTGCGCCATATCACGACAGTACAAATGAAAGATTCTCCAGCCAGTTCTGTATCTAAATTAACATTTCGTTCCTTGTTGTTTCCAAGAACAATAATAATATGTCAGCTCATCTTCCTTCTGCCCAAAGTTTTTTTTTTTTTTTTTTTTTTTTTTGGTCAATTGATTTAATGATTCTGTTATTAAGATCATAGTTGGTTTGTCTTCTGATTATATCATAAACTTTTTTGTTTGTTCTGAAAAAGCGTTGTTTATCTAAACCAAGACATATATGATTAACTGAAGCCATTAATATTTTGATACCAGGAACTCTGCTTAACTTTACCGTGAAACTGGATAATGAGAAGGAATGTAGGAATAAGAAGATGTTCAAAGTTTCTGACACAATATTGGACGTATGGTGTGATTTAGAAGTTAACGTGAGCTTGCTGGCATTAGACGGGGCTATAGCACCAACTGTTTGCTCCATTTACATCAGCGGAGGTAAGTTCGCTACATTTACTACATCTTCATCTGTCTTGTCTTGCCTTGTGTTACGAACAGTTTTGAAAGTAGTTGCTCCGTTGACATTGTTTTGGATGTTTATGTCGTGGAAAGAAATCTAACTTTGATGCACTGTATATTTCTGGCACTCTTGTTACCGTGGGGTGTATATGTTGATTCAAATATAAGGCATATATGTTCAAGTTTCTTGTGTGTTTGTTTATTGTATCATTCAAGTCAAGATACTGGATAGTTATTCTTGATGATGTTCGTACCCAAGTTCGTTCCAGAATTCCTCTGTGGTATTTAATGTTTTTGTGACTATCATTAGCATACTTAATATCCGCTAGTAACTGCAAAAACCTTCAACAGGAGGTAGTTAAGAAAGTCTTCAGGGATGCAGGAAAACAGTTTATTATCTTGAACATAAAATCCAAAACAAAGTCATTTGCATGCGTTTACAATTCATCATGCAAAGTAGTGTCTTGATATACATTTATTTTTCCTCCTTGTAATTTTATCAAATTTGGGGTAAATACTTCGCCTAGTTCTTTTTCGTTAGGCTTCTCTGGTTTATCCAACTTAGGGGTAACTGATAGCCGGGTCTCTACCTCTTGTATGTCTTGAGTTAATTTGACATTAGAGAGCTCAGTTTTCATTTCTTATAAGTTCAGATCATTTCCCAACATGTAGGCATTTCTGGCCTAACTATGTTTTATTCTGAAAAATGAAAAAGTCACACGAAACTGTACTTACGGGTAATATGAATTCCCAACTATGTAAAAATTACCTGCTTCACACAGAGTTGATATCTTGATAACTTCAAGACCAGCAGTTGGATGGACAATGGCTACGTCCGTACAAACTGGCTTCTGTAGAGCAACTGACTTCGGATATGCGAAATCTGCTATGTCAGAGTGGTGGGCGATTGTACTAAATTTTGGTTGGTTAGTCTAATACTTCTTTATTTATTTTATTGGGTGTCATATGCTTACCAATGGAGGGTCTCGGCTATTCCGATTTACGTCATCTGTTGCTAAGCAACTCTCGCCAAAGATAGCGTTGAGTCGCTATTTAACCTAGTTTCGACTAGTTTCAGTTTCAGTCTGATAACTCGAGTCTTTATTTCAATAAAACATCGTAACTATTCTTCCTAATTTATCTGATAACTATTCGCACGAATGATGCTATGGTATCAGTAGTAAACCTTCCGGTGACACTCTTTATTCTTCTATTTGCACACATGGGCTGCTTCAAACGCTTCCCAATTATTTCTTCTTATAGAAATACATTTTTGTTTAAATCTTCAATTACTTCTTCTTCTTCTTCTTCCATCCTTAGCCACCGACCGTCAAAGCAGTCAGTGGCCATTACGCCTAATGGCGTCTTAGGGCAACAGCAGATAGGTTTTCTTTGCCATTGTTTCCCATCACGCCTATTGGCGTCTTTAGGGCAACGGCAAATCAATCCATTTGCTGTTGTTTCCGTAATCGAAGTGACTGGCAAACGGGTGATCAGCCCGTTGGTCTTCAATTACTTGGTTTATTCTAAACCAAGAGCAGGCGACTCTGTGTATAATTAGTGTAATGAGAATGAAGGAAAACAAAAGATAATTTGTGTAATGAGAAGGGAGCAAAACAAAAGGTAATTTGTGTAATGAGGAAAACAAAAGGTAATTTTTGTAATGAGAAGAAAGGATCTCTAGCCAGCGAAGAATAACTATGTACGTTGGCAGGTGACTCATACAAACCTGTGTATATGACAATTGTGTGTGAGAGTGTCTATATGGCTGAGCGACAGGGTTTGTATGAGACAATGCCACAATGTTCACAATGGCAGTAAAAGATGACACTGGACGTGATGAAAGTAATAAGAATGTTAATAGATAGATGACACTAGATATGATGAAAGTAGTAATAACGTTGATAGAAAGAGGTTGACACTAAGAATAATAATAAATTCTTTAAGCACCAAACACGGCGCATAAGGCAGAAACCAGTGCTCTCCAGGTTGTACGTTGTGACGACACTCCTCTTAGCTCTTGCACATTGTTTAATCCCAACGTTCTTCCTTCTCTTGTTATTGTTCTTCTGAGTGTTTCTTTTGGTCTTCCTTTTTTCCTCTTACCCTCGGGAACCCAAGTGAGTGCCTGCAATGGTATTCTGTTGTTTTGCATTCGTAGGACATGACCGATACATGACCATCGTCTTTTCCTTATATAGTTGGAGACATATTTCTGCCTAGAGTCTTCTCTTATTTGGCGATTAGTCTTGAATTCTTTCCAACTGATGTTCATGAGTTTTCTAAGACATTTGTTCTCGAATGTATTCAGCTTGTTCTCCAATGATTTTGTTATTTTCCAACTCTCACAGCCGTATGTTAACACTGAGATAACATTTGAATTAAACAGACGAAGCTTGGTATGTATATTCAATGATCGTAATTTCCAAATGTTAGATAATCTATTGAAGGCGCTAGCTGCCAAAGCAATTCTAGTATGAATTTCTCTTGTTGTGTCACCACACTGAGTCATTTTACTGCCTAAATAATTGAAACTTTCAACTTTCTGTAGTTTTTCCCCGTTCAGGATGATATTGAAGGTCTCGTTAGAAAAGTTCATAACTTTAGTTTTAGAGGCATTTATTTTGGAGACCTATTTTAACCGAAAGATGACACAAATTATTTACTGCTTCTTGGGATTGTCTGGGTGTTGAACTTAAGAATGCTAAATCATCTGCGAAATCCAGGTCCCCCAGGAATTTTCCATTTGTCCATTTTATACCTAATTGTTCATTGTGGGTATAGTTTCTCATAACCCAATCAATAACTATTCCAAAAAGTAGTGGTGACATAATACAGCCTTGTTTCACCCCTGTTTCTACTGTAAACCATTCTGTATTCCCTTTATTTGTTCTAACACAACATCTTGCATTGACACTAGATATGATGGAAGTAGTAATAACGTTGATAGAAAGAGGGTGACACTAGATATGATAAAAGCTGTAATAACGTTGCCAGATAGAGGGTGACACTAGATATGTTGAAAGTAGTCATAACGTTGACAGGTAGAGGGTGACACTATATATGATGAAAGTAGTAATAACATTGATAGATAGAGGGTGACACTATATATGATAAAAGTAGTTATAGCGTTGACAGATAGATGGTGAAGACACATATGCTGAAAGAAGTAATGACGTTGACAGAAAGATGTTGACACTAAATAAGATGAAAGTAGTAATAACGTTGACAGAAACAGGTTGACACTAGATTTGATACAAGTAGGAAAAACGTTGACAGAAAGAGGTTAAAACTAGATATGATGAAAGCACGAGTAGTAATAACGTTGACAGATACAGTGTGACAATAGAAAGGATGAAATTGGTAATAACGTTGACAGATAGAAGGTAATACTAGATATGATAAAAATAGTAATAACGTTGACAGATAGAGGGTTATACTAGATATGATGAAAGCAGTAATAACGTTGACAGATAGAGGGTGACGATATGACCAAAGTAGTAATAACGTTGACAGATAGAGGGTGACACTAGATATGATGAAAGTGGTAATGACGTTGATAGACAGAGTGTGACATTAGATATGATGAAAGTAGTAATAACGTTGACAGATAGAGGGTGACACTAGATATGACGAAAGTAGTAATAACGTTGACAGATAGAGGGTGACACTAGATATGATGAAAGTGGTAATGACGTTGACAGAGAGAGTGTGACACTAGATATGATGAAAGTAGTAATAACGTTGACAGATAGAGGGTAACACTAGATATGATGAAAGTGATAATGACGTTGACAGACAGATGAAAGTAGTAATAACGTAGACAGATAGAGGGTGACACTAGATGTAATGAAAGTGGTAATAACGTTGACAGATAGGGGTGACACTAGATATGATGAAAGGGGTAATGACGTTGACAGACAGAGTGTGACACTAGAAATGATGAAAGTAGTATTAACGTTGACAGATAGAGGGTGACACTAGATATGATGAAAGGGATAATAGCGTTGACAGATAGAGGGTGACACTAGTTATGATAAAAGTAGTAATAACGTTGACAGAGAGAGTGTGACACTAGATACGATGAAAATAGTAATAACGTTGACAGATAGAGAGTGACACTAGATATGATGAAAGTAGTAATAACGTTCATAGATAGAGGGTGACACTAGATATTATCAAAGTAATAATAACGTTGACAGATAGAAGGTGACTCTAGAAATTAAGAAAAAGGGAATAATGTTGACAGATAGAGGGTGATACTAGAAATGATGAAAGTGGTAATAACGTTGACAGATAAAGGGTGACACTAGATATGATGAAAGTAGTAATAACGTTGACAGATGTAGGGTGACACTAGATATGATGAAAGTAGTACTAACGTTGACAGATAAAGTGTGACACAAGATATGATGAAAATAGAAATAAATGTAACAAATAGAGGGTGACGCTAGATATGACGAATGTATTTATAACGTCAACAAATAGAGGGTGACACTAGGATTTATGAAAGAAGTAAGTGTTAGCAGATATAGGGTGACACTAGATAAGATTAAAGAAGTTAGTGTTGACAGAAAGAGGTTTACACTAGATAAGATGACAGTAGTAAGTGTTGATAGATAGAAGGTGACACTAGAAATGATGAAAGTAATAATAACGTTGACAGATAGTGTATGTCACTAGATAGGATGAAAGTAGTAAGTGTTGACAGCAAGAGGGTGACACTAGATAAGATGATACGAGACCTGATGAAATGTGTACAAGTAGAAGATGACAATAGACCTGATTAAATAAGGCAGGTAAGAAAGTTGACAGAAAGAAGATGACATTAGACCTGATTAAAGAAGGCAGGTAAGAATGTAGACAGAATATGACATTAGACCTGACGATAGAGTGCAGGTAAGAATGTAGACAGAATATGACATTAGACCTGACGATAGAGTGCAGGTAAGAATGTAGACAGAATATGACATTATACCTGACGATAGAGTGCAGGTAAGAATGTAGACAGAATATGACATTATACCTGACGATAGAGTGCAGGTAAGAATGTAGACAGAATATGACATTAGACCTGACGATAGAGTACAGGTAAGAATGTAGACAAAAGATGACACGACATGACGTTAGAGGACATGTAAGAATGTAGACAGAAGATGTGTTAACGTGTTTGTATTGTATGTCAACACAATACAAATACACACACTACCACTGCACGTCTGGACAGGAACAATAAGACACTAATAAAGGCAGGCTCACATAGCAATTAGCCCTTTATTCAATGAACAATAACTTGGCCAAACGTTGCCAGAATGAGATACAAAATATATATGTGCTACTAATGCTAATAGTACGGTAGATATAAAATATCCGATCACCCTCACGGTCAAGTATGGCCATCACTCAGCATAATGAGTGACAAGGATAACTACAGTATAACATTCTCATATAAATATTAAACACAATGCGACAATGAAAATAACAGCGAATACAGTTGACAACTTCGTACAGCAAAATAGTTCTGCACCAGAACAAACAAACACACCAGGACTAAATTAACAATGACAACTACTCACTGTCCCGCAGTAGGCCTAAAAATACGGTATCAAAACCGGCTTTCCAAAAACACGTCTCTACCACACGGCTACCAAGACTCCAATGTCCTATGCCTCCTTTTGCGCCAAAATCTTCATGTTCTTCACCTCCTCCAACATCTCTTTCACTTTATCTTTCTCCTTTTCGTTCTCGCTTATGTGTATGGTTACGTGTTGTCTTTGTCCACCAATTGTCTACATTCTCATACAAGTGTGTAGTTACGTGTTGTCATTGTTCACCCATTGTCTAGACTCCACCACCGTGTGTAGTTGCGTGTTGTCAATGTCCACTCTTTGTTTGGACTCCACGACCTGTGAGTAGTTACGTGTTGTCAATGTCCACCCATTGTCTAGGCTCCACCACCTGTGTGTAGTTACGTGTTGTCAACATTCACCCATTGTCTGGACTCCACCACCTGTGTGTAGTTAAGTGTTGTCAATGTCCACCTATTGTCTGGACTCCACCACCTGTATGTAGTTACGAGTTGTCAGTGTTCACCCATTGTCTCCACTCCACTACCTGTGTGTAGTTACGTGTTGTCAATGTCCACCCATTGTCTGGACACCACCACCTGTGTGTAGTTACGTGTTGTCAATGTTCACCCATTGTCTGGACACCACCACCTGTGTGTAGTTACGCATTGTCAATGTCTACCAATGTTCTACATTTCCCCACCTGTGTGTAGTTGTCGTGGTTGAGTTAAAGGTGTTAGAGTATTTGTCGAGTTAGACAATTGTAGTGAAATCGACAATGAGAGTGAACTGACAAAATTATAGATTACACATAGATAAGGTGTAAATAGGGTGAACGTGAGACCAACTTGGAAGAGGATTTATTTTAAAAAGTTATCTCTCTCTCTTCAAGCCTCAACACACTTATATAGTCTAAGCACCACCCGCTCTCTCTTTTTTCTCTTGTCAACATGGAGACTGTAGTAAGAGCTTGTAATATTAAATATGGATGAAGGGTCGTGAACAGCGCGGTAATAAATGAGTAAAATTTATTAAAGGTTCTTGAAGGAAGAAAATATATGAAAAATAAGTGTATCAGCACAACAACATAATAAATGTATCCATATTCATATCGTTAACAAATAACCAATTAAACACCAATGGACAAAACAATTCACCAAAACACACAAAAACCCGCTGTAAAACACATGAGAAATAAATAAACACAGCTCTCAGTCCTTCCGCTTTTGAGGAACCACAATCAATACTCCAGTTAGTGTCTTTATGTATATATCCTATAGGTGATGAATTTCCCCTAATAAATACACTGTAGGAACTATCCATGCACTAGTAGTTACACCCTAATAACGAGATAGGTTGAAGATGCTCTGTCTATATCCGACTTGCCGCTAATACGTGCGGGTTTTAAATGACCAGAACACACACAAGACGAGGTCACTTTAGGACAAATGGTCCTTTGCGCTATTATCCCGGTGCGTGAAATTAGGCCTGCGTACTTGGTGTTAAGTCCGGTTGGGCTGGCTTGAACTCTTATATGTGACTGAGTGCTCCGTTTAAGCACAACGTCTGGTGATTTTTAAATTCCGCTGAAGACGCTGGTCTGATAGATATGTTAGAAGCCGCAATGCTCTGACTGGTGATCAAGAAACGAGTAGGAAACCACTACTGCCAAATAAGATTTTCAGATATGCTATGGCTCGTTACACACTGCGTGAGCTTATTTTCCATAAGAGGGATGGGCGTTGACAAAAAGTTGTACTTCAGGTAGGAGGTGACAACTCGTGGTGCTAGTTGCTTTCAGAAACCGCTAGATCAAAGAGAATGTGACGTTCTTCGCCTGACTGGAATCTTGCGATAGCAATGCGGTATATCCTGAAACTGAGATCCAAAAGAAACAACTTTTACATCAAGCAAGCAGTAAAATTACAATAACGTTTTAATAAACAGTTATGCTCCACTATGGGATCTATAATTATGGTTGTCATTGCTTTGATAGTCTCGCTGTCTTTATCCGTGTGAGTCGCCCTCCTGTTACTTCCACTCTGTCAATTATCAGCATGCGCCTGCATAGGCTAATATATTTTGTACACACATGTACCTGTCAGTAAATGTTCTGACAGCAAAATCTACTCTGTCCTCTTCCAACTCAACATACGGGATATCTAACCCTGTAGTTCCAGCTGAGTGGATATGCTATTCATCTTACAACATTAAGTGAATTTACATAAAAATACAGCATTTGACATTACATAATAAATGGTATGCGCCCCTTGGGGTCGATACACAAAAACAGAAAAAGTAATAACCTCCCAAAAATGAATACATAGAAAATGCAATGTTCTTGCTATAATAATACAGTTGTGACTTAAACATAAGATATAATTATATCTCCAGCTGGTGGCTGCTTTCTGGATTGCTGTGAAAGTTCTAAACTGGTGTCTAACTACCCAAGTAGGCATATAATGATTCCACACAACCACTATAAGTTTCTATCAGAAAGTAATAAGTGACTATCTCCTGTAATTCAGTGTTACGGTGCCTGTACATCGCTATTCAGTTTTAAGTGAATAACCTACACCGCTGACATTTCCTTACAGTAATGACCGTTATTTTAGCCGACTCTTAACCCATGGTAAGCACTAAACTGACTACTCTGTTTCTCCGCCTAGTAAGTATCTGTTATCGTAAGTTTACCATCAACCCATTGTAAACAATAACACTGATACCTGACTGCTCCGTCACCCGTTAACTAAGGCGGTAGGCGAGGCTACATTATCAATTACCGGGATAAATCACGTAAAATAATTCAAGTCACACTCCTATCAGGAATAAATAAAAGCTAACATGAATATATATATATATTATAAAAGATATCTACTCACCCCGAGATGACGAGAATGGCAACACAATCCAGTTTTTATGTTAACGTCTGCCTTTCTCATTTGGCCATCTACGGGCAGGAAACTTTTACGAAAGTGCTTGACTGGGTAAACCTATCAGATTTATAATCTACCAGAGACACTAATTCGGCCATCTGGCATCGCGTGTTCCCACCGATATTCGACGTAAAACGTAATCAATAGTAAGACAAAAGTGATTCTAGAGTTTACATCAAAGACAACTACCGCCAGAAAGTTTCCCAGCTAAGACGTAATATTATTCTCGCACTCACTGCGGCGTTCAAGGGCCACAACCACAAAGAACGAACGTGAGTTTTGTCTCCCCTTGAATCGGAGATAAAAGTGGGTACTCAGACAAAAAAAAAAGGATTGTCTCACCTTTGCTGCCGCTAGTGGACCGCTTCTTCAAAGAAACTATTTCTCGCTCGAGATCAATCGCTGTTACAATCTACCACTACTGGCCAAGCGTGAATTTATAATGAAGGCCAGAACGAAGTAAGACCGTGGGGTGGGTCTGAGAGGGGAATAATGGGCCACTGTTACAGTGTGGTATTACTGTAACACCTTCCGCAGGCCGGGTGGCTGGACAAAGTTAATATATATAGTTTCGCTGATGAATGGCGATCAGCATAGGTCGGGCTTACGGATAGCCGACAGGTGTGTGACTATGTAAATCATAACATACACGAATGTCAAAGGGTTCTGGTATACCTAAGTAGACTGCAATCACACACCACAGCAAACGTAGAAGTCAGGAAACGTTGTAACTCCTGGTAACGTTATACAGTTTATTGACGAGACGGTCACGTAGACATCATAGCAAGACAATTCACATCATAAACACGAAGCAGCATGTAAGTAAATCCATAAAGAAAACGGTTGCATACACCACCACAGCAAATCATGGGGTATCAAGTACAAAATATCCCTCAGGAAACATGAATCAGCAAATTGGTGAATAGGATGCAGGACATAGCAGCACATATTTCATTTCATAATAGTACAGCGAAAAATTATTGCAGTTCTCAATAGTCCATGACTTTGAATCAATATGAATACAATGCATTAACAAACCAACGAGATCCGTGGCTTTGAATAATAAGTTCCCTGGGAGAAAACAACATTCTCTTCAACACTCTATCTATCTGCAAAACAATCCATCACAGGAATATGAATATGGAATAATGGCCTGTACAATCCGTGGCCTCATAATATCTTCAATAACGTACATTCTGCAGTAATCAAATATTCTTCTCACACACAAAAAATACTGGAACACACTAGCGGAATGGATAACAACCATTCCGAAGCTCTGCCAGAAAACGTACTGTCACGAAATAACAGTTGCTCAAAACAGCCCACTAAAAATTCATTCAAGCGCGAATTCGCAGCTTGAGATGTGAGCTGAATTCATCCGCCTTTCCCCCCAAAACTAATTCATAGAACATTCGACCAGTTTCTCTGTCCTATCTTTAAACAAAGTAACCACTAGTCAGGTGACAATTTAAACATTACTCCGCATACAACCCCCGACTAAGAAATTCTCTCATCTCGCAGAGCGTGTTTACTAGCATGTACAAAAAAGCGACCCGTACATTCCAGTCTTTAACACTTAACTCCCCTTAATTAAAATACGACTTAACAGACTACACCGACCCCCGGGGAAAAAAATGATATGATCATTTTTTTGTGAAAAAATTACATCGAACAAAAAAAATTGAGGTCGATGCAATCATAATATCTACACATAAGGCTTTCTCTATGTTAAGTCATGTTAACAAAAAAGAACAAAAAAGGTATAGAAGTAAGTGTAAAGTAAAAAAAATGAGGTATAGAAAGATAATGAAATAAGCATACGAAGATCAACAAATTCAAAGAAATATGAAGTATCAAGTATAGACTAGCTATGCCATCATAAGTGATAAGTGAAAAGAGCAGATGAAGTACAAGAAGAATGAGCAGACAATGATATATCGTGGTAAACAATAAGTTAAACAATGCATATTTATACCAAAAGACAAATAACTAGTTACCATTTAAAAAATAACATAATGTGCATGATAACCAAGTTAATAAACTTATAAAGTATCAATGATGAACTTATTATAGACATCAATTAATAATATCGTTATGCGTAGTTACCCCTAGCGCACAATCAAGCGCTGGGCAAAGAAAAAAATACATCACAACCTAAGAAAAAACATTTTCTCAATGTACTAATATCGCTATACATAATTACCCCTAGCGTACAATCAAGCGCTGGGCAAAGAAAAAACCATTACAATGTCAGAGAAAAAAAATTTAAAAAACACCTTTTCTCTTGTCTTCATTTTTTCTTTCTTTAAAAAAAATGCCCAATTATCTAATACACTATACTATACTATACCAATATACAATTCTATCTACTATCTCCAGAGGTCTTGAAAGAATCTATGAACATGAAGAGGTAACATCATACAATGCGAAGTCAACATGCCGACTTGCTTCACTGGAACAGCATGTCTTGCTCAAGGTGACATATAAAGAGGTAGAAAAGTAACAGCTTAATCATGTAACATATAAACTGACGTTCTCATGTGAAAGCCGTTGCTGTGAAAAAACACAAATGAAAATCTCTGTTTGGTAAAGGTAGGATTTTATGAAATACAACAGTCAATTTTAATTTTAATCTATCAAATGTGGCCGTGCAAACTTCCGACCCCTGTATGATGTTAATCAAACCTTCCTCCGTTACATAAAAAAGGGGTAACAGAGAACGTAACACAGAAGAACTTTAGATCATGAATTAGACAGGGTCATAAAAGTGTTCTACCAGTGTGCGTTAATGTATAATAGAGTCGTGGGTATATAAGTAACCCCGAAATCTAACAGGAAATCTAGAAAATGTCAGTTAAGCAGAATCATGTGGGCATCGAGACAGTATGTCTCCATCACATTATTCGAACCTCGAATAGCTCGTATAGAAAAGTGAAAGGGCTGTAGCGAAATAGCATAACGAATGGATCTTGAACTCTTCAAGTATTTATTCTGAATCGCTGTGAGAGCTTTTTGGTCAGTTTCTACTATGAAATGCGCGCCAAGAAGGAATCTCTGGAGTTTAAGAATCGCCCAGACCATAGCTAATAATTCTCGGTCTAGGACAGAGTAGTTCTGTTCTGCCGCAGTCAGCTTTCAAGAGACATACATCACTGGATGCAAAGTTTAAGAATACTCTTGCATCAATGCGGCCCCGATCCCTATCGATGAGGCGTCACTGCGAAGAATAAAAGGCTTATCTGCATTGGGTATGCGTAAAATAGGAGAGGAAAAAAATAATAGCTTAATTGTCTCTAAAGAGGTTTGGCATTGTGGGGACCAGTGTACTAAGTTAGGCGACCCCTTTTTCAACAGGGTAGAAAGAGGTGCAGTGATAGATGATAGGTGTGGGATAAATCTTCCATAAAATTGAATTAGACCTAGAAGACTACGAACCTGTTTTTTTGTCTTAGGAGTAGTGATATTGAGGATTTTCGAAGTGTTATGGTCCTCCGTCTGTAAGAGACCATGACCAACCCGGTGGCCCAAAAAAGAAATGTCACTGAACCCAACATGGGCTTTAGACGGTTTAGCCGTCAAATTGTGAGAGCGTAGTGTAGACAAAAGTTCAGAAAGACCTTTAAAGTGATCTTCCCAAGAATCACTAAAAAGGCAAATATCGTCCAAGTACGCAATAACATCTGGACGATGTGAAAGAATTCGACGCATCATGCGTACAAAAGTAGCTGGGGCATTAACGAGGCAGAAAGGCATGAAGTTCCATTGAAACAAACCCCGATGTGTAGAAAAGGCAGTAAGAGGTTTGGCGCGTTCAGTAAGAGGAACTTGCCAATATCCCTTGGACAAGTCGAGTTTAGTAAAGAATAGTGAATCAGAAAGCTTGATGAGCAGATCTTCCAACAAAGGCATTGGTTCTGCATCAAATTTAGTCACTTGGTTTAATTTACGATAGTCGACACAAAGACGTATGTTATTGTCTTTCTTCCGGACAATAACCATAGAAGAGGAGTATGCCGAAGTAGATGGTTCAATTATATTTAACTGTAGCATTTCATCTAATTCTTTTTCGACCTGTGTTTGAAAATGTAATGGAATTGGGTAAGGTCGGACTCTAATAGGGTTGTAATCAGTGAGTGTTATGTCATGTGTAATGACTGATGTTTGACCAGGAATGTCAGTAAGGACGTCCTGAAAAGTTTGCAATAAAGAAGAGACTTGCTGCTGTCTTTCTGTAGATAACTCCGAAGAAATAGTTACATTTTCCCATGATTCTGTTGAATGAAGTGGGACAACAGGAAGAGGAAGATTTACATCGGAGAAGGTAGCCTCTTCCTCCTGAATAACCGATAGAGATGCATAGTGATTATGACGGACCGGAGGGTCGTCTGTCGCCTGAAAAACAGACTGTAGGTAGTCTGGACGGTCATGAAATTCTTTCAGCATATTAATATGATAGGTTTTATGCTTCCCGTCAACATCGACAACATAGTCGACATCAGAAATTCTTGAGATAACAGTATAAGGACCTTTCCAGGAAATAAGAAGTCGATTGTCTCTACGAGGGAGTAATACAAATGCCTCGTCACCAGGATAGAGTTGTCGTAGACACCTGTATCTATTTGCGAAGAGCCTCGCCTTCTCCTTAGCAGACTCAGATGCAGAGGTAGCTAACCTACATGAATCGATAATTTTCTGTCTCAGAGAAATGACATATTCGTAGGAAGATTGAGTGTCATCATTGATATCATCAGCAGTTAATAGGTCGTGAAGCAACGACATGGGACCACGAGGTTGCGCACCAAAAACGAGCTCGAATGGTGAAAACCCAGTATGCTCATTTGGCACTTCTCTATACGCGAAAAGAGCAGCGGGTAAAACCCTGTCCCAATCCTGAGGATGGTCCTCAGTTATCTTCCCAAGTAAATTCTTAAGCGTTCTATTCTGACGCTCGACTAACCCGTTTGACATAGGGTGAAACACACTGCTTAGAGACCTTTCAATGCGGAGCATGGCCATCACCTGAGACATAGAGTCTGATACCAATTGTGTGCCATGATCAGATAAGATTTGTTTGGGAAAACCCAGACGCGAGAAAATTAGCCAAAGAGCATCTGCCACATCAGCAGAAGAAACGTTCTTAAGAGGTATAGCCTCTGGCCAACGTGTACACATGTCAATACATGTAAGGATGTATTGGTGTCCCCTGGCAGACTTGATTTTAAAAGGACCAATAATGTCAATTGCCATTTTCTGAAAAGGACGAATAGGAATGTCTGCAGCTTGGATAGGTGCTGCATGGCGTGGACCTCGTGACTTAACCTCCTGACATATTTTACAGGAGCGACAATAAATAGTTATATCTCTATTTACGCCCGGCCAAAAAAGGAAGATAGAACCCGTAGATTTAGTACGGGAAAATCCCATATGTCCTGCACACTGAGAGTCGTGGGCATGTTGCAAGATCCGAACTCTCATGTCAGTAGGTACAAGAATTTGCGAACGTATGGACGAAGTAGAACCTCGTACCATTCAAACTAGTACTCCATTCTTAATTAAGAACCAATATTTAAGATTTGTGTCACAATTTGCATTATGTTGTTTAACTAGCAGAAAATTTTTTTGCAATGGTGTATCATTTTGCTGAAGTTTGATAAAAGACTCCCGTGAGATCACGGAGTGAGCATCCTGATTACGTACTTCATTAATTTCAGCAGATGGAGTCTGTAAAAGATTTTGAGCTTGTGATCTAGTAGTGACTGCATAAGCAGCCTGAATGTTTTGCTCTTCCCAGATAGCAATCTGTTGAGGAGTACAATCCTTAATTCCATGTATACGTCCGACGATAAGGTCTGCAATAGGATTCGGGAGCATACATGCGTGGACATGTCCCGTAAAAAAGGGAGTGGCTATGTGGACGATAGCAGTTGGAAAAGTTTCAACTGTCCCACCAAATGTCACACATTTCACTACATCACCAGTGGCACAGGAAGGATGTATCAGAGACTGCTTAACCCCAACAGTTGTGCATCCAGAATCAAAGAGAACTGAGACTGGATTATTATTCACAAACCCCTTATGTAGAGTAAGAGACCCTCTTCCGTCATGCGCAGCTAAGGCAGGAAGAGTGGGTAGAGGATGACCGCAACTCAAGGTAGTTATAGCTGTAGGTTGGAACAAAGTTGTGCACTCCGGGCACTGAGATGCTCTCTCGAAATCGAAAGCAGAGCAAGCAGTAGCATTAGAGACACTATTATCATTGTTACCTTGATCATTAATAAACTGGGGCTCTTGTTGAGCAGAGTTAGCATGGCGATGCGATCTATTATTTGGAGATCTACCGTCATATCGCGATCTATCGCGACTATTATCTCTATTGGGAGCATTGTTATTTGCTCTATTGAAACTATTGTTCTGATTTGAACCCCAGTTAGCATTGTCGCGATTACTATTTCCCCTTTGATCAAAATATCTATTCGATGGATTTTGTTGTCTCCGAGAAAAAATTATTGTAGGGTTGATAATCTCTATTGTAGTTACCCCTTCCAAAATTTCCATAATTGTTGGAACCAAAATGTTGAGGACCGTTAAATTGTCTCCAGTTCCTTGAAGAAGGAGAATTACTACGTGATGGACCCCCTTGGTACTGTCCAAAATCACGATTATCTCTCCTACCAAAATTGCGATCCGCACTTTGAGATCTACGGCGCAAATTAGGACCATATGGTATTGCTGAAGCCACGGGTAAACCTTCTCTGACCTCAGAGTGGCTAACAGTCACATTTGGGTGTGCAGTGACGTATTGGCGACAGTATTGTTCCATATCTTTCAAGTTTGTAGGTTTTTGCTCATGTAAAAAAAAGAAAGAAAAGAAGCGTTTACAGACGACATGACTTTGTCACGAAGCAATAAGTCCATGAGGGCTTCGTATGTATGTTCAGTTTTTGAAAGTTCCACCCAACGTGAAAACGTAAGGCGAATATTTGCTATAAAGTCTGAAAAATCTTTCCCTGTCTCTGGCAATAGAGACTTAAAGCGTAGGCGATAACCGTCTTCATCCAGTTGGTATTTTTTTTAACAAGACCGCTCTGACAACATCATAGTTATTCTTGTCAGGGCCCTCCAACATACTTATAGTGTTCATAGCTTCACCCTTAAGTATTTCCATAAGTCGTGCACAATATTCCGACTTGTCTATCTTATGAGATTCGCATGAAAGTTCAAATCTATTCAGATAGAATGAAATATCGTCATAGGCAGAGTTGAAAGGAGGCAATCTGATTTTGTAAGAATTGGTATTTGCCTTATTAGAAGTTGTTTGATTGTTTGTCTCATTTTGTGTATTACCAATATTCACTACCTTTATTTTCTCCAGTTCCATAGATAAGATCCTTTCCTCGTGTAGTCTTTGGTTTTCTTCAGCTTGCATCTGAAGCTTCCTCTCCTCCATCTGCATTTGCTGTTGAAGTCTCCTCTCTTCCATTTCCATTTTTCTTTTCCTATCTTCAGCCTCCAATTTCTGCCTTTCAGCCTCCAATTTCTGTTTTTCATTTTCCAACTGAAGTTTTCTCTCTTCTGCCTGCATTTGCAATTTCCTATCTTCAGCTTCTAATTTCTGTTTTTCAGCCTCCATTTGAAATTTTCTCTCTTCTGCCTGCATCTGCAATTTCCTATCTTTAGCCTCCATTTTCTGTTTTTCAGCCTCCATTTGAAATTTTCTCTCTTCTGCTTGCATCTGCAATTTCCTATCTTCAGCCTCCATTTTCTGTTTTTCGATTTCCAATTGAAGTTTTCTTTCTTCTAACTTCTGAGCCTTGTCATATTCAACAAGTGCGAATTCTTCTAATTTCTCCGTAGTCATACCAAGGGATTTCCATTGTTTAATGAAATAATCCAAACTAGACATTATGCTGTATTTTACAAGATATGTAAGTAATGTAAATATCCAGAAGAAACTCACTCTACCCCAACTTCGTGGGTGACAAGTCCTTGCTTAAGAACTTGTACAATTACCATTTTTAACTATTAATAATGTTATTAATTACATATATATATATATATATATATATATATATATATATATATATATATATATATATATATATATATATAATGCATTATAATATTGACAGTGCATGACAAAATAGATAGTACAAACAAAAGTGACAAAGTCAAGATATAAAGCACAAATGACCACGTTCGCAGAATCAACTAAACCTGAAAGCAGAAGCAAAGAAAAAATATTGCAAAGAAGGCAATGACACTGCGAAAAGTAAGACAATACAAGCGACAATACAGTGTATAAACGAAAAATTTGTATATAAATCAAAGATAGTAAAGGGAGGAAGACACACACAAACAAATTAATAAAAAAAACTAAGGAACAGAGAAAAAATATAATGACAACAACACTGAGACGTTTCGTCACACCTAAACAACGATATCACAGATTACCAAACACAGTAGACTGAAATACGTCAGCAAAAAGTTCGCTGGAAATTTCCACTGCGGGAAATCCGCAAGAATGTCCCTACAGAACGCTTTCTTAGACCTTGGATGAACTGGGATATATCCTCACGAAAGTCACCTCCCAACCAAACCCGCTTAAACATGAAAGATATAACATAGAACATTCAAAAGAAGAAATAATGCATATCATAGGAAGGCTTGTCAACATATAAAGTGGTACAGTTTACAAACAAACAGCCACTTATCTTGAAAGAAAGAGAACTCCTGGCCTTCCCGCACCAGCAGCAATGATGTACATGAGGATATCACAACACAGTCCAACGTTGATAGGCACCGGGTACTCCTCGTCAAGTCTTGAAATATGACAGTAAGCTGATAATCCAATGGTAATCGGTAGTGGAACACTGCCACTTGACTTTACATTATGAACTTGTAAGATAATATCCTTCAGTAGTTGGTAAAACCCCATATAACTGGCGACCACTTATGCTACAGTGTGGTATTACTGTAACACCTTCAGAAGGCGGGGTGGCTGGACAAAGTTAATATATATAGTTTCGCTGATGAATGGCGATCAGCATAGGTCGGGCTTACGGATGGCCGACAGGTGTGTGACTATGTAAATCATAACATACACACAAATGTCAAAGGGTTCTGGTATACCTAAGTAGACTGCAATCACACACCACAGCAAACGTCGAAGTCAGGAAACGTTGTAACTCCTGGTAACGTTATACAGTTTATTGACGAGACGGTCACGTAGACATCATAGCAAGACAATTCACATCATAAACGCGAAGCAGCATGTAAGTAAATCCATAAAGAAAACGGTTGCATACACCACCACAGCAAATCATGGGGTATGAAGTACAAAATATCCCTCAGGAAACATGAATCAGCAAATAGGTGAATAGGCTGCAATACATAGCAGCACATATTTCATTTCATAATAGTACAGCGAAAATATCATTGCTGTTCTCAATAGTCCATGACTTTGAATCAATATGAATACAATGCATTAACAAGCCAACGAGATCCGTGGCTTTGAATAATAAGTTCCCTGGGAGAAAACAACATTCTCTTCAACACTCTATCTATCTGCAAAACAATCCATCACAGGAATATGAATATGGAATAATGGCCTGTACAATCCGTGGCCTCATAATATCTTCAATAACGTACATTCTGCAATTATCAAATGTTCCTCTCACACACAAAAATCACTGGAACACACTAGCGGAATGGATAACAACCATTCCGAAGCTCTGCCAGAAAACGTACTGTCACGAAATAACAGTTGCTCAAAACAGCCCACTAAAAATTCATTCAAGCGCGAATTCGCAGCTTGAGATGTGAGCTGAATTCATCCGCCTTTCCCCCCAAAACTAATTCATAGAACATTCGACCAGTTTCTCTGTCCTATCTTTAAACGAAGTAACCACTAGTCAGGTAACAATTTAAACATTACTCCGCATACAACCCCCGACTAAGAAATTCTCTCATCACGCAGAGCGTGTTTACTAGCGTGTACAAAAAAGCGACCCGTAAATTCCAGTCTTTAACACTTAACTCCCCTTAATTAAAATATGACTTAACAGCCACGTAGGAAAAATCGATGAAACCCTAAACATTAAGAGAGTAAGAAAAATGGGACGTGTTGGTAAAATAACATTAACAGTCAAATCCGTGACAGGTTAACCTTTTGTCAACGCCCATCCCTCTAATGGGAAATAATCTCACGCAGTGTGTAACGAGCCATAGCAAATCTGAAAATCGTATTTGGCAGTAGTGGTTTCCTACTCGTTTCTTGGTCACCAGTCAGAGCATTGCGGCTTCTAACATATCTATCAGACCAGCGTCTTCAGCGGAATTTAAAAATCACCAGACTTTGTGCTTAAACGGAGCACACAGTCACAAATAAGAGTTCAAGCCAGCCCAACCGGACTTAACACCAAGTACGCAGGCCTAATTTCACGCGCCGGGATAATAGCGCAATGGACCATTTGTCCTAAAGTGACCTCGTCTTGTGTGTGTTTCTGGTCATTTAAAACCCCGCACGTATTAGCGGCCAGTCGGATATAGACAGAGTATCTTCAACCTATCTCGTTATTAGGGTGTAACTACTGTGACCGCTTGAAATACACTACCATTAATACTCGTACGTGTTAAAAACCACATACAATGAGATGAACAACGTTATAAGCAGTTAAAATATTTGTGCACAAAACACAATATCATGAAAAGTTCACGGCTTTGAGAGAAGCTTTGTAAAGCTGTCCCAGAACAAAACAATAGTAAATGCATGTTTTTCAATGGAACATTTTGTGAAAGTGAGAGTAGCTAATCTGGGTTTTTTCCGTTGTTAGAGAGAGAGAGACGTGTGGAAAATGTCGAAAAGCTGAGAAAGCGTGTGCAAATGTAGATAATTGTACCATGTGAAAAAAGAAAGCATCGTGTGAAAATTGGCGGGAAAAAAAAAAGAAGAAATAGTATAAAAAGGAGAGACGTGGGCGATAGAAGGCTTTTACATATTTTTAGGATTCATTAGGCGAGAGGATTTTAAAGATAGTGTTAGGTGAACTTCTTCTTTGAGATTATCAAGACAAGTTTTTAACTTGACAAGTTTTTCAAGTTAGACAAGTATTTTTATGTAGACAAGTTAATTTTTAAGTAGACAAGTTTGTATTTTATTCTATTGGATATATTATTCCTGGGGATATACCCTTTCATTTTGTATACTCACTAATATGTGTAAGCAAGAAACAAGTACTTCACCATTGTGTCAATAACATTGCTGTTCTAATGACGTTAATAAACTGTATTTCATTTTTCTTCATTGCTGAGTTTTCTTTGGAACGTTACAGTGGATTACTTTGACAAACCATTATACGAGGTATTGCTTTTCACTAAACCTAAAAGGGTAAGAACGGACTTTGGGAAGAAGAATTAACTAAGGTCAGGAATTTCCACCTCAGGCGAAAGGACTGTAACGACTTGAACCAGAACGTACGAAGAATTAGCTCTCGTCAAAATATTTACCTGCGCACAACACAATTAACTGAACTGACCCCTGCCACACACGTATTATATTGATGCCGTAACCAGCCCGGTTACACTACCAGTGCATGGATAGTGCCTACAGTGCATTTATTAGGGGAAATTCATCACCTATAGGATATATACATAAAAACACTAACTGGAGTATTGATTGTGGTTCCTCAAAAGCGGAAGGACTGAGAGCTGTGTTTATTTATTTCTCAGCTTGTACAGCGGGCTTTTGTGTGTGTTGGTGAATTGTTTTGTCCATTGGCGTTTAATTGGTTATTTGGTAACGATGTGAATATGGATACATTTATTATGTTGTTGTACTGATACACTTATTTTTCATATATTTTCTTCCTTCAAGAACCTTTAATAAATTTTACTCATTTATTACCGCGCTGTTCACAACCCTTCATCCATACTTAATATTACAAGCTCTTACTATAATCTCTATTTTGACAAGAGAAGAGAGAGAGAGCAGGTGGTGCTTAGACTATATAAGTGTGTTGAGGCTTGGAGAGAGAGATAACTTTTTTTAATAAATCCTCTTCCAAGTTGGTCTCAAGTTCACCCTATTTACACCTTATCTATGTGTAATCTATAATTTTGTCAGTTCACTCTCATTGTCGATTTCACTACAATTGTCTAACTCGACAAATACTCTAACACCTTTAACTCAACCACGACAGTATTTACGTGTTGTTATTGTCCACCCATTGTCTGGAATCCACCACAAGTGTGTAGTTGCGTGTTGTCAATGTCCATCCATTGTACGGACTCCACCACCTGTGTGTAGTTGCGTGTTATTATTGTCCACCTATTGTACATACTCCACCACCTGTATGTAGTTACGTGTTGTCAACGTCCACCCATTGTCTGGACTCCACCACCTGTGTATAGTTGCGTGTTATTACTGTATACCTATTGTACATACTCCGCCACCTGTATGTAGTTACGTGTTGTCAACGTCCACCCATTGTCTGGACTTCATCACTTGTTTGTAGTTACGTGTTGTCATTGTCCACCCTGCAGTAAAAGCTGCAAGAACTAACCACATAATTATTTTCTTGACACAACACACTATTGTAGCTTTTTTTTTCTCTTTTGTGGCGGAACTGATAATAATCTTCTACATTTGTTTATGATTTATCACCTGAAAGAGAAAATAGTCATAGATATTGCCTGCCGTCGGGCAGAAAGCTTGCATAAAGGCTTGTAGTTATGCAGCGGTGGGCTCAGTAACAATTTAATAATAATATTAAATCTATAATGTTATTACAAATCATAATAAAAAGTACACCTGTAAATAATTTTGAAACTGCAGGTCGGAACGTAGCGCTCAAACAAAAGGCCAAACAAACGAGCACAAACCGGGTACACGAAAGCGGCCGCGAGGCATCACATGCTGTAGATGGTAACATTAATCCAGATTTTGCTTCCGGTTCTTGTTCGGAAACAGACGTTTGGAATCAGACACAGCTGCAGTGGGTTCTGGAATATAACCGGCCACAAATGCTCCTCAGAATTCTTATCTACGACAGTAAAGGTAAGTTAACACACTGACATAAATTATTACAGTACTTATGCAACAACAATTATGGCTCGTCATCCAAATTACAATGATAACTCAATGGGCTCATACTCAAATGTGCGATATCCTAGACCATTATAACACATCTCCACATCACGATATATAATATTAGCAGAGAACAAGTTTGGTCGTGAGTCACAGAAACACTCATATTTACCATGTACATCATAGAAAACAATGCTCCTGTGGAAAATATCTGACAGTCTCACATATCTCTCTATATACCAAAAGGCTCAAAGGAGCACTCACAACTCTATCTCAACATGCACTATCTGCCTTTATTTTTAACGTAACACCCCAGTCACACAAGTAAACTTAACACATCAGTCACGCACGTAAAGTTAACACCTCAGTCACACACGTACTCTTAACACCTCAGTCACACACGTAAACTTAACACCTCGTCACGCACATAAACTTAACACCTCGTCACACTCGTAAACGTAACACGTCAGTCACACACGTAAACTTAACACCTCGTCACACACGTAAACTTAACACCTTAGTCACACGCGTAAATTTAACACCTCGTCACACACGTAAACTTAACACCTCAGTCCCACCAGTAAAGTTATCACCTCTGTCACACACGTAAACGTAACACCTCAGTCAATCACGTAAAGTTATCACCTCATTCACACGCGTAAACTTAACACCTCAGTTCCACACGTTAACTTAACACCTCAGTCAATCACGTAAAGTTATCAATTCATTCACACAAGTAAACTTAATACAGTCCCACACGTAAACTTAACACCTCAGCCACACACGTAAACTTAACACCTCAACCACATACGTAAACTTAACACCTCAGTCACACACGTAAACTTAACACCACTACTCGACTGCTGCTAATACCATTCATGAACTCAACCAAGCTTACCCTTAACTCACTTCCACTCAAACATGACATGAACAAATCTAGCTCCAGATTGAGCATAAGTAACTGACATCCATACTACAACTAGTTCATTACAGTAAGAATTCTTTTATTATATTCCTCTTTTGTGAATCATCATCACTGTCTCCCGGGACTTGTGTGGCCGCTTGGCCTACACTACCATTAATACGTGTTAAAAACAACATCAAATGAGAAATAACAACGTTAAAAGCAGTTAAGACATTTGTGCACAAAATACAGTATCATGAAAAGTTCACGGCTTCGAGAAAAGCTGTCCCAGAACAACAAAATAGTAAATGCATGTTTATTGAATGGAAAGTTTTGGGAGAAGTTACTAATCTGGGTTTTTTTCCGTTGCTAGAGTGAGAGTCGTGTGAAAAAAGTCGAAAAGCTGAAGAAAGCGTGTGCAAATGTAGATGTTTGGTATCGTGTGAAAAATAAAGCATCGTGTGAAAATTGGCGGGAAAAAAGAGTGGGCTGTATATAAAGAAGAGAGGTGGGCGATTGAGAGGGCTTGTACAGATTTTACGATTCGTTAGGCGAGAGGATTTTTACAGAACTTCGTCCTTGAGATTATCAAGACAAGTTGTTTTTAACTTGACAAGTTTTTCAAGTTAGACAAGTATTTTTAAGTAGACAAGTTTGTATTTTACTCTATTGGATATATTATTCCTGTGGATTTACATTTTCATTTTTGGATACTCACTACTTTGTGTAAGAAAGAAATAAGTACTTCACCCTTGTGCCAATAACATTGCTGTTCCAATCACGTTAATAAACTATATTTTATTTTTCTACATTGCTGAGTTTTCGTTGGAATATTACAGTTGGATACTTTGACAAAACCATTATACGAGATTGCTTTTCACTAAACATAAAAAGAGTACGAACGAACTCTGGGAAGGAAGAATAAAATAAGGTCAAGAATTTCCATCTCAGGCGGACAGGCCTGTAACAATTTGAACCAAGAAACGTACAAGAAGTAGCGCACTTCAAAATATTTACCTGCGCTCAACCATTAACTGAACTGACCCGATCAGCTGACGGACACACACACATTCTTTCATTGATGTTGTAATCAGCTCGACCCGGTTACAGTATGATTACATTCCACATTTTGCGGTTCTTCATATTTTTCGTCTTCTTTGACTAATATTGAGACAGTGCAAACTAGAGATTGTTAGGGAAGACGATAAATGGAGATAGCTGAGTCTGAGAGTTCTAAGACTGTTATATGTTCTGAACAGAGTGAAGAAACAAAAATTGAACTCGTTGGTATTGAGTAGAATTTACGTTAACGCCCTCTGTATAAACGAGCTGCTCAAGGAGTCAATGATTACCAAAAATAAAGCTGTCAGCAGAAAATATAGTTGAGTCATGTCAATCTGACAGCCGGAGCAGAGATGGAAGACGATAAATGGAGATAGCTGAGTCTGAGAGTTCTAAGACTGTTATACGTTCTGAACAGAGTGAAGCAACAAAAATTGGACTCGTTGGTATTGAGTAGAATTTACGTTAACAGCGTCGGAGTCTCTGCTATAGGATTCTAGAGTCAGCAGAAAATATAGTTGAGTCATGTCAATCTGACGTTATTTAAGAATGTCACTGAATGCCACATTTTGTCTGACGTTATGGGAAGAATGAATTCCTTAAGCTTCACTTGCATTGTTCCAACATTATAGTTATGTGACAGTTTGGTTTGGTTTAAGAAACATCTTCATTACACACAGACAACTCCAGCAATGCTCAGATGCACTCCGATAGATCACACAAGAAGAATCTCAGCACAGTGCACGAACTCCGTAGCACCACCAAGGACCCCAATGAGTGTATTCAGTAAACACACATTCTATAAACTCAGCTCAGAACTATCCATTTTAAAAGATGGACGCCCAAAAAGACTGGCATCTAGACCAGAGGTTACTGATGGTGTTATGGATCTGGCACTGATTTCTAGTGCTGCCACCTTTGCACGTTGGGATGTTTCGCAAGCTCAAGAAAGTGATCACCTTCCCTGGGTAGTACACATTGCGAAGGGACAGACAACCAGACACAGGAAACCGAAAGAGACTTTCCAGTATCATACAGGCCTACATGATTGTAATCGCCCAGTGCACATATTGCGTCAAAGTGCGAAACAAAAGATAACTCGTTAACCTTTTACACAACCACCCTGGTGGAGTGAGACAGTGGAGACAGCATGACGGGAAAATGAGAGAGCGACAAAGTCATGGCGGATAGCACAGAAGAGAAGGACGATAGCTGATGAAGATGTGGAAGATTTTAAGAAAAAGCAAAGAGCTATCAATAATTTCGAGGGCTTGGCAAGAGAAGCCAATAATACAGTGTGGGAGACCTTTGTGACATAGGTGGGCACTGACAAAACACTACAGAAATTCTGGTCCTTACATCACAGAATGAGTAGGAAAAGTACAAGCCAAAGATATCCTAATATTCTCAGCTCGAAAGGGATAAATCTGAAGACCGATGCCGAAAAGTGACATGTATTACTCGAGCGTTATATTACTCAGACAGATAAAGGTGATAAAGTAGCCCGCCAAGAAATTAAAGACCGTATCCTGGAAAGCGACAGAAGAGGCAACATTTATTTCGACCTCATATCCGAAGACGACGTCGAGTGCACTTTAGCAACCAGTAAAAACACTGCCCAAGGTCCTGATGGTGTACATTATCACCACGTAAAACACCTCGATGACACGGGCATTAAGAATGTGGTGAGTGATTTCAACACCAGCAGAATCAGTTTCATAAGATATTTCCGAAGTCAAGCACAATGCTGCATTAGCAGGGCAATTGTTTAACTTATATCGGTCGCCACCTTTTATGAAGAATTAAGCAATTATTAATGTTAGCTCGTTCAAGCCCCCACCCTGATTTACTCAGTGGAATTCTTATTATTATTATTGTATAGCTCTGTTGATGTAAATATATGTTTATATATATATATATATATATATATATATATATATATATATATATATATATATATATATATATATATATATATATATATATATATATATATATATATATATCGTAAAGAGTCTTGCTCATACGTTTGCTTTCATACCTATTATAACTGAATAAACAATGATTGTTTTGTTTTAAAATAACAAATAATAAAGTTAATAATCAATTAGTTTTAACAGGTTAAAATAGCAATGGATTGAAGGTGAATTTTGGATGTAAATAAAATTGTCTTCACTGAGACTTGGTTTGAGGATTGATTAAAAAAACAATTGTCCTTTTGCTGGTTCCTTTTACAAAAGACTTAGCTTTTCTAAGTGAGTCATGCAGGCGTGGTTTCGTAAATTCTTCTGCGATGAGGGCACTTCTTCACAAACTCGTCCAATGGAGGCGGGTACTGTTGATTCCCTGTTTTAACTCACTCCCAATGGTGTAGGAACTTCAGTCGTGCAGCTCCGTATCATGAACTTAAGGACAAATAAAAGGAACACATGTCTCTGCTAAGTACACTGGGTTGGAAGTTTAACAGGCGCATTGTCTCGCTGTTCACCTACCAAAATTAGAGTCTTTGAGTAATTAAAGTCTTGAGTTTACACAACGTAGCTCAGGGAAGAGTATTAGAAATCACCAATATTCTTCTGGGTATTAAACTGGGAAAATATGGGCTTAGACAGCGTGAATGCAATGATTTGCCTGAATTACAATTAACAAGGTACATATATCTCACAAAATTATATTATACACTTTAGGCCCATTTAATGTAATCATCACTCATCACTGCTCCATTCGGAGTCTGGGGTCACTGATACTTTCGCGTTTCTGTATGACTAGCAAGAAACAATCACTAGCACTTGCTGTAGTGATTTATGAATATACTATTTTCATATGTTGAGGTTGCCAGCCTCATATATAACCACTTAGTAAGAATACATGTCAAATTCACATTTGTAAAATAAATGTTTACACTTACCCCAAAGTAACTTTTGGAAACACAATCTCCTGGCACAGTTAGAATGGACACTAGCAACTTAGGTTAGATGCTTTCGAATCACTTGAAATGTTTGTCATATTAAAGTTGCCCAAATACTCTGATCTGTCACTTTTAATTTTGCAATTCTTAGTCCGATCCTTCTCTTGGTGAATTGCTAGCTTGACCTGGTGATGCAGTCTGATTTGTGACTCCGATTTCGCTAGATTATATTTTCATCAAGTCTCAATGGAAAGCTCCGGCTCTCTAATCAAGCCAATGGAAAGCTCTTTAGACCTACGTGGGCCGAGGTGTTAAATCATAATCTCCCCCGCGTGTTTTAAGATATCAAATTTTAAAATTCCAACGCGTGACCTCTTTCTGATAAGGCAGTAATACTTCCGATTGTACTTGCACAAACTCATCAACACATCGGTAACTCATTTCCTGTCTACATCCCTTTTCCACCATATTGTCCCCAGACGGGTTACCTTGTAATATTGATACAAAGATGGGCCAGCGAAAACGACTATCACCTGTGTTTTCGTACATCCGCCAGACAGGCAGATACGGATCGCCGACAGCTTAGACAAACAATATGGCTTTCTTTCCATACCCTACCGGGTCGTACTGTTCTGAGGAGTGGTGGGGACCACATTGGATCATTAAGGATGCCTCTATCAAAGGTGGCTAGACGACTAAAGTGAAAATCGTATCCGCTGACCTGTCTAATTAGCCTGGTATTAATACGATTCACCTGGCGAAACGTAAACACGTAAGGGGAGTGGTCACAGCAAAAGAATGTAGGTGCACAAAATATGCCAAATAATAAGCGAATGAAAGAGAGAGTGGGCACAAAAGTGTATGAACAAACCGTTTTGTCACAGAGATCAGTGACATTTTGCTTGGGAACAAGGACATCAGACCCAATGCGCATTTGGCCAGGACTACCCCAGGGTTCTCCACTATCACCGGTGCAGTTTAATATATATGCAGCAAAAGTAGCCACCATTCAGCCAAATGGGTTGGGATGAACATTGACTTTTGCTGATGACATACTCATTTACAGAACTGACTCTAACGGACAGGAAATAGTTAATACCATACATGGGACACTACAGGAGGTGTTTAACTGGTGCGAGGAAACTGGCTCCTAAGTCAATTCCCAACAAGGCCTGCGTGATGTGGTGCTCTTTTAACAACTCTATAGCGAAAACAGATCTTCCAGATATTACTCTCAATGGACAGAAAAATTGAAAGGCAAGACAAACTGAAATACCTTACTTACTTACTTACTTAGTCGTTCCCCTTCTACCGTGAGGTGTAGAGGTAACTGAAATACCTTGGAGTTATATTCGATCGCGGGCTATCTTATAAGTATCATCTTGATAACATCATACAGAAATGCAGGAGTGGTTTGGCAGTTCTGAAAATGATGGCCGCTGCACATCTGGAGCAGAGATTACTATTTATTCTTTATCAACAGCTCATCAAATCAGTCACTGAGTATAGGTTTAGGAACACTCACGCCGTCAGTAACACAATGGGAATGACTAGAACGCATTCAAAATGAAGGGATGCGTATAGTCTTGGGCCGTCCGCGTGATACCCACATTGTGACAATGAGGTACATGCTTGGAGTGCTGTCAATTAGATCCAGATATGCGATGGCCCCGGCAAAAGCAATGTATGCAAGTAACCACAGACAAACAGCACCCCCTGCACAGAAACATAGCTGATATTAAGGGAGCAAGAATAGAGAGAGGAATGTCTGCAATGATCAAGCAGGAGACCATAGTTGAAAATATATTCAAATGGCAAGAGTGGAGTAATGTGCCAGACGAAAACGGCACAATTTATAATCTCATGTGGCAGTCAGGTTTAAGAGATTATTTGATGTGGGTTTTAGATAAAGTGATCGTGATATTTTATAGCGTACTCCAAGTAAGTGGTAACTGGCTTAAAGTCCGCCAGAGATAGTGTTTCCTTAACTTATGTTAATGTGTACCCAGGCTGGTTCGTTCCTCTTGTGTTGTTAGTTATGTGAGAGATAGTGGTGAATAAGTATACCTCAATATAATTGTCAGTACATCCGCATCAAATTAAATTCAACAGTAAAGGATCTCCACGAAGAACGTAGGTAATTTGCAAAGTTTATTAACTGTTTAACCTCTCAACATCAATGGTAAAAGTTTACAATCAGAGAACAAATGATTACACAGGTTTTCAATGGTATACTTGCTGCATGTATAATAAAAAGTCAATTCTTGACTTCAATCCAACATGGATTAATATATTCATTAATATCTGCGTTTTCCTCATGTCGTGGAACGACTTCTCACCGACGTTCTCTTCTGTCTATTATTTTATTCCTCTTAAAATCTCTCGCTAGATTGTAAAATAATTCCCTTCAGTTGACTTTTTCATTCTTATAATGAAAGAGTCTCTCTCTCTCTTTAACAGTCTTCACTAGCGAATTCACATGGCCAAAAGTAATAAATTATTCACTTCGCCAGCGAAAGTCATTCTACTTGGAAGGTGAAAAAAAAAACAGGCTACGAACAGGAAGTCGACCGTCTTTGTTTGTTCACGAACTGGACGCATGTAAAACAGCCGGCAACGATGGACGCTAGTGCGAGTTGAAATGAAGGTAACTTGATACCCCTGGGACCAGAACAGAATTTGCACACAGCCCATCCCTGCCCGGAACAGCCAGCTGGAATTTTAGGAGGGAATTTTAAGCGGTCATTCTTCTGGTAACCATCATTCGGAGCAGACAAACTCTGGGCCCAAGTGGGCATTTCATGTTGCGAAATAGTTGTAGTGAATTCGTTGAGCGAAGTGAGTAGATCTAATAATGCTGATTTTATAACATGAATAATCATATGTTTATCAACAGCTTGCATTGCAGTAACTTTTAGTTAAAGTTTGAAATGATTTTCCATTTTAAGTGTCAATAATTGTTATTTGCATCTTTACAGATCCCTTAAACTAATGTATGAGTTGGCTGAGGTCCTAGACCTAATTAACCACTGATCTTTATTTCACAGCCTGGCAGAAATAAGACAGGGTTAAATAATATGATGTTTATTATTGTTGTTACTTTGGAATTTGCATATTGATCCAAGAAAAACAGAAGTGTCTTAGTGGTGCTTCTATTTTCTATTTCTTATAAGGCTTCTGTGTTCTCTGTCAAGACTGCAAACTTGATAACAGTGTTCTCAATCACTTCTTCTCACTTTGTCAAATATGGGACATTAATTT
This sequence comes from Oreohelix idahoensis, assembly GCA_024509875.1. Classification (NCBI taxonomy): domain Eukaryota; kingdom Metazoa; phylum Mollusca; class Gastropoda; order Stylommatophora; family Oreohelicidae; genus Oreohelix; species Oreohelix idahoensis. The sequence continues at coordinate 168,545 of JAMPIV010012872.1, forward strand.
CTGCATCATGGAATGTTCTTTATATGTATTTAATGGAATCTTATGCACATACCATGTTTGATGATTGAAGAACTATTTTATTATCAGTTTATGAATGTTATTTGCTACAGGAACCAGGACTGTAAGAATGCTTGCAATTATTTAGCTATTTAATAAATTTACCACTTTGACTGACAAAATGTAAGTCAGTAGTTCTCAAGCCTTGAGACCATGACTACCCTCCAAATGATTTACTGCTCGAGTAAGCAAGAATGTAAATCATTGGTTCTCAGACCCTGGTAGCAATGACACCAAACCAAGTTAAAGCAGCAAAGGAAACTATTACCCGGTGGTTCTCAAACCATTGTTGACAGTGACCCCAGAATTAAAATACTGCTCTATGGGCACTAGGTGAACCAGTGGTTCTCAACCATTTGATGACCCCAGCCCCTACCTCACAGTTTGTGAAACTCATTGCCCACATGGGGAAAACCACTGCTGTAAATAAGCAGACAGCCAGATAGAGACTGAGAACTCAAGATACGCTATAATGTCAGTTAAGACGTGGTAGTTCATACATTGTTACGGAATGATAGTTAACCTTGTGTTAATTTAATTTCTGATGGACGCTTACCGGCCATCAGACTTAGGAGATGATTGCTCTTGAAAACCACTAACGGTACTTCAATTGTTTCCCAGTCCACCCAGGTTGCGGTTACACAGTACTAAACCCAGGTTGCAGTTACACAGTACTAAACCCAGGTTGCGGTTACCAGATACCTAAACCAGGTCCAGGGTACAAACCAGGGTACGCGTCCATGGTACCAAAGATTACCCTTACCCACCATACCCTATCAAATAGGTTATCATACCCAACCATATCCTATCACCCAGTAACCATACCACACATCCCATAAGCAGAAGAGGTATTCAGCAGAGGTGACTTACCCCATCCTTATCTGTGATGTGCACTGAGTCCAGGGAAGCAAACTCTGACACCCTCTGAACCCATAGAACTGTTTATGAGACAACAGTGCTGGAGCATACACCACCAAGAGAGTCCGAACCAAAATCATCTTCGCAGCTACTACAGTCCTTGAGGAGATGAGTATTAACACCTACCAGCAACACTACCATAGAAAAGATCTCTGGTCCAAGTGATGACCAAACTAGTTTGTTTTTTTTTAAACAGTAGAGCTAAACTCTTTTTTCCATATTTATATGTATATAAAGAAATGTAAGATTCCATACCCTTTTATCCACCTTTACATAACAGAGTCTGTTGTTATTTTTCTTGTTAACTTTATTTGGGTTGTATTTTGTTTTAAATATAATCTACACCCTGGGGGCTCAGCCATAATTCAATTAACTTCTATTGGGTCGGGATATTTTAATTGTGGCTGGACACCAAATCTCTTTCTCAACCTTGTGTGCTTTACACAGTCCTTTTGTAGGATTCCTGAGGAAGAATTTATCGTCCAGAAAATATCCTGTTTAGGTACCAGAATTCTCTTTTAAGTAAATTTCTAGTACACTATTTCCCGAGGACAGGCAGTTTCTTCAAACTCGGAAGCTATCAATAAGACATTATTATCTTATTCTTCCATTCCATTCAAGCTGTCCATCCTCCTCAAAACACCTCGCGACACCTCAGTTTTCTTTATTGAAGTTATTTTAGCATATGGCGCCTTTGGTTGAGGAGCCTCTACTTGCATTTTCTCTATTGAAACTGGCTTCATATTTTGCTTTACTTAATCATTTTATTCTTTGACTTTTGGCAGAAATAAAAATGTTCGTACTTGTAGTACTTACTTGTATACCACAAAGTAAGGAATCTGTTTTATACAGACAGACTTCTTTTTACTTGAAGAAATAATGAAATGCCTCAAAACACCTCGCGACACCTCAGTTTTCTTTATTGAAGTTATTTTAGCATATGGCGCCTTTGGTTGAGGAGCCTCTTGTGAAACTGGCTTCATATTTTGCTTTACTTAATCATTTTATTCTTTGACTTTTGGCAGAAATAAAAATGTTCGTACTTGTAGTACTTACTTGTATACCACAAAGTAAGGAATCTGTTTTATACAGATTTTCTCTCGTAATGAGAAAAATTAACTTCTTGCGTCTGCAAATACTTGAAGAATAATGAAATACACAAATGAGTTCTGTTGTGGATCCAACGTAGGAGCCTAGGACTTTTGTGACAGACCGGGGGAGCGCCAGGTTGCTACACCACGCAAAGTTAAAATCACATCCTATATGTAAGTGTTCATTTCTGCAACTGACTACCAGAAAATTATTTCTTGGCGTCTTTGGTAGCGCGTGAATCTTGCTACCGTTTCATTGGACATACTATTATTTATTTAATTTATTTATTGGTTATTCTATCAAGCGATCTTACAGTGAGTAAGGCTATTCCCATTTGCGTCACTTTTTGCTATTGCAACTTCTGCCGAAAGTAGCGTTGGGCTGCCCAGCTTGACGTAGTTAAAGCTTGACTTATATGTCATTCTATATTCCATGTAACTCGTGTTTTGGTTAACTACGAAATGTCGTAACTGCTCTTTTTATTCTCTATAGTAGTTAATAGTGTGACCGTGCAGAAAACTATTTGAAGACTAGTTACGGCACTAATTATACTATGTGTGACCGTGGTAGTGGTGGTGATCCGAGAACTGGTCCAAAGGCACCAATTATACCATGTGTAACCGTGCTGAGTACTATTATATTACTAGGTGACAGATGGCAGGTCTAGTTGTGTGACTCACACCAGTCTCCTTTGTATAACTTCCAAGTTTAAGTTAGTAGTGTATGGGTACTGGCCCTCTCCGCCAGAGTTGACAATTCTTGGATGAACTACTTCCTTTCTTTCAACCCTCTCTCGTTCGTACCCTTCTCTGCTGTTAATCAGTGACTGATTCGTATAGTGGATTTATTGTAGTGATTAATAATCTGGCATTCAACAACGACCTTCAAGGACAGACTCAAGCAGTTTGTTTGTTCTCTTGCAAAACAAAATCCATTTATTTACATAATACATATATTCTTCAAAGATGCAGGTACTTCTTTATATAGAGCACATCTGCAGTCATATCATAAGTGTTTCAAATATATAAGTGCTTCAAATATACATTCTGCATCTCAAAGCGTGTAGGCACTTAATCCCCTTTGTGCTTATCTCATCTCAAAGTACTTATTTAGCCTCCTTAAGCTCTATTTCAGTTTGCTCAATTTACCTCAAAACTCTTAGGAACTTTATTCCCTTCTGACTAATCCTGTCAGGCTCATCTCTAGTACCTCTGTTACAATCATTTTATAAATCATGTTCATGAATCAATACTCAAATACATCTGCAGCCGGATAAATATACTTACATGTGAGAGCGCCTGAGTAATCTCATAAATGTCATTATTCTCCAATCTCTTACTCGTCATACTTATCCCTGACGACAACTTATAATTTATTTATTCAAAAGCCCAGTTTGGCTATCATGTTGATATTCTCCTCTGTCTTCTTCTTTCTTGACTCTTACTTAGTCAATTGTTATCCACCTTGTAGCAGTTTATCTTGTGTCTTCTGCAACATTTCTTCTTATAGTGCTCTTGTTTAGTCAACTGAGTTATTAACCTTGTAGCATCTCATCTTGACTTCTGAAATATTTCTTATTCATACTTATTGTTCATACATATTATGAGTGAAGAGCATACTTACTGTCAACACACAGAATCCTCACAAAATCACATTTCCTACTATCACTGCTAATTCTTAACTTATACTTCTTATCCACAGCATTAACTAATCTCCTGAATATTACTATTTCTCATGCTATATCTATATTACATCAGGGGAAAACTTCTGTACACCCACAGAGTTAAATCTTGAGAGCACGGCAAAACACATCTTGCCACTTCAGTTTCTCACGTCAGACTGCCCTAATGACCTCTGGTCATTCTTCCCTCGTACCACTCAACCCATACTCTGATTCTTTAACTTAACTTGTTTTTCTGTACTCTGATTGGTTGCCCTTTGATTTACAACTCATGCGAAAATACGCACGCTCTGTTAACCGTGAGCTGAGCTGTTACTGAACACTCGTTTTATTTATCTGTCATCCTACGTTTTCTCGTGAACATGTTTTGAATGTTCACCCAAAACTGTGGCAAATATTTATGATGCCTGTGCAAGCCCCGCGGTACCCTGCTTTTAAACGTTCATATTAACCTTGCCTGAAGCACAAATAATGCTTTGGGCACACCCACACCTGTGCAAATCGGTTGCACAGAACAGGTCGCCGAGGGTCCTGCAGTCCTTAATGGAAGTAAATGATATGATGACAATTGTTGCAGGTAGTAGAGATGTAATGGGTTTTTCACACTCCCCGGTAAAGTAATGTATATCCTTGGGATAGAGTTCGGATGACAAGAGTGTCCCGGAGCTAATAATTTTTAGATGGCAAATGGTCTGGGTAAATGGGTGAGTGGTCCCATAAATATGTCTTTGGTAAAAATGGGTTTTCGCTTGTCTCATTATTTAGTCTGAGAATTCCTTTTGACATTTTTGCAAAAGTACAACTGAGTGGGTAAGTGAGATATACGAGTAGATAAATTTATATTTATTACATTCTAGTGCATGTATGTAATATCATTTTAGATGGTTATTATTCACGAGTATAACTGATCTTTTGATGTTATAAATACAGTTTACAACTAACTAGTAAGATTGAAAATGAATTTCTTCCCTTGATGTCATTGTTGACTATAATCTTATGGATGAGTTATCTCCCTGTGTTTTTGCCAGTGAATGGAATTTACAGCATATTTCAGTGTAGAGCATTTTTGCTAACTTTTGGGTGTACGGAGACAATATTTTAATGCTCTAATTTTGAAAGGAGTAATTCAATTCCAAAGTGTATTGGGTTAGAGAATCAAATCCAGCTGGATTTTAAGGATAATGATAACGATAAGAATTAAATGCAGCTGATGCATTTTAATAATAATAATCATATTAATACAGAAGTATGAATGGCTTGTAAGATTGCATATTTCAGTTCTGAATAATGAGTAGAGCCAGAAACATTGAATACTGATTGTAACAAGGGATTTGAATTATTGCAATACTTTAGTAAACATCGTAGAGCAAACACAATGTGTTACTCAGGCCTATTAATGATGGTGGCTAACTGTACATGTAGAAGATGTCTTTTATGATATATGTGATTTTTTGACTTAAGCAAACCGATAAATACCCTTATGATAAGTAGTATGCTTACATGGTATTTGTCTCACATGCATAAACTGTAGGGCAGCAGTAGAAAAGACAAATATTGGTCTGTACTGTGAAGTCTGCGTGACGGGCGACACAAAGACTTGATAATTAATCTCTCCCAAATGGAGGATTACCGAAGTCGTGTTGTATCTTCCCCAGTTCTTCAGGGTAGTCTACACCAGGAGCTTCCGTCTACATCGATGACGTCTAAACCTGGATCAAGGAAAGATAACTTCCAACCCCTGAGATAGATCTCCACCTAACACACACAACCCTGGAGAAATCATGGAGTGACCGGCATTGCAGTCATAGATACAGATAACTTACACCACCAAGAATTATAACCACTATAAACACAACTTCACCATTGTCCTAATGCTAGAAGATAAGTAATCATTGTTTTCAAACTCAAGTAAAATTCTATAAGTCCTGAGACAAATTGTCAGTAACTTGATATACACTATTGTCTTAAATTCTATACATATTTGATTGATACATAGTCTATATACTTGACAGATTTTTTATTTTCATCAGTAAAGTTTCTTTGTAATTTTCTAAATCCAAGATTAGTTATTGACTCTTCTTTGGTGTTACAGTGATGTCTAATACTGTTAGATTATGTCATATTTGTATTTAATTAATGGGGGCTCTTTCTAATCATTCAGTACCTTAGGGAAAAGTGTGGCCTGGATAACTACTAACTCTTAGTCTACTCCAAGGATTCTCAACCTGCTAAAAGACAGTTACTTTCCAGTATCCCTATAAATATATCTGCCAGTGATTCTCACTCTGTTTTCTTCCTGCTTTCTTATACTTATATTTTCTGCAGATTTTCTTCGAGCCAAATTTAAGTGAGATTATCTTGGAAAGTCTTGGTACTTATACATACATTCATTTTCTTCCATCTATCCATCAATGCAATCAGCCAGCCACATATTAAAAACCAAGTACCATTAACGATTTTAACCTCTACCATCTTGATGTGATCCTCAATTCTCACCTTAAGACAGACTAACAAACACCAAGTACCATCTTGATGTGATCCTCAATTCTCACCTTAAGACAGACTAACAAACACCAAGTACCATCTTGATGTGATCCTCAATTCTCACCTTAAGACAGACTAACAAACACCAAGTACCATTGATGGTTATGTTCTCAAGCATTTTGATATGATCCTCAATTCTCATCTGAAGACACGCTATCAAACACCAAGTACCATCTCGATGTGACCCTCAATTCTGATCTGAAGACACGCTATCAAATACCAAGTACCATTTTGATGTGATGCTCAATTCTTATCCGAAGACAGGCTATCAAACACGAAGTATCATCTTGTTGTGATGCTCAATTCTCATCTAAAAACAGGCTATCAAACATCAAGTACCATCTTGATGTGATCCTCAATTCTCATCTAAAGACAGCCTTTCAAACACCAAGTACCATCTTGATGTGATCCTCAATTCTCATCTGAAGACAGGCTATCAAACACCAAGTATCATCTTCATGTGATGCTCAATTCTCATCTAAAGACAGGCTATCAAACACCAAGTACCATCTTGATGTGATGCTCAATTCTCATCTAAAGACAGGCTATCCAACACCAAGTACCATCTTGATGTGATCCTCAACTCTCATCAAAAGACAGGCTATCAAACACCAAGTGCCATCTTGATGTGATCCTCAATTCTCATCTAAAAACAGCCTATCAAACACCAAGTACCATCTTGATGTGATGCCAAATTCTGATCTGACAACAGGCTATCAAACACCAAGTACCATCTTCACGTGATGCTCAATTCTCATCTAAACACAGTCTATCAAACACCAAGTACCAGCTTCATGTGATGCTCAATTCTCATCTAAAGACAGGCTATTAAACACCAAGTACCATCTTGATGTGATGCTCAATTCTCATCTAAAGACAGCCTATTAAACGCCAAGTACCATCTTGATGTGATGCTAAATTCTGATCTGACGACAGGCTATCAAACACCAAGTACCATCTTGATGTGATGCTCAGTTCTCATCTAAAGACAGGCTATCAAACACCAAGTACCATCTTGATGTAATCCTTAATTCGCATCTAAAGACAGTCTATAAAACACCACGTACCATCTTCACATGATGCTCAATTCTCATCTAAACACAGTCTATCAAACACCAAGTACCATCTTCATGTGATGCTCAATTCTGATCTGACAACAGGCTATCAAACACCAAGTACCATCTTGATGTGATGCTCAATTCTGATCTGACGACAGGCTATCAAACACCAAGTATAATCTTCATGTGATCCTCAATTCGCATCTAAAGACAGGCTATCAAACACCAAGTACCATCTTGATGTGATCCTCAATTCTAATCTGAAGACAGGCTATCAAACACCAAGTATCATCTGGTTGTGATGCTCATTTCTCATCTAAAGACAGGCTATCAAACACCCAGTACCATCTTGATGTGATCCTCAATTCTCATCTAAAGACAGGCTATCAAACACCCAGTACCATCTTGATGTGATCCTCAATTCTCATCTAAAGACAGGCTATCAAACACCCAGTACCATCTTGATGTGATCCTCAATTCTCATCTAAAGACAGGCTATCAAACACCAAGTACCATCTTGATGTGATCCTCAATTCTCATCTAAAGACAGGCTATCAAACACCAAGTACCATCTTGATGTGATCCTCAATTCTTATCTAAAGACAGGCTATCAAACACCAAGTACCATCTTGATCTTATCCTCAATTCTCACCTGAAGACAGGCTATCAAACACCAAGTGGCATCAGTATTTGTCATCATTTCTCTTTTCTCTTCCTACTGAGCACGAAGCCACCCTGCAGCAGGTCCCAGCGCTGGACGCATGCAGCAGGTTGTCAGATGTTCGTTTAGCAGTATTTTTCCGTGTCAATATGTTTTAAATAATGAGTTTGCCAGCCCATACATTATCCCACACTACTGGCCTCTTACGATTACTTGAGGGTTTAGAAGTCCTATTCTTTTTTCATCTTTTCTGACAAGCCCCGGATACTACACATGTAGATCTGACTTTACGTCTACAAGTCCCGGATAGCACAAATATAGATCTGACATTACGTTTACAAGTCCCGGATAGCACACATGTAGATCTGACTTTACGTCTACAAGTCCCGGATAGCACACATGTAGATCTGAATTTACATCTACAAGTCCCGGATAGCACAAATGTAGATCTTACTTTATGTCTACAAGTCCCGGATACCACACATGTAGATCTGACTTTACGTCTACAAGTTCCGGATACCACACATGTAGATCTGACTTTACGTCTACAAGCCCCGGATACCACAAATATAGATCTGACTTTACGTCTACAAGTCCCGGATAGCTTACTTACTTACTTAGTCATTCCCCTTCTACCGTGAGGTGTAGAGGTTTGGAAGAGAGAGCGCCAGACTATCCTATCGGCTGTCTTCCTCCTGGCCTGGTTCCATTCTAGTCCTCGATCCTTCAAAGATTGTCTAATGTTGTCCTCCCAGCGGACTCTGGGTCGTCGTCGGGGTCTGGATCCTTGGCTCTTTGTTTCCCATGCTTGTCGTGGTATCCGATCTTCTCCCATTCTGCAGACATGGCCAAACCATCTTAATTGGGACTGTTCTACTTGGGTCTGCAGGGGGTAGGATTTTAGGCCTTGACGTATCGTCTGGTTGCGTACCATGTCTCTTCTTGTTACTTCAACCACCTTCCTCAGATACCTCATTTCTGAGGTTTGGATCTGGCTTTTATGGGTTGTAGTCATTGCCCATGACTCGCATCCGTATGTCAAGACTGGGACATAGGTGGAGCGGTATACAGCCATCTTCGTTTTCTTACCAACCTCTCTCTTGCTGAGGAATCCTCGATTTATGGCCTGAAAAAGTCTCCCAGCTGCTGCTTTTCGAGTGGCCAACTCTTCTTTGATGCCTCCCTTTCGGTCTATAATAGCTCCGAGGTATTTAAAGTGGTCGACCTGCTCCAGGACCTGTTCTCCCAGCTTAATCTGATGTTTTCTTTCTTCTCGTGATATCACCATGGATTTTGTTTTAGAGCTGCTTATGACCATCCCTCTCTTCTCCAGCTCTTCCTTCCAAACTTGCAGGTTGGATTGGAGATGCGCCTCTGATTTAGCAATCAGGGCAACATCATCAGCAAATGCCAGCTCCGAAATATAGACCTGTCTCATCTTCCAGTACCCCACTGAATACTTTCTTGTTCTCTCCTTACATGCCTTGATGACATCGTCCATAAAGAGTATGAAGAGGTAAGGTGATAGGATATCACCTTGTCTTACACCAGTGGTGGTCCTGAACTCTTCCGACTTATGGTTTGCTGTCCTCACATAATTTCTGCAAGACTTGTAGAAGCTCTGTATAGCATGAATCAGAGGTGCTGGAATATTCTTCCTTGCCAAACAGTCCCAAAGTTTACTCCAGGGGACCCTGTCAAACGCCTTTTTGGGATATGCCTCTATGGTTTCCACACTGTCGATTGTCACCCTAATTGAAAATTGGTGTTATGATGTCAATCTCCCAATCCTTTGGTATGGTCTTGTTGTACCACGCTGCCTGTAAAACCCTTAAGAGTAATAGGTCGCCTGATGCTCCCATGAACTTAACCATTTCTGGTGTTATACCATCATGCCCTGCTGCTTTGCCCATCTTGATTTTCTCCAGTGCTGCCTTCAGTTCTTCCATCTTTATGTCATCTTCACCATCATTGGTTTTCTCTTCTGTGCTAGCGTTTATCATTTCAGATGCTTCACCATGCTCACCATCCAGGAGTTCTGAGAAATATTCTTTCCATCTTCCCATTACTTCCTTCGGGGCAGTAAGCAATTTGCCTTGCTTGTCCTTTATAAATTTGAGAGGGCATTGTTTTTCCTTCCTCATGTTTATTAGGGTCTTATAGAACAATTTCTGGTTTTCTTGTGCATCTTTTTCTAGCTTTTCTCCAAATTCTTCCCAGGACTTCTGTTTTGCTGCTAGCACTTTGTTCTTTGCTTCTGTTCTGAGTGTCACATATTCTCTATATTTTTCCATTTGTCCTGTTGTGTTTTTAGCTCCTAAGTATTGTTTCCATGCCATTTTCTTCTCTCTTATTTTCTCTTTGACTTCCTCTGTCCACCAAGGTGTCCTCTTTCTCTTGTTCCCAAGTCGGACTTCACCGCATGCTTCTGCAGCAGCTGTCTTTATGATATCCTTGAATTTAATCCAGAGGGTTTCCAAGTCATCATGTCGTTCTTCTGTGTTGCTCACCGCTGCAGCAATAAGCCCCTGATATCTGGTCTTAATTTCTGGCTCTCTCAGCTGGTAGGTCCTAATGCTCATTTCTCCTGCTCGTTTACTTGGTTTCTTGCGTGATGTTGGGCAGTTCCTAGGTTGAGCAACTCTTTCAGTTGTTCTTTTGATTGTTAGCAGGTAGTGATCACTTCCAAACTCTGGCCCCCTCCAGACTCTAGCATCTCGGACATATTTGAATGAGCTTCTCCGAACAATGGCATAGTCGATCACTGACTTCTCATTCTTTGTTGGTTCACATCTAGTGTATGCATGTATGCGCTTATGGGGGAACTTTGTGTTTGTAATGATCAGATTCTGCTCACTGCAGAATCTAAGGAGTCGCTTTCCATTGTCATTGAGAGTATCTTCTCCATATCTTCCGATAACTCCACCCCATCTAGCATGGTCATTTCCAACTCCGGCATTAAAATCTCCGAGCATGATAACTTCATCTAGGCAGTCATCCACTGTCCTTTGAAGCAGCTCGAAGAATTCCTCCTTGACCTCTACTCTCTCATCCTCATTTGGCCCATACACTATGACCAGGTTGACTATGGTTTCTCCTTCTTTTAGTTTAACGACCATAATGCGCTCCGAGACAAAGTTCCATCCCTTGATACTATCTTTTTGATTTTGGGCCACAATGCAACCCACGCCCCCTTTAGCTCTTTCAGACATGGGTACACCACTGTAGAGCAGCGTGTTGCCATCGAGATCCATGACTCCTTGTCCTTTTTTCTTTGTTTCCGTTATAGCCAAGATTTCTAGTTTTGCTTTCCTCATCTCTTCCACCAGCTCCTCTTCCTTCCCATTTATACTTCTTGTGTTCCACGTTCCATAAGTCGTAGTCCGTAGTCCGTTCCAGTTCGTCGCCTTTAGAATCAGTCCAGTTTTCTCTCTTGTGTTGCTAGTAATCGTGATTTAAAGCAAACAGGTGATTGGCCTGTTGTGCCTTTGCATGGTGGAGGGGCTGCATCCCTACGGCCTCCATGCAGGCCGCCCTCCTCCTTTTTCATCCGGGCTTGGGACCGGCATTGGCGGAGTCCCGGATAGCACACATGTATATCTGACTTTACGTCTACAAATCCCGGATAGCACACATGTATATCTCACTTTACGTCTACAGGTCCCGGATAGCACACATGTATATCTGACTTTACGTCTACAAGTCCCGGATAGCACACATGTATATCTGACTTTACGTCTGCAAGTCCCGGATAGCACACATGTATATCTGACTTTACGTCTACAAGCCCCGGATAGCACAAATGTAGATCTGACTTTACATCTACAAGCCCCGTTTAGCACAAATAAAGAAATGACTTTTCATCTACACGTCCTGGGTAGCACACATATGTCTTACTATAAATTTATAGTTCATTATGTTAATGTCATATATATATATATATATATATATATATATATATATATATATATATATATATATATATATATATATATATATATATATATATATATATATATATATATATATATATATATATATATATATATATATATATATATTGTTGGTGTCGTTTTCATAGTGATGAATAGAAACGCGAATGGTTACAATGGAATAAATGTCAACAATGTCTTTCAAACGAAAAACCAACAATGTATCTTGAATTGTGTGAACTGGTCAAGTATTAGCAGCACACGAGTCGTTGGTAACTTTACATAGATTTTATTCACCAGGACACGAAGTGGACAAGACGGACATCGTCACAGGCGCAAAGATCACACGACAACATATTGATTATTACTGCTAAAGTTCCTGAAGATTCTCTTCTAGTAAAGACCTCTGTCCATAGACTAAGGATTACAAAACTGTTACCGTATAATATCCTTCTCAGTCACGACCGTTGACCTTCTTTCAAGGACGTCTATCATGGTAACGTATACATACTCTGGGGTGGAATCTTCCATATTACATTTGTTAAAATTCCCAGACGTTCTTCATACATAGCGGTGTACATCATATAATTTTCACACAAAGTCAATACGATAATCCTAACAGTAAAGGCTTTCAGTTGGCTAACCTCTCTTTACATCCAAGCCACGACTTTGGCATAGAAGCATGTACGGCATATAAAACATGTGCGTAAGATAAACAATATAACTTCTTCTACTCGTAGGAATTCTCCGTCTACGATTCAAATCTTAAAGGCAAGCGACTCTGTAGATCCATTCTAGGAACATCTTAATTCCCGCTAGACTAGTATTAGAGCGGCCTTTTTTCATACAGCATTAAAATAAGAAGTGGGACGATAACTCACGTGACATTCCTGATATTGGTTTCGACCTGAAGACCAATACAGATCACTAGAAATAAATGGCTTCCTTAAAAATGCCATTGAATACGAAATATAAAATTACTATCATGGACACAAGCCAGTTCCATGTTTCCACTCCAAAACGTGACGTCACAAACTACTCAACTAGGTTACACGTGCGTCCAAAGCAACACTCACTGCTTTGTGCACGTCAGTGCGCGAATCATTCGACCGCACAAATAAACATGGCATAAAATTATCATATTAAGAAAAGGATATTAACTTGAAATTAATATAACTAAATTACAGTATGCATTAAAGCCCGCACATGCACACGCAACAAACGATCCTACACTTTGGAGACGATGTGTAATATATCTGAAAGTAAAGAAGAAGTTGAAAAAAATAGAAATGACAGATCATATAGACAACACATATAAAAGATATGAATAATAAAAAATATCCAACTAGAGTTTTTTCAACAAAATTCTGAAACAACTATGAATTCAAAAATGACAAATGAACACATGAACAGCAACACTGATGATAATCATAAATGATAAAAGCGAATCTACGTGTAAGACACAGATAAAAATAATTTTTTAAAACGATTTCAACATGCCAGGACCAATGAAGGGCAATGCATTATCAAAACATTCAATGACACTCATTAATAAAGCAAACGCACTTAACTGATTACAGATATCTAGCACGTAGTAAATTTTATTGACTCAGACAACACTAAGTATAATCTAAAAGTAAAATCATGATCGTATGTAGATTAGAAGGATACAGACTATGCATGCATTTATTTACCTTAACACGCATATGGACACTAGACTGACACGACATAGACGTATAGAGATGTGTGATGATTTATACCCAACACATTCTCACATCCTTGATTAACAGTGATGGCGCAATTAAAATCCTAATTCTAGGTACTCTTATTCACTTACTCACAAAATACAAAAATCCACTGTTCTTAACTAGTCTCACTATTTAGATTTCTATATGTAATTGTCTAGATTTCACATCAATCATCAAGGTGGCGATATTCCGTTCACGACATGCGACAAACTAGAGTAGCAGATTCTACTGGCAACAGTAAAATATGGTTCTACACGAGAACTGATTCTCGCATCCGCACGAAAATATAAGTTTACGAACACAAACTACGATTTTATGCTAGGTGTAATATGGTATCCCATAACACTGGAAACGAATGTTACCCTGATTACTGCCTATGCTATTTTACAACCAATAAGTATCTTTCCATACTACAAGTCCAAAAATGCTACTATCTAATTATCATACTGTTTCTCGTTCATAAGTAATCAAACGTTTTAACTTCAACAAGAATATATGTTTTTATACATCCATATGTAAGAGTATGTTCTGAAATAGTATATATAATAGTCGAATACTAGACAAACTACCACATTAGACATTAGTTTCCGATCACATTATGATATAACTGGAGCTCAGATTGACCCCTGTACATTAAGGAATTGATCATTCATGTATTGATTTCCTCTGATGAGTGAGGAACCGTGGTTGTACTAAATTTCTCCACTTCTAAAAGTAGTTTCTAGTCTCTCAATCTCAAAGCACAATCATTCTTAAGTCCAAAGCACTCGAGGTTGCACGTAAGGACGCAAGTCTTGAAACGTTAACAGTCCCTGCATAATCCCAATTCAGTCTGACAACTCTCCCAGGAATATCTCGTTATATGTCTCAAAAATGGAAACGTAATGATCAGTAGACTATCATAAATGGCGGTATACGGCTAGCTTGTACATTTAGATGACGACGTTAAGACGGTTTTCCTGTATATCAAGTCGCTGGTGAAGGTAAGATGAAAAGCTCTTGCCAATTTATCAGGTCAGTAACTATCTCCAAACCGAACAAAAGTTAGTGATGCCAACGAGATAAAAAACGATAACGATTAGTCTCAAGTTTTTTTGTGATTGTCCCCTAGTACAAGAGGCGAGGGAAAGCTGCCTTGTCTTGAACGGATTTACTATACATTCTTCGCATAGTACTCACGGCTTGAATACGTATTCCGAGTAAGCCATTTCTGCGGATAACTGTATACATAATATGAAAAGATAGAAGTGAGCCTCATCGGTAATGGGGCGAGGGGTCCTCGCATCAAAACTAAGGCTCTGGCGATACCGTAAGAGAGAAAGGCAAGCACTTCAAATTAGTGACTAGGCGAAAGAGACAAAGGTGTGAGATCTTTATGTTGTGACGAGGGACAACCACTTGAAAAACGAAGTGACACTTATGTAGAGAAACAATTTTAGTATTTAATATGATTCTGATGAGTTTCTCTAGTACGCCGGCATTCCGGAGAGTGACATGGATTCCCTATTCGATCCACACTACTTTAATCTACTCATTAAGGTGTTTGGCTTTTTCTTGCAGTAACGTAAGATAAGAGAGTTGCATACGTTCTAATATGTAGATCTACAATGACGGGATATCGCAAAGCATTTTATGACCAAGTAGCACAACTGTAAATACCTAGCATAGAGAAAAGCTGGTAGATCCTAGTGCGTAACCTTCAACTTATCCTGTATTTTGCATCTTTAGTGTGGCCTTGAATTTTACAAGTAATTCTTATAAGGCAGACGTATAAATAATGTTACTGTAGAGCGTTACGATCGTCTAATAGCTTACATACTATATAATACCATTGAAAGCGACTGCAAATATCGTAGTACCCAAAGAAATGTAGAGATGTCCTGAAAACTGTGACGACATTTAATAGCCTAATAATAGACTGCGTGTTGTATATCGATCTGATTAAAAGATTAACTAAAATCCTGTAAAAAGGAATTGTCTGTTAAAGATTTTAAAGCCGAGACCTGAATATGAGTTCATAAAATCAGTGACCGACAAAGACGTTTCATCACTAGTAGAATCAGCAAAAAAGGAACAGATTGGTTCCAATATCTGAATAATAAGTTAATGGACAATTCGGGACGATAGAGAGACAAAAATCATGAGTCGCGTCATACGCGCATCAAACATTGCCGTACTATACAGGTAATCAGTGGCGCCATTTCATTTTAAATCTTGCCGAAAAGAGGCATAGATAATTATAATAGAGTTTGAAAAAAAAATAAAGAACTCCCGAACTCCGGTTGGCGGGGAGTCACGACAAGCGAAGCGGACACGAAGTGGTCTTTTGGCTTAATTCGTGCGAGATGACGCGGCCAATTTGGACAAGCTTGCCAAATAATCCCTCGTGGGATAGAGGTCAAAATTTACTTGATAAAGGATATGTAAGCGCCATGATGATAATTATGTCAAAAATTTATCTCGTTCTAATATGAATTCGTCTCAATAAGTAGATAAGTGTTTTGGCTTTCGCATATTCTGATATTTTGTATACTATTGTCTATTAAACCTTCTCTGTAACTATCTACGACTAAGAGCTGGACAAATATTATGTTAGGTCTTTCTATTTCCTGTTCTTGCCTACATTTCGAGTTAAACCAATAATAGAAGAAAGAATATGGGTGAATGGAAGAATCAGTCTCAGTATATATAGTATAATTTGGAGCATATCTATCCAATTCCTTATCAAATACAACCGTTATCACAACGAAAAGTTGGTGAAAGTAGAATATAGGTCTTATGTGGCGAAACGCGACCGACACAACGCGATGAAGCCAGTCTAGTAGTCTAGTCAGAAATAATGAGTCATGTTGGCACTGACACACGTACGTATCATGAAGCTCAGGGTCGGATAGACCGGTGAGAGGACATTACATACCTCATGGAACGTGTAGATAGATATATTTAGAGAACTTGATACTTGGACGTTTGTCATCATCAGTAGAGAGTAGACAGATGATTAGTATAACTTAGTCTATTATCCAATTTTCTTTGCTTTCTTTCTCTAGTGAAGAATGGAGAGTGGTAGCAAAAGCGTGTGGTACATTAGGTTAGATTCAGTACCGTCCTCAACATCGAAACGAGAGATTCCTCTTCTTATGGATGTGAACTGACAAAACTTATGAAATAGTGAATTGGAATAGGTGTGTGATGAAGGAAATCTTGTCAGGAATATTTCTGCCCTGGAACAGGACCACTGGTGTACTGTATAATCAGACGATGAGTACATGAATAAGCTCGCTTCAAAAACATGGGTTAACGTAGGTGGGAAGGTTTTTTATGTTTGCCATTCAGACAACAAGACGAGATACACTAGTAGAACGACGTCATCCGATATTATTCTTGAGGTAATGCTATCCTGGAAAAGGACCTCTCTCCAGGTAAGTTTAAAAGACCGTATTAAAACATAATAGATAGAACAGAAAGTTGTTATGCGCATAAAGGGATAATACAAAAGCTTCATCTATTCATCACATCAGTGTATGGTGAGCTGGCGAAGGACGTTCTAATATATTTGTATTTGCAGATAGACATAAGCATATTCGATGTTGGACAATGTTCAGGATGATTGCAAGAGTAAAAAGTCTCATAGTCTCGTCATAGCTATACTATGACATTTTTCTTTCTAAAAGGAGAGATCAAAACTATTACTCATTAAAAGGAGGATTGAGTTTTCCTATCTATCAATATTAGCCCTCCAAGTTATCCACACAATGAATGGTAAAAGTAAATCGTTGGAAATTTAAACGACATCGGACCTGCAAGTTGGTATGGCAATGTTGAGCCAAAAACAATTAACAGATACTTGAACTATTACAGAGGAAGAACCTGAAACAACATACCCGGCTGTAGCTTGATTTTATTTAACCTCCACTTGCTCTTGCACCTGGAGGACGATAACGCAAGGAGATACATGAGCGGGTAGGATAGCCTTTCTCGATCCCCCATATCCTTGGGGATGGTCTCTGTAATTAGTAATCACTCCTTATACCTACACTAGACTGACATTGAGTGTCCTATATAGTTTTGTAACGCTTGGCAATTATACCCCACATTAGTATCAGTCAGATGTGATATATTAGTTAACTAATAGAAAGAGATCTAGATCTATAAAACCAAAAGAGTACTATCATATTCAACGTTGAAGACTCATAGGATTTCTAGAAAATGAACTGAAACAACCACCTAAATGACTGACGGCCGACAAAAATCTATTTTCCTGAATGGAAAACCAATATGGCGTGAGAGATATGAAGATTAGACATACATCTGGTGGCCAAATCTGCTATTCATACGTGGCAGATATGAAGTGTATCTTGTAGAGGGATGGCTCGTCGCTAGGCCCAACGAGCAATCGCGAAGTCAACTACAAACAATATCAACGCACGGTAATAGATTAATGCTTGTCTTTGGCCCTCGACGTAGCAGAAGATGGGAGCAATTGTGGATACACAATAAATGTCCATTGCGCAATTTTAATCAAACGAGGGTCCTGCCTTCAATCGTAGAATGTTCCACGCTAGCTTCGCAAATAGTGCGAGTCAACTGCATGTAAATGCGACCCACCGTTTCACCATTAAACTTCATTTGAACAATATCAAACAGGCAGGACCAGAGAACAGAATAAGAGAGTAACATGCTCTAATCTGCTGGGACACGGCGATGGCCAGGTATAGGAATCCTGCCACTAGCACGAGCTGGAGATTTGGTGAATAACTTCCGAACGAAATACCAAATACGACCCACAAACATTTGCGAGATCTTTGGTGAACAATGTCGTATAATTAGATACTTAGATATCTCATACCGGCGTTGGGAGCGCGCAAAAGAGTCAAGACAATCTTTGAGAAACATAAGGCGATATAATCCTTACTTCTCTACCTCCGGCATATTCTGCGACGTATAATTAACCAATAAGTACCGCGCGTATTTATAGCGTTATGATAAAGTTTCATTCTATGTCATTTTGCAAGTATTATTGGCATAGTTTGTAGACTTGAACTTCTTATTGTATAACAATACCTAGAAATTAGGACACTTTATTTTAATAAGAAATATTAATATCATTCTACTTATTTAGGCAATTGTCAATTTCAAACTAAAGTCAACCCAACAAATAGGTGAAAATAGAGAGCCTCAAACAACATAGTGGCACTTGTTGGTTATGAATCTGTATAGCGGGTTGCCATAGGTGATAAATCGATATGCGACAATAATTATAAGCTTAGCTAATGCTTACTCCTAGTCACGATTAGATCTGCATATTTATAGTTCGCCAGTTTGACACCTAATGTAAAGAGTTTTACCCGCAGATATCATGCCATGCTTAATTTGCTGAGTGGTGTGCGCACGTCTTTAAATACCAAGTATCGCACACCAAAGTATTACATGCAGCAAATTAGCGCGTTAGGCAGAAGACCGATTGTTGTACAACCTGAGTCAAATAGGAGAGAGCATGAAATATTATTGACAAATCCCTTGTGAAACTTAAGAGAGCCCTGTCCCTGGTGTACTGAAGCAGCAGTGGCTGTACAGACTGCAGGCAGGCTAGGCAAGGTATGTCCGCAACGCAGCGTCGTGATCGCCTTAGGCTGGAAAAGAGTCGAGCATTCTGGGCAGTCTTTCACCTGGGTACAATCTAGAGAACAAGACATAGCATTGTGAGTTTCAGCTACTTTACCCTGTTCAATGTTAGCCTGTGTATCATTAAAAGCAACATTAGAATGTCTACCTGTATTATTCAACGATCTATCTCGTCGGCGCGATCGATTGTGATTTTTGTCATTAAAATTTGCCATAATTGTCGTTTCTGCTAGAGTTAAAATTTGGATTAGTCCGATAATTTGTAGAATGATCGTTATGATGTTGGTTAAATGGTTTATTTCCAAAAAATTGTCTGTTTTGCGGACCCTGAGACCTTGATCTCCAGTTTTGTTTATTATAATGTCCTTGACTATTTTTAAAAATAATTTGTTACCAAAAATCTCGCGATCTGTGAGTTTGGTTCCAAGAAACATTAAATGGAGCAGATTGTTGAAATTGCTTCCCTTTGTAAAAGTTATCATTGGTGAAATTATGATTATTTCCCTTATTGACATACCTATCAGCACTAAAAGAAACGATTGCGTGAAAAATTGTTTTGTTGTGCTGCAAAAGCAACAGGCAATTCACTCTTAATCTGCGCGTTACTTAGATCCATGTTTGGGTGAGCAGTGCAAAAATTTTTTGCATGTTCTTCTAAGTTTTTTCATAGATAAAGGTTTCCGTTCGTGTAAAAATGCGAGAAATGTAGGGTTTACCGATGAAAGTACCTTATCGCGCATCAGTAAATCAAAGAGACCTTCATACGACTTTTCAATTTTGGATAACTCGATCCATCTTTCTAATGTTAGTCGTATCTGTGACAGAAAATCACTAAAATTTCTGCCAGATTGAGGTAGTAATGTGTGAAATTTCAAACGATATTCGTTTTCTGTCATTTGGAATTTTTGCAGAAGTGCTGCTCTAAGAGCATTGTAGTCATTTTTCTCACCAATGCTGGTGGTATGATAAACTGCTAATGCATCTCCTGTAAGTAATCTGGATAAAAAATATGTACAGTATAGAGCTTTATCCACGTTATAAGACCCACAAGTGGCCTCAAACCTATCCAGGAAGAATATTACATCATCAGACGGGGGATTAAATTTTGGTAATTTAAGGTGAATTTCCTTAAAATGATCCTGTCTGGATGAAGTGTGGCTTTCAAAAGTTCTCTGAGAATTAGCTTCCTGAGTTAACCTAAGTCTCTCATATTCTGACTCTGCTAATTTCAGTTCATGCTGTCGTTTTCTATCATTCTCTTCCATCTCAAGCTGAAGTCGTTTTGTGTTTTGTTCAGCTATTAATCTCCTTTCTTCTATTTCTTTTTGTTTTCTGTTCCATTTCCTCGGATTTTTGTGTTTAACTTCCTTTTCTTCTTTTTCGTTCTAAGTCTAAGTCTTTCTTCAGACTCCTTTTGCTTCTGTTCTGCCGCTCGCTGAAATCGTTTCTCTTCTAATTCAGCGGCTAATCTCATTTTTTTCTCCTCTTCCTCAGCCATAAATTTCCTCTTCTCTTGTTCCTTAGCCTCAATCCGTTTTTGATCTGCCTCAAATTGAAGTTTTTCTAGTCTTAAAGTTTCTAACTTTCTCTGTTCGGCTTCTATTTCTTGAGCTTTCCTATATTCTGCAAGTGCAAATGTTTTTGCTTCATCAGGAGCCATCTGAAGAGCTTTTGCTTGCTTAATGAAATAGTCTAAGGTAGCCATTTCAATATTATTATGTAATAATACTATTTAAAAGTGTTTACTACAACTAGTGTTCTTCGTTCCTGTTCTAGAACGGTAAAATCAATTTATATAATAGGCAATAATATTAATAATTAATAATGTAATTTTATAACATGTAATGGTGTGAAAGCAGTAATGTGACAGACGATAGCAAAATAATGACACGACAAGATATTCAAACCAAACGAAGACGTTCGCAGAAATCCAATTAAAATAAAAATGAGAAACTAAAATGGAATGTCGTAAAGAATTACGATGATAACTGCGATTAAATTCAACAAGACAATAGACACCACAGTGTAAAAACAAAGGTTTTGTAAAAAACTAAACGACAGGAAAGGTGAGACGGACAATAATCACATACAAAAATTCATCATAAAACTATAAGGCACAAAGTAAAAATATCTACCAAAAACAACAAGTAAACAGGACACTACAGCTAACACAGACAGGTGTCACAGACCACCAGACACAGTGGACCTAGAATCCTCCAGAAAACACTTCTACGCTCACGCGTAGGAACATTCCCACTGCGGGAAGTCTGCAAAATAATGTCCTACAGAACGTCTGACGAAGAGCCCGAATTGACTTCGAGATGGATCTCGTTCGTCAGATCTACCGCCCAACCTCCCGCGAAGAATACACAAAACATAACACATAAACATAAAAGGTTACACGAAAAATATATAAGTGTACATAATCAATCAAGGCACAGCTAATACCTTAGTAATAAAGGGTATAACGGATACAAGATATACTTAGCTCGCGTGCAGGTAAAAATCAAAGTGCCTTGTCCCCGTGTATGTACGTAAGAGGATGCAATACTTCGCTCTGCGTATATCAAACTAGCTCGCACGTAACAATGATGAAGAGATGATCTCCAAGTAATCAGTCACTGTGAAACTTGACGTGGAGGTTGATTGAAGACCTTGAGCCTTTGAGTTGATTATGATTCATATTCCGCCAGGATCCAAATTGAGATGATGTCGCCTTGAAAGTAAAAATTCTTCTTTTCAAACGATCAATTGGATGGGTACGTTCCTGAAATTACTTCCAGACCGCACTGGCCTACCAGTTATTGTTGGTGTCGTTTTCATAGTGATGAATAGAAACGCGAATGGTTACAATGGAATAAATGTCAACAATGTCTTTCAAACGAAAAACCAACAATGTATCTTGAATTGTGTGAACTGGTCAAGTATTAGCAGCACACACGAGTCGTTGGTAACTTTACATAGATTTTATTCACCAGGACACGAAGTGGACAAGACGGACATCGTCACAGGCGCAAAGATCACACGACAACATATTGATTATTACTGCTAAAGTTCCTGAAGATTCTCTTCTAGTAAAGACCTCTGTCCATAGACTAAGGATTACAAAACTGTTACCGTATAATATCCTTCTCAGTCACGACCGTTGACCTTCTTTCAAGGACGTCTATCATGGTAACGTATACATACTCTGGGGTGGAATCTTCCATATTACATTTGTTAAAATTCCCAGACGTTCTTCATACATAGCGGTGTACATCATATAATTTTCACACAAAGTCAATACGATAATCCTAACAGTAAAGGCTTTCAGTTGGCTAACCTCTCTTTACATCCAAGCCACGACTTTGGCATAGAAGCATGTACGGCATATAAAACATGTGCGTAAGATAAACAATATAACTTCTTCTACTCGTAGGAATTCTCCGTCTACGATTCAAATCTTAAAGGCAAGCGACTCTGTAGATCCATTCTAGGAACATCTTAATTCCCGCTAGACTAGTATTAGAGCGGCCTTTTTTCATACAGCATTAAAATAAGAAGTGGGACGATAACTCACGTGACATTCCTGATATTGGTTTCGACCTGAAGACCAATACAGATCACTAGAAATAAATGGCTTCCTTAAAAATGCCATTGAATACGAAATATAAAATTACTATCATGGACACAAGCCAGTTCCATGTTTCCACTCCAAAACGTGACGTCACAAACTACTCAACTAGGTTACACGTGCGTCCAAAGCAACACTCACTGCTTTGTGCACGTCAGTGCGCGAATCATTCGACCGCACAAATAATATAACTATATAAAACTGGTGCGTACATTTGGCAGGACCGAAGACTACCCCCTTAGGTAATAAATGTACGTAACAGCTCCCTTATTACCTCCCCTTAAAAAAATTAATCCCATTAATTTTTTTCGAACTAATTACTCGAGAGAGGTGAGTCAAAACTACAACAAGATTTATGACATGCATAAAATTATCATATTAAGAAAAGAATATTAACTTGAAATTAATATAACTAAATGACAGTATGCATTAAAGCACACATCCACCATCGACCTACTTTGGAACGATGTGGTAATATTCGAAGTAAAAAGAAGTTGAAAAAAAATGAAAATGAAGAATCAACAAAAAAGATGATAATAAAATTCAACTAAGTTTTCAACAAAATTTGAAACATATGATTTCAAAAATGAAAATGAACAGCAACACTGATGATAATCAATGATAAAAGAATCAGTGAAACAGAAAATTTTTTAAAATACAACATGCAAAAATGAAGCAATGCAAAATTAAACACTTTAAGAAGCAACGCACTTACTGATATCTAGCACTAGTAAGTTTGACTAGTTATCTAAAAGTAAAATCTCATGTAGTGGAATACGTGAATACACGTATTGCGAGACACTAATAACGTTAGTAGATGTGTGATTTATAAACAATCAAATTGATTAAATTGAATTAATCTAATTCTAGTACTTAATTACACATAAATAAATAACTAGTAATTTATTCTAAGTAATTCTAATTTCAGTCATTGTGAATATTCGTTCAGAACTATTTAGAGTCAACAAGAATATGTTCCTAATGTTCCATGCACGAAATAAGTTTACGAACACGATATGTAGTGTAATATGTTCCATAACACTAACGAATGTCTATTTGTTGCTTTTTACCAATGTTTCCATACTAAAAAAAATGTTACTTTAATATCACTGTTCTCGTTCTAATAAAACGTTACTTCACAAGAAATAATGTTATAATCCATATGTAAGTATGTTCTGAAAGTTATATTATACGAATACTGTAGAACTACACATAGTTTCCACAGATGTATACTCAGTGACCATGTACAAAGTTATTCATGTTTCTGTGAGGACGTTTCTCCATCTAAAAGTAGTTTAGTTTCACCAAGTTCACTAGGGCATCTTGAAAGACAGTCTGATAATACATTCTGTACTCCAGGAATAGCTCGTATCTCAAAATGGAACGGTTGAAGAGCTATAGCGTAACGCGCTGACTTTGATGACTTAACGTTTCCAGTATTCAATGCGGTAAGAGCTTTCTGGTCAGACTCCACCACAAAGTGTGATCCGAGGAGATAACGATCCAGTTTTGTGATTGCCCAGACAAGAGCGAGAAGCTCTTTGTCTAGAACGGAGTACTTCATCTCGCTCGTCGTAAGCTTTCTGGATACGTACATAATTGGAAATAAGGTGCCTCCGTATTCCTGCATCAAAACTGCCGCGATAGCGTAGGAAGAAGCATCACTGCGAAGAACAAAGGTGAGATCTTTGTTAGGCAACCTTAAAAAAGGCTTATTTGAAAAAATTTGTTTTATATAGTCTAACGCCGTTTGGTGATCCTGCGACCACTTTATTACATTAGGTGTGCCTTTCTTCAGTAACGAAGAAAGAGGTGCAGTTATAGTAGACAAATGAGGGATGAATTTAGAATAGAACTGTATTAGTCCTAAGAGTGACCTCACTTGTTTTTTTTGTCTTAGGTGCTGAGATGTTTAAAATTTTAGAGACGTTACTGTCTTCTGTATACATTAAACCGCGACCTATACGGTGACCAAGAAATGAGATGTCATGAAAACCGACAAAAGCCTTTGAAGGTTTCGCTGTTAAGTTATAATCCTGTAAGGTAGAAAGTAAAGATTTTAAACCCTGAATATGTTCATCCCAAGAGTCACTGAAAAGACAGATGTCATCTATATAAGTAATGACATCGGGACGATGAGACAATATGCGGCGCATCATGCGTACAAAGGTAGCTGGCGCATTCATTAAACCGAAAGGCATAAAATTATATTGAAAAAGACCCCGTGGCGTCGAGAAAGCGGTGAATGGCTTTGCTTTCGTAGTGAGTGGCACTTGCCAATAACCCTTTGAAAGGTCAAATTTCGAAAAGAATGTGGCATGAGATAATTTCTCTAATAAGTCGTCTAAAAGAGGTAATGGTTCCGCATCGAATTTTGTAACTTTGTTTAACTTCCTGTAATCTACGCAAAGACGTATATTGTTGTCTTTCTTCCTAATGATTACCATAGAAGAAGAATATGGTGATGAAGATGGTTCAATTATATTTAATTGGAGCATATCATCCAATTCCTTATCAACCTTATCACGAAAGTGTAAAGGAATAGGATATGGGCGAACTCGAATCGGTGTATCGTCAGTCAGAATAATGTCATGTTGGATGACTGACGTATGACCTGGGATGTCGGTGAGGACATCCTCATACGTGTGTAGAATATTAGAGACTTGCTGACGTTGATCATCAGTAAGAGTAGATGAGATAGTAACATCATTCCATTTCTCAGTGGAATGGAGTGGTACAACTGGTATTGGTAGTTGTACATCATCGAAAGAAGATTCCTCTTCTTGGATGACTGACAAACTAGAATAGTGTTGAATAGGTGGTGTGGGATCTTCAGTTGCCTGAAACACTGACTGTAGATAATCAGGACGTGAGTAATACTCCTTCAACATGTTAATGTGGAAGGTTTTATGTTTGCCATTAACATCAACGATGTAGTCGACATCGGATATTCTTGAGATGATCCTGAAAGGACCTCTCCAGGTAATTAAAAGACGATTGTTATGCGCAGGGAGTAATACAAAAGCTTCATCACCAGGTATGAGCTGGCGAAGACGTCTATATTTGTTTGCAGATAGACGAGCTTTTTCTTTGGCATGTTCGGATGATGCAGTAGCTAGTCTACAAGCATCTATGATTTTCTTTCTAAGAGAGATCACATACTCATAAGAGGATTGAGTTTCCTCTTCAATATTCTCATCCACTAATAAGTCGTGGATTAACGACATCGGACCGCGTGGTTGCATGCCAAAAACAAGCTGGAACGGAGAAAACCCCCGTTGCTTGATTTTGTACCTCGCGATACGCAAAGAGACAAGCGGGTAGGACCCGATCCCAGTCTTGGGGATGGTCTTGAGTCATCTTACCCAATAACTGCTTGAGTGTCCTATTGAGACGCTCAATTAACCCATTTGACATCGGATGATAAATAGAACTAAGAGATCTATCTATACCTAATGTCTTCATCACTTGAGACATGGATTCAGAAATGAACTGAACCCCATGATCCGACAAAATTTTCCGTGGAAAACCAATGCGTGAGAAGATTAACATCAATGCCTCTGCTACACTGGCAGATGAAGTGTTCTTGAGAGGGATGGCCTCAGGCCAACGAGTGCACATATCAATGCACGTAAGAATATGCGTATGCCCTCTAGCAGATGGGAGCATTGGACCAATAATGTCAATGGCCATTTTATCAAATGGTCTAATCGGGATGTCCGCAGCTTGAATAGGAGCCGCATGAAATGGACCCCGTACCTTAACTTCTTGACATATCAAACAGGACCGACAATAGAGAGTAACATCTCTGTGGACGCCTGGCCAGTAGAATGCCGAAAGCACTCTGGATTTGGTACGCGAAAAACCCATATGGCCCGCACATTGCGAGTCATGAGCATGTCGTAATATACGAGATCTCATACAGGATGGGACAAGAATCTGAGAACATAAGGATAAATCCTTTTCCCGTATTACTCTAACCAAAATCCCATTTTTAAGTATAAAGTCATGTCTAGATTTTGCAAGTTTGTTGCTTGTATTCTTTTTGTTAACATACTGAAAGAATTTTTTTTAATGAATTATCATTCTTTTGCAATGTTGCAAACAACTCCCGTGAAATAGGAGCATCATCATCACAAGTGGTATGAACTGTAGGTTCAATAGGTGTATCATGCGACATATTAGTAGCTTGCGCTCTAGTCACTACTGCATTTGCAGTTTGAATATGTCGCTTTTCCCATTCAGCTATTTGCTGTGGTGTACACTCTTTAATACCATGTATGCGACCAAGTATTACATCACAAATTGGGTTAGGCAGAAGACATGCTTGGATCTTTCCTGAAAAGAAAGGTGTGTTAAGATCAATAATAGCAGTGGGAAATGTTTCAATAGTGCCACCAAATGTTACACATTTGACAACCCGGCCCGTGGCACAACTTGGGTCGATCAGCGAAGTCCGTACGCCGATTGTTGTACAACCTGAGTCAAATAGGAGAGAGCATGAAATATTATTGACAAATCCCTTGTGAAACTTAAGAGAGCCCTGTCCCTGGTGTACTGAAGCAGCAGTGGCTGTACAGACTGCAGGCAGGCTAGGCAAGGTATGTCCGCAACGCAGCGTCGTGATCGCCTTAGGCTGGAAAAGAGTCGAGCATTCTGGGCAGTCTTTCACCTGGGTACAATCGAGAGAACAAGACATAGCATTGTGAGTTTCAGCTACTTTACCCTGTTCAATGTTAGCCTGTGTATCATTAAAAGCAACATTAGAATGTCTACCTGTATTATTCAACGATCTATCTCGTCGGCGCGATCGATTGTGATTTTTGTCATTAAAATTGCCATAATTGTCGTTTCTGCTAGAGTTAAAATTTGGATTAGTCCGATAATTTGTAGAATGATCGTTATGATGTTGGTTAAATGGTTTATTTCCAAAAAATTGTCTGTTTTGCGGACCCTGAGACCTTGATCTCCAGTTTTGTTTATTATAATGTCCTTGACTATTTTTAAAATAATTGTTACCAAAATCTCGCGATCTGTGAGTTTGGTTCCAAGAAACATTAAATGGAGCAGATTGTTGAAATTGCTTCCCTTTGTAAAAGTTATCATTGGTGAAATTATGATTATTTCCCTTATTGACATACCTATCAGCACTAAAAGAACGATTGCGTGAAAAATTGTTTTGTTGTGCTGCAAAAGCAACAGGCAATTCACTCTTAATCTGCGCGTTACTTAGATCCATGTTTGGGTGAGCAGTGCAAAAATTTTTTTGCATGTTCTTCTAAGTTTTTCATTGATAAAGGTTTCCGTTCGTGTAAAAATGCGAGAAATGTAGGGTTTACCGATGAAAGTACCTTATCGCGCATCAGTAAATCAAAGAGACCTTCATACGACTTTTCAATTTTGGATAATTCGATCCATCTTTCTAATGTTAGTCGTATCTGTGACAGAAAATCACTAAAATTTCTGCCAGATTGAGGTAGTAATGTGTGAAATTTCAAACGATATTCGTTTTCTGTCATTTGGAATTTTTGCAGAAGTGCTGCTCTAAGAGCATTGTAGTCATTTTTCTCACCAATGCTGGTGGTATGATAAACTGCTAATGCATCTCCTGTAAGTAATCTGGATAAATATGTACAGTATAGAGCTTTATCCACGTTATAAGACCCACAAGTGGCCTCAAACCTATCCAGGAAGAATATTACATCATCAGACGGGGGATTAAATTTTGGTAATTTAAGGTGAATTTCCTTAAAATGATCCTGTCTGGATGAAGTGTGGCTTTCAAAAGTTCTCTGAGAATTAGCTTCCTGAGTTAACCTAAGTCTCTCATATTCTGACTCTGCTAATTTCAGTTCATGCTGTCGTTTTCTATCATTCTCTTCCATCTCAAGCTGAAGTCGTTTTGTGTTTTGTTCAGCTATTAATCTCCTTTCTTCTATTTCTTTTTGTTTCTGTTCCATTTCCTTGTGTTTAACTTCCATTTCTTTCTTTCCTAAGTCTTTCTTCAGACTCCTTTTGCTTCTGTTCTGCCTCTCGCTGAAATCGTTTCTCTTCTAATTCAGCGGCTAATCTCATTTTTTTCTCCTCTTCCTCAGCCATAAATTTCCTCTTCTTCTCTTGTTCCTCAGCCTCAATCCGTTTTTGATCTGCCTCAAATTGAAGTTTTTCTAGTCTTAAAGTTTCTAACTTTCTCTGTTCGGCTTCTATTTCTTGAGCTTTCCTATATTCTGCAAGTGCAAATGTTTTTGCTTCATCAGGAGCCATCTGAAGAGCTTTTGCTTGCTTAATGAAATAGTCTAAGGTAGCCATTTCAATATTATTATGTAATAATACTATTTAAAAGTGTTACTACAACTAGTGTTCTTCGTTCCTGTTCTAGAACGGTAAAATCAATTTATATAATAGGCAATAATATTAATAATTAATAATGTAATTTATAACATGTAATGGTGTGAAAGCAGTAATGTGACAGACGATAGCACAATAATGACACGACAAGATATTCAAAACAAACGAAGACGTTCGCAGAAATCCAATTAAAATAAAATGAGAAACTAAAATGGAATGTCGTAAAGAATTACGATGATAACTGCGATTAAATTCAACAAGACAATAGACACCACAGTGTAAAAACAAAGGTTTTGTAAAAAACTAAACGACAGGAAAGGTGAGACGGACAATAATCACATACAAAATTCATCATAAAACTAAGGCACAAGTAAAAATATCTACCAAAAACAACAGGTAAACAGGACACTACAGCTAACACAGACAGGTGTCACAGACCACCAGACACAGTGGACCTAGAATCCTTCTACGCTCACGCGTAGGAACATTCCACTGCGGGAAGTCTGCAAAATAATGTCCTACAGAACGTCTGACGAAGAGCCCGAATTGACTTCGAGATGGATCTCGTTCGTCAGATCTACCGCCCAACCTCCCGCGAAGAATACACAAAACATAACACATAACATAGAAAATATATAAGTGTACATAATCAATCAAGGCACAGCTAATAGTAATAAAGGGTATAACGGATACAAGTTATACTTAGCTCGCGTGCAGGTAAAAATCAAAGTGCCTTGTCCCCGTGTATGTACGTAAGAGGATGCAATACTTCGCTCTGCGTATATCAAACTAGCTCGCACGTAACAATGATGAAGAGATGATCTCCAAGTAATCAGTCACTGTGAAACTTGACGTGGAGGTTGATTGAAGACCTTGAGCCTTTGAGTTGATTATGATTCATATTCCGCCAGGATCCAAATTGAGATGATGTCGCCTTGAAAGTAAAAATTCTTCTTTTCAAACGATCAATTGGATGGGTACGTTCCTGAAATTACTTCCAGACCGCACTGGCCTACCAGTTATTGTTGGTGTCGTTTTCATAGTGATGAATAGAAACGCGAATGGTTACAATGGAATAAATGTCAACAATGTCTTTCAAACGAAAAACCAACAATGTATCTTGAATTGTGTGAACTGGTCAAGTATTAGCAGCACACGAGTCGTTGGTAACTTTACATAGATTTTATTCACCAGGACACGAAGTGGACAAGACGGACATCGTCACAGGCGCAAAGATCACACGACAACATATTGATTATTACTGCTAAAGTTCCTGAAGATTCTCTTCTAGTAAAGACCTCTGTCCATAGACTAAGGATTACAAAACTGTTACCGTATAATATCCTTCTCAGTCACGACCGTTGACCTTCTTTCAAGGACGTCTATCATGGTAACGTATACATACTCTGGGGTGGAATCTTCCATATTACATTTGTTAAAATTCCCAGACGTTCTTCATACATAGCGGTGTACATCATATAATTTTCACACAAAGTCAATACGATAATCCTAACAGTAAAGGCTTTCAGTTGGCTAACCTCTCTTTACATCCAAGCCACGACTTTGGCATAGAAGCATGTACGGCATATAAAACATGTGCGTAAGATAAACAATATAACTTCTTCTACTCGTAGGAATTCTCCGTCTACGATTCAAATCTTAAAGGCAAGCGACTCTGTAGATCCATTCTAGGAACATCTTAATTCCCGCTAGACTAGTATTAGAGCGGCCTTTTTTCATACAGCATTAAAATAAGAAGTGGGACGATAACTCACGTGACATTCCTGATATTGGTTTCGACCTGAAGACCAATACAGATCACTAGAAATAAATGGCTTCCTTAAAAATGCCATTGAATACGAAATATAAAATTACTATCATGGACACAAGCCAGTTCCATGTTTCCACTCCAAAACGTGACGTCACAAACTACTCAACTAGGTTACACGTGCGTCCAAAGCAACACTCACTGCTTTGTGCACGTCAGTGCGCGAATCATTCGACCGCACAAATAATATAACTATATAAAACTGGTGCGTACATTTGGCAGGACCGAAGACTACCCCCTTAGGTAATAAATGTACGTAACATATATATATATATATATATATATATATATATATATATATACATACATATATACATATATATATATATATATATATATATATATATATATATATATGTATATATGTATGTATGTATGTATGTATGTATGTATGTATGTATGTATGTATGTATGTATGTATGTATGTATGTATGTATATATGTATATATATATATATATATATATATATATATATATATACATATATATATATATATATATACATATATATATATATTTATATATATATATATATTTATTTATTTATTTATTTATTTATTTATTTATATACATTATACACCTTATACATTCTTATGTTTCCTTTACCTTCGACAAGTCCACATTGTTCATCACCAGTTTCTGGTTGTAATCTAGTTTCAAGTCTTCCCGTAATAATCCTGAACAATATTAAGCTTGCCATTAATTGCTGCCATATTTCTACGAATTTGGATCATCAGGTATGAGACAGCTGTTGTACATGTCTGTTAATGATGTACTGGGCTGTGTATAAGTGCTGCTGACTGGCACAGCTGACAAGGTTGATGTCAGCAATGTCGGGCTTACTGATAGTGGCCGACAGGTGTTTAATATCTGCATGAATGTCGTGGGTCCCTTAGATTTGTTTAAATGTGATGCGACCCACACAACAGTAACGTTAGGGTCATGAAATGAACTAACGGGTAAGATGAATAAGTTTCCACGTCATACACAGTTTATTGACGACAGGAACATCGACATCATAGACAGCAAATCATCACAGGTTATAATAGCAGATATATGCACGTTGATACAAATAATCCATATGAATTTGATTGGACTCACTAACCGCCGTCATCTCAATGACGGTGGAAGCTTTACCGTGACGAGTTCTTATATTCTTAGTTTCTTCATTATCCAGACTTTGAATAATATCGAATGTCTTCCATGAAGGTACAATGTGTTATCCTTCATACCGTACCAAAAAACCCTGGACACACTAGCGGCACGCAATAACCAACCGTGCCGAAGCCCTGCCAGATACTCAATCCCCCGAGATTATATTTTCTCTCGCTTCAACTCAGTACATTTTCACTCAAGCGCGAACTAAAAGATTGACATGTGAGATCAGCTCACCTGTTTGTCTCAGCTCACCTATTTGTCTCTCCAACTTCATGATTCACTCATCATGTCTATTTAAACTCTTTCTTTAAAAATAAAACATATCCAGTTGAGCTATTATGTTCAAATATAGTTGTTACTGTCATTTTTGCCGTCAACCTGTTTGATACTTTTTGATGGTCTAAGAGAGAGAACTGTCTATTAACTTTTCAGTGACAGGTTTGATTAGTGGTTATCTTCCCCTTGTCTTATTCATCTATCCTTATAAGGATCGATGTTGAACTGTTTCGGGGAAATGTCTTAAATAGTTGTCATGTCTTAAGTCGCTATTCACATGACCATATAAGGAGCGGTTTTGCCTCTTGTTTCGGGGAAACGCCCTGGTCTGTATTAGCTTTACTCAGGACTGTGCTTATTGCACATGCGCAGGTTTTTGCGCGCAGATCGAGAGACACTTCCGATCTGGGCAGTGTACCTGGGTTTCTGAACGGACAAGAGGTCCGGAGATTTTCTCTGCCATTATTACGGGGAAATGAAGTCCTCTGTGTGACTGATATGTCAGTGATTCTTCCCCAAGTTTATTCTGTACGCCAAGGATGGCAAGTGTTGTGTTTGGTGAGTTTCTAGGATGCTGTCAAGGTAATATGTACACTTTAATCCTCTCGTATGCCTAGATATGCAGACTAGGAGCTGTCTGCACATAAGAACGATTGATATTTTTGAGGCGACATTTTTGAGTAGAGTTCACAGATGATATGATAGACAGAGCCTACTATTAGTACTCTATACAGAAACCAAAACTATACGTCTTATTGTTGAATAGAAGCCCAGCGAAGATTGTACTGTTTGGTACCCGCTATTCTGGCGGCATGTTTGGCATAGATGGATATGCCTTGCTTATGAGAAATAACACAGAGGTTACCTTGTTATAGAGGCCCGCTACTTGCCATAGAGGTCCGCCTTTCGCGGCCTATATTCTTCACCAGAAGAAGTACCTTGCGTGTGATGTCAGAAGAGCCATAGACTTTTTGTTAAGAAATTGGGAGCCCGCGCTTAGTCAGGGGTACCTGAGCTTCAGTATGAGCAGAACGTAGATTGACAGACCATTGTCATTGTTGAAAAGGTCATCAGTATTACCAACGTTTACTGACTTCTACATGTGGTTGAGTGGGTGCATTGTGAACTTGTCCAAGAGCCTATACGCATTCGTGTCCACCATCTTATCTGATGTCTACTCACCCACACATCATGTCAACCCACACACTTCTTCTACGAGCACTACGCACTTGAGAGCCTGTATGGTGTTTGAGAGAGAGTCAACATTACACCCTGTCAGCGCCTCAACGCTTGGTGACCCAAATATACACCACAACATTGTACTGTCCAGGTTTGACCTCCTACATTCAGCATTAACATTTGGTCGCTACAACCTACAATAACAATAGTGCACGAAGGCACGCAAATAATTAACCATCTCATAACTTTAGTGCTCCCTGTCGACCAAGTGGTTCGGCCCCTTAATCTTCTTTACACTTTAAGGCAGGCGGGCCCACTTGAGTCATGACTCCCAAGTGTCAGTCTCCTGTTGTCTTGTGCAGAGAACTGAGCCAACTTCACCTTGCAGCTTTCAACGTTACTCCTGTTTTCTGCCAGCTGGAAGCAATTGTGAAAGTAACCTCTATGTTGAAAACAAATTACTGTCCCGAGTTCCATAGCCCGTTGCAGTTGTTCCACGGCCAGCACGATGCCCTTTCCGCAGTTTCACTGAGCCTCTTAAGTGCCTTTGTTCTTGACTGTCCCCTCAATCCCAACAGTTTCAGTAAATCATACACTTAGGCAGCCATGAGACCTCTTTCACCACCCTCAACCGTCATGACCCTTGCAGCGAACCCATCCTGTCTCAAGTCCGTGGCCAGATCATTATACTTGGCTACTTTGAACGAGTGCTGTTCGTCCAATCTGGATTCAAATGGCACGGTCAGCTCAATCATTATAATCTGGTGCGACGATGAGAAATGCAGCACTATATCCGGCCGTCTTCGAGATCTTTTGATACTCTTTGGATATGCCTCTAGCCCAGGTAGATCTACTGCCATCTCCCTGTCATTTGCACAGTCAAGAAGAGATGATAAACTGGTACTTGATTTCCATGAGGACTGAGTTAATATCTCGTCTGCAGAATTATACTTTTGCCTTACTATAGACGTGGCTACATTTGCTGTTTTTCTTCTATTCGTCTGATATCAGCACCAACTAATCGTTGACGACCATCTTCTTTTATGTGAATGCATAAGTGGTACTGAAATATTCAACGTGTTGAATAACTGTTTTGAATCTCATGGTTTATGCAGGAACAACAATGTTGACACTTGTACTGGTGGTGCAAAAGCAATGGTGGGTAAAAAAGCAGCCGCCTAAGCACGAATCCAGACAGGGGCACCAAGCTGTTCTAATAGTCTGGTTGCGCAGAAACAATGTGCATGAGACGGAGAATCCGAACAGACGTTGGCAAAACCGGTTAGGCACGCTTTTCAGCAGCTTAGTCAGAAGCGTGAATGAAACAGTGCAGGTCGCACATACCCCAGGACACGAGGGTAGCCATGTTGAGGCGACAGTGACTTGCTCAAGATTTTATGTGAATTCGTCGGTCTGCGGTTTCAGATTCTTTGTACTTTGAGCTCTCAAATTTACTTGTCGCTTGCCACCTGTGGGTTGCTCTTTCCTTTTTATTTTATCATTTTATTGTATTCTTTATATTGTAATCATCTCCATCGTTATCTGCGTTCTGAGAGTCGTCACTGCTATCCGTACATTAATGTTATTTATTTTTTACCCTAAGAAAAAGTATGCCTTTGGCTACAGTTATGTTCTTTTGTAGAGTTAAAAAATGGTTTTAATTATTTGAATAGTTGCTGACAATAATCCCTTAGTAGTTGCTGGTGTGGCAGATTGTGATGATATACATTGATACACCTATAAAATTTGTAGTATTTATAAGTCAAAGTAATGTAGGGATAAAAATAGTGGAGTTGTGACGCTTCTTCTTCGCCCACGCCAGCAATCGTATGGATTTTAGCAGGCCGTCTTGTAGAATAAATGGTACTATCGTTTTCTAATGCCTTGGAAAACTATTTATAACATTTTGAGATGAAAGGTTTATTCGTCCAGAATGAATGCGAGAGAGAGAGAGACGGAATAATGATACTTTTGACACGTGTTGGTTTGAACCACAAAATTGTCAGCGAGCGAGCGATATCGCTAGCGGCAGATTTAAAAATACAACGAAAAGCCAATACTTGTTCGTTCTATCGGCACGCAGTTTGACATATATAACCACACACACAGCGCTGTGTCTGCCAAGTAGCGTAATTTTCTGACGTAACCAACTTGTTGTTTCGGTTTGAACAACGGAAAAGAGGGGGAATAATGGTGGATTTATATAAAAGTAGAAATTGCCAAATAACATGGAAAATATATGGAAATCTGTATTACTAGGATTAGGACCATAAAACTTAGTTATTTTGATAGAATATGATCTTCTGATTAATAATATGTTTTATTCTCCAAAAACGCCCAATTAATAGTAGAGATATTGACAAAATACTATATTGGTTCGTACAGACTGACAAGCAGACCCTCGTTTTTGTATTCACTATCGGTGACAATTTTTTGCACGCGGTGTTGAAAAGAAGCAGAAGAGGGAGGGTCAAAGTCCAAGGGGGGAACTTTAGGAGGGAGAGGCAAATGTATTAGGCCAAAAAGCAAGTCTATTTTTAACTAACGGCAAGATCGGGACGGCCGACAGACAGAGGTACCCCGAAATTGGGCTGTAATTTTGGCTTTTTTTTCAAATTGAAGTCAGAATTGAGAATCGTCCGATCCCATTGGCCAGCTTAGCTAATATTGAGAAAAAAAAGCTGAAGGCTTGACGCCATTTGAATTATTATGGTCCATTGAACAGGACGATTCTGGAGCGGGCCAGAGATTGGAAGTGATCACTACCTGCTAACAATCAAACGAACAACTGAAAGAGTTGCTCAGCCTAGGAACTGCTCAACATCACGCAAGAAACGAAATAAACGAGCAGGAGAAATGAGCATTAGGACCTACAAGCTGAGAGAGCCAGAAATTAAGACCAGATATCAGGGGCTTATTGCTGCATTGGTGAGCAACACAGAAGAACAACCTGATGACTTGGAAACCCTCTGGATTAAATTCAAGGATATCATAAAGACAGCTGCTGCAGAAGCATGCGGTGAAGTCCGACTTGGGAACCAGAGAAAGAGGACACCTTGGTGGACAGAGGAAGTCAAAGAGAAAATAAGAGAGAAGAAAATGGCATGGAAACAATACTTAGGAGCTAAAAACACAACAGGACAAATGGAAAAATATAGAGAATATGTGACACTTAGAACAGAAGTAAAGAACAAAGTGCTAGCAGCAAAACAGAAGTCCTGGGAAGAATTTGGAGAAAAGCTAGAAAAAGATGCACAAGAAAACCAGAAATTGTTCTATAAGACCCTAAAGAACATGAGGAAGGAAAACAATGCCCTCTCAAATTTATAAAGGACAAGCAAGGCAAATTGCTTACTGCCCCGAAGGAAGTAATGGAAAGATGGAAAGAATATTTCTCAGAACTCCTTGATGGTGAGCAAGGTAAAACATCAGAAATGATAACCACTAGCACAGAAGAGGAAACCAATGATGATGAAGATGACATAAAGATGGAAGAACTGAAGGCAGCACTGGAGAAAATCAAGATGGGCAAAGCAGCAGGGCATGATGGTATAACACCAGAAATGGTTAAGTACATGGGAGCATCAGGCGACCTGTTACTCTTAAGGGTCCTACACGCAGCATGGTGCAACAAGACCATACCAAAGGATTGGGAGATCGCCATCATAACACCAATTGTCAAAAAGGGTGACAATCGACAGTGTGGAAACCATAGAGGCATATCCCTTCTCAGTGTCCCTGGAAAAATCTACTCTAGAATCCTAGAGCAGAGACTCCGACGCCTAGCTGAGCCACAATTGGATGAGGTCCAGTGCGGATTCCGAGAAAACCGAAGTACTCAAGACCTAATCTTCACACTCAGACAGCTGAGTGAAAAGGCCCTTGAGTATAAGAGTGAGATGCATCTTTGTTTCATAGATCTGGAAAAGGCGTTTGACAGGGTCCCTTGGAGCAAACTTTGGGACTGTTTGGCAAGGAAGAATATTCCAGCACCTCTGATTCATGCTATACAGAGCTTCTACAAGTCTTGCAGAAATTATGTGAGGACAACAAACCATAAGTCAGAAGAGTTCAGGACCACCACTGGTGTAAGACAAGGTGATATCCTATCACCTTACCTCTTCATACTCCTTATGGACGATGTCATCAAGGCATGTAAGGAGAGAACAAGAAAGTATTCAGTGGGGTACTGGAAGATGAGACAGGTCTATATTTCAGAGCTGGCATTTGCTGATGATGTTGCCCTGATTGCTAAATCAGAGGCACATCTCCAATCCAACCTGCAAGTCTGGAAGGAAGAGCTAATTGGATGTTCGGATAATATTGGGGTTCGTTAATCGGAGAAGAGAGGGATGGTCATAAGCAGCTCTAAAACAAAATCCATGGTGATATCACGAGAAGAAAGAAGACATCAGATTAAGCTGGGAGAACAGGTCCTGGAGCAGGTCGACCACTTTAAATACCTCGGAGCTATTATAGACCGAAAGGGAGGCATCAAAGAAGAGTTGGCCACTCGAAAAGCAGCAGCTGGGAGACTTTTTCAGGCCATAAATCGAGGATTCCTCAGCAAGAGAGAGGTTGGTAAGAAAACAAAGATGGCTGTATACCGCTCCACCTATGTCCCAGTCTTAACATATGGATGCGAGTCATGGGCAATGACTACAACCCATAAAAGCCAGATCCAAACCTCAGAAATGAGATATCTGAGGAAGGTGGTTGAAGTAACAAGAAGAGACATGGTACGCAACCAGACGATACGTCAAGGCCTTACATTCTACCCCTTGCAGACCCAAGTAGAACAGTCCCAATTAAGATGGTTTGGCCATGTCTGCAGAATGGGAGAAGATCGGATACCACGACAAGCATGGGAAACAAAGAGCCAAGGATCCAGACCCCGACGACGACCCAGAGTCCGCTGGGAGGACAACATTAGACAATCTTTGAAGGATCGAGGACTAGAATGGAACCAGGCCAGGAGGAAGACAGCCGATAGGATAGTCTGGCGCTCTCTCTTCCAAACCTCTACACCTCACGGTAGAAGGGGAACGACTAAGTAAGTAAGTAAGAACAGGACGATTGAAAGTCTGTGAAGTGTGACTTGCCTTATTAAATATATATTAAAGTAAAATAAAAAGGCGTCATAGTCCAGCCAGTCGCACGTCTGAAGTTGTGCCAATTCAACGTACCTGTGTGTTTTCATTGAATTTATGGTAAGACAGAAATTATTAATATTTTATTTAAAAATGTGAGTGTGAGATACTGCCATATGACAAATATTACGACTGTAAGTACATAGATTAGGTCCCTAGCCGACTTCTGCAGGGCCTAGAGATTGATCCCTCATATAACAAGCTACAAGAGATGTGGAACTAAAATATTTTATAGGTTGTCACCATGAATCATCTCACCTATCATATTTAACAGAAAAAGATCATTGAGAATGGCAGAGGTGTTGCAGCCATTAAGGAAGAGGAATGT
Source organism: Oreohelix idahoensis (assembly GCA_024509875.1). NCBI lineage: Eukaryota > Metazoa > Mollusca > Gastropoda > Stylommatophora > Oreohelicidae > Oreohelix > Oreohelix idahoensis. The sequence goes on from JAMPIV010012872.1 coordinate 207,738, forward strand.
GAAACTGGTATTACTTGTTACATCATTTATGCGGATGAGCTGGGTTGGTCAGATAGAGCTGACCCATGTCTGTAATTTTAATTATATTATATATTAGTGTTTGTAAAATTGGTGGATTAGATATTATGTTAAGACAGAACATAATTTCATGTTACAGGGTTTTTGTCTGGCACTAGCCCAGTGCCAGATTTCTGAGTGAAGAATTTGAGAAGACTGTGTATTCCAGTAGTGATAGGTGTACACGCTGTCTACCCTATTACTTTTGGACAAGTACAACAGTGGCCGTTGGCCGGAAAGACAACTATCTTCTATCTTCAAGGGCCAGATAAGTACAACAAACCTGGCCCGAGGAAAATTCATCAACTATTCCACCAGATAATAACTGAACTGTATTAGTAATAAAGACTTTTCCACCAATAAACATGTATAAAGAGAAAAGAAACTTTAGGAAGACAGACCGGGTATGATGTGAACACCCCGACCCGCCATCCAGTACAAATTAAGAATTAATATAAGTTTAGTAACATCATTATTCGATTTTAAAGTATGTGCTTGGACAGTTTGTCCTTTTTGTTTGATTGAATATATATATATATATATATATATATATATATATATATATATATATATATATATATATATATATATATATATATATATATATATATATATATATATATATATATATATATATATATATATATATATATATATATATATATATATACAGTACTTTGCAAAAAAAAATGGCAGTCATATTTTCGCAACGCAGCACACTCATAGAAGCAAATAATAATAAAAACTGTATGTCCAGAGGAAGATTGGTATCTCCTCTATCTATTAACAGTGGTTTCAGTACAATATAATGTTGCCTTCTCCAGCAAGGCAAGCCTGGATGCGGCGAGGCATACTTCCCACAAATGTTTGTAGGTAATTGTGAGTCAGACTGTCCCAGTATTTTTCAGCTACCTTCTTCAATTGTTCAACGTCTCTGAGTCCACTCTTTTTTAAATGATTCTTGAGTAGTGCCCAAACGTTTTCAATTGGGTTTAGATCGGAACTGTTGCTGGGCCACTTCAGCACTATCACATTCTTCTCTTGCAGCCATGCTTTGGTGGTATGAGCTGTATGATTTGGGTCATTGTCATGTTGAAATGTGCACCCATCGGGGTACATGACCTGCATAAATAGCAGAAGGTGTCCCTCTAGTATGTTGATGTACCTTTCTTTCGTGAGAATTCCTGTGAAAACACACAGTGGGGTGGCACCTCTTGCTGACACACCTCCCCAAAGATGGAATTTCTAGGTATGTTTCGGTCGCTGGTACAAAGGCGTTACAGAGCCTTTCGTCCAAATATTTATTTGAGCAGGATAAGACCAAACAGAACATTCATCTGAAAAAATCACATTGTCCCATGACAAATTTTGGTGTTCGTGGCACCAGTTCAAGCGCATCTGTTTGTGAGTCTCTGTGAGCAATGGTGATGAAATTACCCGCTTTTTTTTGTAATTCATCCTGTGTATCTCCCGGTTAACAGTAGCATTAGATACCTCTGGGCTTCCCAACTCGATCATGCGCTGCCGTATGTTTTCTACACTCTTCATTGGCCCAGCCCGAACGATTTGGGCGAGACGCCGATGGTTCTTTGTGTCCAAAATTCTTGGCCTCCCACTACCTTCTTTTCGCTCGATTCCATTACCTGCTTTTAATTTACTCTTAACTCTGTAGACAGTCCGCTCAGGAATGTTCAAGGTTTTAGAAATGTTGGAACATGTTTGATTTCCTTCATTCCAAAGCTGGGAAATTAACATACACTTTGACTTTGTATTCATTTTCTGCCACTAGCATTATAAATTGTCGTCTGCTCTATTATCAAGGGACGTTACTCTACGCTAATTTTTTCTTTTACTTTTGGTAGTGTTTGCTCACTTCAGTGGAGTGCAAATTTGGGGCAGAACATGCATATTTAATTAGATTTCAGCTTATTTAGCTGAGCAATATGACTGCCATTTTTTTGCAAAGTACTGTATATATATATATATATATATATATATATATATATATATATATATATATATATATATATATATATATATATATATATATATATATATATATATATATATATATATATATATATATATATATATATATATATTGATTTCATTTGATTTGACAGTCCTGACCAAAAGAATATTAGGTTCAGGACTAATAAAATTGTAAAAAAGATTTTCTAATACCAAACGTAAAACACAGTGTTAGTCGAGTTGATCATAGAACTTAATATTTGTGAGTGTCTTGAGTATTGGGTTACCATCACACTACATATATTCATTACCCTAGATATTAGACGTAGCTATCAGACATACTAGTCTTAAATAAGTCTGAGTGAGATCTTAGGGTGGTAGCAGAAAGGTACCCTGAGAACACACCTCATCAATTGTCATACTCAGGGGCCTTCACAGCTTGACCTCACTCAGTTACACTATAAAAATAACACCAACATTCATAACATCTAAAACCACCACACAGATAAGGGGGACGAATAGTGAAAATCAAACATAGGATAGTCTAGAAAGAGTAGAAAAAGGGGATGCGCAAAAACAGTGTGCATGAGACGGAGAATCCGAACAGAGGTTGGCAAAACCAGTTAGGCACGCTTTTAAGCAGCTGTCAGAAGCGTGAATGAAACAGTGCAGGTCGCACATACCCGAGGAAACGAGGGTAGCCAAGTTGAGGTGACAGTGACATGCTCAAGATTCTACGTGAATTCGTAGGTCTGCGGTGGCAGATTTGTGCAATACAAGTCTTCAAAATAAATTGTAATATCCTGACCAGGAGGTGAAGATTGGAAGAGCATGTTAGGTTCTCAATCGTTAATTCGGTACGTAGAGTGCAGTAGTTAACATAGTGCAGTGGTCCTGTTATTCGGGCCAGTATAGAAGTCAGCTAAGGTTGAGTGAAAGCATCATTCCCCGGAGTCGTCCGGTAACTACAACCTGGTAACCTGAACATGAACAGTAATAACTAAATAATCAAAGCAGTTTTAAGAAGAAAGGATATGAGCAACAGTAACATCTAAAGAGAGACTGGTAAAGCAACACAATACGGAGTCTACTATCATTGTCAAGTGAACTGTATGAAAGTATGTCGATGGGACCAAATTGTTGGAGGTCCAACTATATTACTGTTGCACAATGTAAATAAACAGTGTTCCTGTTCAAGCGGTGTTCCTCAAGTGTTATATAGAAGTACCACTTCGTAGTATATGGCCACTCTGTGTGTTGTTGTACACATCCATCATCATCAGTCATTGCTATCTACTGCGGCAAAGAACCTGGGTATACAACGGCCATGTGAGGTAATCACCTGTTAGCGCAGGCGGCCACACATGTAATACGAAATGGCGCCGAGACCAACCTCAGAGAGCATTGACATCTACGCAGAGTACATCGATAGTACAGAACAACAGAGAAGAAGAAACAAAACAGCGTCGAGTGGCAACATTGTGGACAACTCAGAGTATTGACAACGAGATTCACCCGACCGAATCACAAGCTCGTAAACGCAAGGCAAGGTACGAAACATTTTTTTTTCTCCAACCACCTTTTCGGAAAGGTCTTCGCAGCTGTACGGCTTCATCAGTCGAGCACGAATACGTGTGAACTCATGTAACGTGCTGTGTAGCGCAAAGTTAGCTGGGGCACAGCAATTAGGAATGTGTAGCACAACTACGTGATTACAAGCGGATAAGAGCGCTCTAACGAAGAATCAACACGACTAGTTAAGTTAGAGACACTGTAGGTACCATTTTAGTTAGTAATAGTAGTTACGCACATAAGTAATCTTGTGTCAAAGCGTTAACAATAGAATAATAGGACATTAATAGTTAAGTTAGAGACACTGTAGGTACCATGTTAGTTAGTAATAGTAGTTACGCACATAAGTCATCTTGTGTCAAAGCGTTAACAATAGAATAACAGGAAATTAATAGTTAAGCAGTGTGACCACCCCGTGTGTTACCGGGGCCCGAAAGGGGAGCAAAGAATAGTAACACTGTTCCCTGCCAAGCACGTCGTAGAAAGCGACTAAGGAGGGTTGGGCATGGGGCTGGTTACCCCATCCTGTAAAACAATTTAAACCACAAAAAAACTTCAACAAACATGGACAAGTCAATTAAAGAAAATAAAACACAGCCATCCAAGACAGGGGAAGGTCCTCTCGCAGGGAGGCAAATGATGCAACACAGAGAAAGCCGAAAGGAGTGTGTTACTGAATAAACTTCTTTCTTCTAGGAGAACTTCCAGATTTGGCAACTGGAATGTTCGGACATTAAACGAACAAGGGAAAGTGGCACAAGTAGCAGCAGAGATGAGGGAATATAAAATCGAGGTTCTGGGACTGGTGTGAAGCAAAGTGGAAGGGGGTAGACAGGAAGAAACTCATCACAGGTGAATTGGTGCTGTCCTCAGGACATGAAGACGAAAGTTCACACCAAAGTGAAGGGGTAGCTCGTATGTTATCTAAAGAAGCACAGAAAGCACTCACTGAATGGGAAGCCGTTGGATCCAGAATAATAACAGCTACTTTTAAAACAGCTAAAATGAAAATACATGTAAATGTCACCCAATGTTATGCACCAACTAATGACAAAGAAGAGTCTGTGAAAGAAGCATTTTATACTAGACTACAGGAAATTATGGAAAAAGTAAAATGAATAGACATCACAATTTTGATGGGTGACATGAATGCAAAGATAGGTACAGTCAACACTGGCTTTGAAGAAGTCATGGGAAAACAGGGGCTAGGAATAATGAATGAAAATGGGGAACTATTCTCAAACTTCTGTGCTTCAAATCAACTGGCTATAAGAGGAAGCATGTTTCCATATAAGAGAATACACAAGGCAACATGGATATCACCAGACCATAGAACAGAAAATCAGATTGATCATATATGCATAAACAAGAAGTTTAGATCATCATTGCAGGATGTAAAGGTATATAGAGGAGCAGATGTGGCATCAGATCACCACCTTCTGATAGCCAAAGTAAAAATGAAACTCAAGAGATATGCAACAATGCAAAATTATAGACAACAATTTAATGTTGGACAGCTAAGAAATCAAGAAACGAGACAAATTTCGGTCACAATATCCAACAAATTCCAAGTGCTCCAACAGCTGGAAGATGTAGAGAATACAGAAGACTATTGGAAGCAAATCAAAACGTTTTGGAATGAGACATGTGAAGAAATACTGGGGAAAAGGGAACGACAACAAAAAGCTTGAATAACAACAGAAACCATCAATAAGATAAAAGACAGAAAAAATAAGAAAGCAGATTTAAACACAAGCAAAACCAGAAGTTCCAAAGATAAGGCTCAAGAAGTGTACACAGAAGCAAACAAAGAAGTTAAAAGAAGTATCAAAAGAGACAAGAGGGAGTATATTGAGGAGTTGGCAAGAGAGGCAGAAGATTATGCAGCCAAAGGAAATATGAGAGAACTATATAACAGCACAAAGAAGCTGACAGGGAAATACAAGCAAACAAGTTGCCTCATAAAAGACAAGAATGGAAAACTGCTCAGCAATATACAAGAGCAAATGAAGAGGTGGACAGAATATTTTGAGGACCATCTCAATAGACCAGCTTCACAAAAACCCCCGGACATCGAGCCAGCAGAAGAAGAGCTACAAATTAACGGTGAAAGACCAACTAAGGAAGAAAGAAAAAAAGCTATAAAGCTTCTAAGAGATGGAAAAGCGTCTGGACCTGATGGCATTCCAGCAGAGGCCATCAAAGCAGATATCGACACGGCTACAGAGATGTTATATAAATTACTTGGTAAAGTCTGGGAAAAGGAAGAAATACCAGCAGAATGGAAGGAAGGATATCTGGTTAAGTTGCCTAAGAAGGGAAATTTACAAGAGTGCACAAATTATAGAGGAATAATGTTACTATCAGTGCCAGGAACAGTATTAAATAGGATTATCCTTGAAAGATTAAAAGAGTCCATAGAAAAGAAACTGAGAGATGAACAAGCAGGTTTTCGACAAAACAGATCTTGTACAGACAGATAGCCACTTTGAGAATAATAGTTGAATAAAGTCTGGAATAGAATTCACCTTTATACATCGGATTTGTGGACAACGAAAAGGCATTTGACAGTGTAGACAGAGAATCACTTTGGAAATTGATGAGGCATTATGGAGTTCCTCTGAAGATCATTAATTTAATAAAGAAAACATATGAAGACATGACATGCAGAGTTCTTCATGAAGGACAGCTTACAGAACCATTTAGGATAAGAAAGGAGTGCGACAGGGATGCTTCTTGTCTCCATTTCTTATCTTATTAGCAATAGACTGAGTTATGAGAGCATCAACAACACACAACAGAAATGGAATCCAGTGGACTCTGACTAAGCAGTTGGATGATCTGGATTTTGCTGATGACTTGGCTCTTCTGTCCCATAACTGTAATCAGATGCAGGACAAATTGTAAACACTCGATGAGAGGTCACAGCAATTGGGTCTGGAAATACACAGAGAAAAGACAAAGATAATGAGAATAAATGCAGGTAATGATAACAGGGTTGAACTTGAAGAAACACCAATACAAGATGTAGAATCATACACATATCTTGGCAGTAATATAGACAAAGTTGGAGGGACAGACAGCGATATCAAAATAAGAATACAAAAAGCAAGAGGAGCTTTCATTGCATTGGGAAATGTATGGAGATCAAGAGAAATCGGAGCCAACACGAAAATAAGAATCTTCAACTCAAATGTGAAGTCAGTCCTATTATATGGCTCTGAGACATAGAGAACAACAAAGACAACAACCAAAACGCTACAGACTTTCATAAATGGGTGCTTGCTTAGAATAGATGGATTTAAATGGTATGACAAGGTTACCAACGTGGAACTGATGACAAGAACAAGACAAGTGCCAGTGGAACAAGAGATGAGAAGAATACGATGGCGATGGATAGGACACACACTGAGGAAACCTGTTGATAGCATTACAAGGCAGTCCTTGTTCTGGAACCCCCAGGGCAAGAGAGGCAGAGGTAGACCAGGAAGCACATGGAGAAGAGAGCTGGAAACAGAGATGAAAATGATCAGGAGAACGTGTAAGGAACTTGAGATGATGGCACGTGACATGAAGACTTGGCATGTGTTTGTTGAAGGCCTATGCTCCTTTGGGAGTGGAGGGTTATGAGAGATGAGAGTGTGACCATACAGTTGTGTATTAACATTAGGTGCATTTAATCTGTGTAATAAAATCGTTCTTTTGCAGTGTCCACCCCTCCCAACAACTAAAAACACATTTCTTTTGGTTGCAGGTACAAGACATTTTGAGTGTACACATTTTTTCTCTTTTGATTGTACCTTGTTAAGTAGCATAGCGCAGAACGAAGAGATACTTCACAACATGCACGAGGGTCAGACATTAGCTCTCGTAAAGGCGATTAGCGACATGCTAGCTAAGGTTGACAACAGTGTTAGGTTTGCGAACATAAAAGGTGCAGATTGGAACAGCTTGGAAAGAAGAAGACATAGGATTGCAGTGAGAGATTTCATTTCAGAAATAAAAAAGGGAACAACGTGGCAGATAAGCAATATGACGACAAGAAGTGGGAAAACTGTAGAATTACAATGGACAACGGACAGAAACAACACATATGCCCAATAAGGTTAGGGAAGAGAACCAACAGTGGGGAAAACGGGAATGATGTCAGACGACCACTTCGAAATCTAGGAACTATAAACATCGTACAGCGGAAAGTGGATACAGGGACACAAACGGAGATAAATACTGTAGCGTCATACTTGGGGCCAGCACAAAATGATAAAGACGTCATGAGAGGAAAGGAAACGTGGTCACAATACGAAAAAATATAAGATACCACTCAGTGTAAAAGGCAAGAACCGACAAACGGCTAAAGAAGTAGTAGTACCACAGCATAGGGATAACACCCAGGGAAAGAATAAGACGGATGAACAGATGCAGATACTACTGGAAGAGAAAGAAAGATCAGTGAAGGCGGACAATAGAAAAGAAAGGATAGAAGAAACGCATGACACTGACGCGCCGTACAAGCATATAAGTACAGCAGTAAGAAGTAATCCTAAGACAACAGGCCCACAAGAAATACAAGACATGGAGGCAACTTATAGGCGTACAAGAGGAGTAAAGAAGACGAAACAGGAAGGAGTATATGCAGTGCAGGAAAAGTACTAGCTTGACATACAATCAGAATCCGATTCGTCAAGTGGGGAAGATAGAGTTATGGATTCCGACGAATATGCCCAAGGTTTCAGTGTCGGGTGAGCTCGAATATACAGATGACGAGGGAGGGAATAGACGTTATAAGCCGAGAAGTGAGAATAGCGATCGACAAAGATACCGATCTAGCATCAGAGACCAGATAAAGAAGAAAATGATCACATCGTCTGAACCAAGCGCAGAGGAAGAAAGCAATAAATGGCATCCTAATATGAGCTGACCTCAACACTTGGTCAGCTAAAAAGGTGCGGAAAGTGCTGGAGGGAAAGTTTGATACAGACTTATCAAAAAGGGAAAAAGAAGTTTACAAAGCTTGTGATGGAAATGATGGATGGAGAGGAGGATGTAGAGGACACAGGGAAGAAATATTACAAATAAGAGTAAGAGGATAAGATCGACCAGGAGAAAGAGTCGAAAGATGGTTAATGAAGTAGAGCATAGCAGTAGACGGAGATGGTCTTCATATTATGTGTTGAGTGACTCAGACAGTGTGGTGTCTGAGGAGAGTGACGGTAGTCACAGACACAAAAGGAGTTACAGAAGACGAGAGAATAGAAGAAGAGACAAGGAGGAAGGGAGAAAGTATAGAAGTAAGAGTAGAGAACGTGAGTACCCAATATACAGCCTTGATGAAATACTTGAGAATAGGGCAGAAACGTGGAGACGATATGCGGAGATAACAAGTCAGACTAAACGGAGGGAATTGTCAGAGGCGGATAAACGATGGAAGGAGACGAACAAACATCGCGGCGGTAGTCTAGTTGTGAGAAAACTAGATGCGATCATTCTACACCGAACACAGGCACAAGCTGCGTAGATCTGAACGATAGACTACTACAGTGGAGGAGAAAAAAGGAGGAAGAAAGAGAAAATGGTAGTAAGGCCATAGAGAAAATGGCAGAGATAAGAGAGCCATAGAGAAATGTATAAGAGATGAGGGCCGTGGAAAAATGTCGGGAATATTGAGAAGCCTCAGAAAGGATGGCACAGACAAATAGAAGTGAAGGTTCTACAGGGAACGAATGAAAAATGGAGAGGCCATGGAGAAAATGGTAAAGAGAGGAAAATTGAAGTGAGGAGAGAGATTTCGCGACAGTGGTCAGAGTCTTGTGAAGACTTTGGGAGAAATTAGATTTTCTCTCCGAAAGACATGAAGAGGCGAAAGAGGAGAAATTAAGATATGTATAAAAAGTTCAGTAGAGAATGAATAAATGAGAGGACATAGAGAAAACGGTAGAGAGATTTGAGATAATCGAGAAGCCATAGGGGAGATAGCATGAGTATATATAAAGGTTCCAGCAGGGAATGAAGAGAAGAGAAATTGTGGAGAATATTCCAGTGAGGGAACGAAAACCACATAAGTGCGGCGTTTGCCAGACTACAAATGAGAGTTGTTGTTGAGGGTAATCCTCACCAAACATGTACAGAAGAGATCCAAACAAGCGTGAGACAACGTGTTGCGAAGAAGGAAAGAAAAGGAAGTAGCACAAGGAGAGGTTCCAGAGAGGGAACGCACATTGAGAAGCCATAACAACGTTACAAGGAAGAAAAGAGAAATGAGAAGGTAGGAGAACATGATACAGACATGGAGCAGTGAAGAATGACAGTGAGAAAAGAAAAGAGATATGGAGAACCCATGAAACAACGTGATGAGGGAAGATGTAAGAAAAAGTCAGGGAAAGTGACAAAGAAGATTTGATGAGAAGAAGAATGGTGCGAGATAAAACTAAAAGTAAAGAGCATGAGAATCTGTATTAGGAGAGAAATAAGAAAGATAACTGGGACCAATGGAAATGCATCGAAGAAAGGACATAAGAAAGCTAAGGGAGAGAGTTAAACGAAGCTAGTTGGGGAAACAAAACAATAGAGTAAAGAGAGACGTAAGCGGAGTAGGAAGTCAAGTGACAGGCAAGCAGCAGAAAAATACGCAAGTAGGTAAAAGAGAGGAAATTGGTTAAGATAGGAAGGCGCAAGGAATTGTAAGTATTTCAGCGTAGGAGATCATGGACAGAAAGTTTAGTTAAGAAGACATAGACAGGGCGACAGCATTATAAGTGAGACTACGATGACTGAATGGCTTACGCAGACATGTCGATGACTGAATGGCTTACGCAGACATGCAAGGGTATATAGTAAGGCAGGACACACAGCAGGTCCTAGGTAAAAAAAAACAACCACACCAGGTGTGTGATGCATTAAAATGGTTAGCAAGATGGTGTGCGTGTGAGATAGCAGGGGTGAAAGAATGACTGTCAGGAAATAAACTTGGTCGACTGAATGAAAGGGATGGAGAAATACAAGTTGTTCTTCATTAGGAGTAAGAAAGGAAAGGAGATGTGGATGAATGTAATTATTACTAAAGAGACGGAACAAGAATGTTCCCAGTAAAATAATAATTATGTTGGATAGAAAGAAATTGTCCACCAGAGAGAGGGAAATTAGGTATGTGTTGAAGAAGGATAGTGTTAAGTTATTTTATATTCATAGAGGGGGAGTTAAATGTTTGAGATCCTCACGTGCACGTCTAGTATTTTGTAGACGCACATTTGAGCGCATCTAGCTTAATTGTATGTTATATTATTTGCGTACGACCGTGCACCATTACCGGGCATGGCGCGGTATGTCACGGTGTTTTGTTGCTATACGAGCAACATACTTGAGGGAGATCCAGATATCCTCCGTCTTTATAGACGTGAATTTTTCGTGTGCTTATCCTTAGTCTTGGAAAGACACGGTTATAAAGAAATTATAATCATCTGGAAGATGAAGATGATATTCTTGATGAGCAATACCAAGAATCGTTTTATTTCAAATATTTATCCAGAAACGGCTCGTTTTAAGTATCTCGCCTCCGATACTTAGTCTCCTGTAATCGTTATGGCAGAGCTTCAGCCTGACCAGATATGTCAAGCTGCAAGTACGTCCCGCTAACGTTTGGGAGTTTATTGGATCGTAATTGAATAAATATACATATGCTCAAAATTGTTAACATGGTCACTGTGGTAAACCCATGTAGTCTACTGGTACGTTACTGTAGAGCTTCCATTAACCTTCATGTGGTAGCGGTTAGTGCTGTCAGTCAACGTCCGTGTTGATTGGTATTGACTATGTACTGTTTCTGCCATGAATATAATGATGATGATCATCTACATTACTGATGTCAAAGTATATCTACAATAAATCTTGTTTTGTCGCCAACTGTTCACTATGAGTCCAGCATCTATTTATCGCCAGTTTGGTCATACTGTCTTGACCCATTAAAAAATGTTACCGAGCTCCATTGTCATCACCATAAGCCAAGGTAACGGCCCACATCATATTCGCGTTATCAAGAAATACGTCGGCCACATGTTGTAATCCCGACAGCCCTAACAACATCATTGTAAGTCCAGTAAAAGAAAAAGCACAGGTAACAGGTAGAAACAACACATTGCAAAGGATTTCTTATATAGGGAACGGTACAATACCGCTGGTACGACCATGACAAAAGAAATGTCTCCCTTGGATAAATATCTTTTTTAAGGAGGAGAAATGGGATAGATGTGGCAGATAAAGGGGACGAATAGTAAGAATCAAACATAGGATAGTCTAGAAAGAGTAGAAAAGGGGGATGCGCAAAAACAATATGCATGAGACGGAGAATCCGAACAGAGGTTGGCAAAACCAGCTAGACACGCTTTTCAGCAGCTCAGTCAGAAGCGTGAATGAAACAGTGCAGGTCGCACATACCCGAGAACACGAGGGTAGTCATGTTGAGGTGACAGTGACATGCTCAAGATTATATGCGATTTCGTAGGTCTGCGGTGGCAGATTTGTGCAGTACAAGTCTTCAAAATAAATTGTAATATCCTGACCAGGAGGTGAAGATTGGAAGAGCGTGTTAGGCTCTCATTCGTTAATACGGTACGTAGAGTGCAGTAGCTAACATAGTGCAGTGGTCCTTTTATTCGGGCCAGTATAGAAGTCAGCTAAGGTTGAGAATCGTCCGGTAACTGCAACCTAGTAACCTGAACATGAACAGTAATAACTAAATAGTCAAAGAAGTTTTAAGAAGAAAGGAGATGAGCAACAGTAACATCTAAAGAGAGACAGATAAAGCAACACAATACAAAGTGCACTATCATTGACAAGTGAGTTGTATGAAAGTATGTCGATGCGACCAAGTGTTGGAGGTCCAACTATATTGCTGTTGTACAATGTAAATAAACAGTGTTCCTGTTCAAGCGGTGTTCCTCAAGTGTTATATAGAAGTACCACTTCGTAGTGTATGACCACTCTGTGTGTTTTTGTACACATTCATCATCATCAGTCACTGCTATCTACTGAGGCAAAGAACCTGGTTGTACAACGGCCATGTGAGGTAACCACCTGTTAGTGCCGGCGGCACACTGACGATAACCCATTACTAGTTGCTGGCGATAATCCCTTAATAGTTGCTGGCGATAATCCCTGAATAGTTGCTGGCGATAATCCCTTAATAGTTGCTGGTGATATCGTATTAATAGCTGCAACAATATATGTTATAACCTGTCACGGATTGACTCCCCTGCTTTGCAGTAGTGGTCCGACAGTGGCCAAAACTCAAGAGTATCTAAACTGGGTCGTCAAAAATGTTTACCTTCGCACAAGATTACTCTTGGCAGAGTAGATAGAAGTGTAATGGCGCTTCTATCCGAAGGGAGTCTTCACAAGATAATTCAGAAGTCAAGAATTATGCGGCATAGGTCTGAGGAATGGTTAACATATATCTGTCTGTCGTTTTTTGTGAAGGATTTAAGCAATGGTTTTTCGCTCGTTCAAGCCCTCAGTTGGTGTAATCCAACGAAATTCCTCTTCTAAGTAATGGCTCTATAGATGTAAATATATCTATGTATATATAGATGTTATTGTAAAGTTACCGAAGAAAGGTGATCTATCAGACTGTAATAACTGGCGTGGTATATCTCTATTATCAGTACCTGGAAAATTATTATGTTGCATGATGTTAGAAAGACTTAAATTGCATGCTGACGAAAAGATAAGAGAAGAACAAGCGGGTTTCAGGCCGAAACGATCATGTATTGATCAAATATTCACACTAAGAACAATTATAGAAGAATCAGTGGAAAGGCAATCGCCACTTATTATCACCTTCGTCGATTTTCAAAAAGCCTTTGATAGTCTACACCGCCCATCATTGTGGAAGATACTTACAATCTATGGTTTTCCAACAACATATGTGAATATAATCAAAGCGCTATATGACAATGCAAGATGTTGTGTTAGAACAAATAAAGGGAATACAGAATGGTTTACAGTAGAAACAGGGGTGAAACAAGGCTGTATTATGTCACCACTACTTTTTGGAATAGCTATTGATTGGGTTATGAGAAACTATACCCACAATGAACAATTAGGTATAAAATGGACAAATGGAAAATTCCTGGGGGACCTGGATTTCGCAGATGATTTAGCATTCTTAAGTTCAACACCCAGACAATCCCAAGAAGCAGTAAATAATTTGTGTCATCTCTCGGTTAAAATAGGTCTCCAAATAAATGCCTCTAAAACTAAAGCTATGAACTTTTCTAATGAGACCTTTGATATCATCTTGAACGGGGAAAAACTACAGAAAGTTGAAAGTTTCAATTATTTAGGCAGTAAAATGACTCAGGATGGTGACACAACAAGAGAAATTCATACTAGGATTGCTTTGGCAGCTAGCGCCTTCAATAGATTATCTAACATTTGGAAATTACGATCATTGAATATACATACCAAGCTTCGTCTGTTTAATTCAAATGTTATCTCAGTGTTAACATACGGCTGTGAGAGTTGGAAAATAACAAAATCATTGGAGAACAAGCTGAATACATTCGAGAACAAATGTCTTAGAAAACTCATGAACATCAGTTGGAAAGAATTCAAGACTAATCGACAAATAAGAGAAGACTCTAGGCAGAAATATGTCTCCGACTATATAAGGAAAAGACGATGGTCATATATCGGTCATGTCCTACGAATGCAAAACAACAGAATACCACTACAGGCGCTCACTTGGGTTCCTGAGGGTAAGCGGAAAAAAAAGGAAGACCAAAAGAAACACTCAGAAGAACAATAATAATAAGAGAAGGAAGAACGTTGGGCCTAAATAATGTGCAAGAGCTAAGAGGAGTGGCGTCACAACGAACAACCTGGAGAGCACTGGTTTCTGCCTTATGCGCCGTGTTTGGTGCTTAAAGAATTTATTATTATTATTATTATATATAGATATATGTTTTAAAGAATCTTGCTCCAAAGTTCGCTTTCATACATATAAAAACTGAATCGACTATGATTGTTTAGTTTTGAAACAACATGTAACAAATTTAATAATAAATTAGTCTTTAACAGTTAAAATAAGGAGGGAATGATGAATTTTGCTGTAAATACTAGTTTTCGTCACGGAGACGTAGGTGAGGATTTGTGATAGGAAAGGGAGATTACTGGGAGTAGAATAACGAGTTATATTTTGTGAATAGGGGTACTTGATCACATGACAAAGGGGTATATAAACCCGTGGGTAGTCGGAAAAAGCGCTCTTTACCCATTACTTTACTCCTTGCTATAAGCCAGCAATGTGAAAGTTAACATAGGCTAACGAGGATAGACATCTGTACGATGTAGAAGGCAGAAGGAAGAAGCTAGCTCGGGTACTATCATCAAGTGTAGTACTGACTGAAGTTTGCAGAGAAGACAGATCAAGATTCTTCCAACAACGGTATGTTGTTATCGAGTTACGGTCAAGTTATTTGTTTCGAGCATCTCGTCAAGAAAATGGTATGTAGATCATTACTAGATTGCAATCCTGAAGATAGTTCGAGAACCACGTGCAAGCAGGGTTAGCCAGTACAGACATAGATTAACGTCATTAACGAATATTTCAAGGGCTAACGGATAAAGTTTCCAGCTCTAGTAGTGGGCCAGTATACTACATCCAAGCCAGAAGAACCTAGTAGAATTTGTTTAAAGAATAACTCAGCAAGTTTGACAACGGCCAGACTTAGAAAACATAACAATAGGCAGATGTATGAAAGAACAACTTCCTGACCAGTTGAAATGTCAACGTCTTTAAGACTGTATTTTGAAGTCCATTCTACTTTATT
This sequence comes from Oreohelix idahoensis, assembly GCA_024509875.1. Lineage (NCBI taxonomy): Eukaryota > Metazoa > Mollusca > Gastropoda > Stylommatophora > Oreohelicidae > Oreohelix > Oreohelix idahoensis. The sequence goes on from JAMPIV010012872.1 coordinate 223,160, forward strand.
TTGAGGCACTGTGTTCGCCTAATTGTAGATACGTTCTTTTGACATTAATAAAGACATTAATCGTCAACAGTGTGTCAGCCAATCTTTACTACAGTAGTAGTTTGTTCGTCATCATTCACAATAAAGATAGAATACATCAACCATCAGCTTGCTGCCGCCCCATCCATCTTCATAACGTCTTTGACACATGATCATAAGTCGTTGCGCCACCCAGCATTCACTCTCACGATTAATCGAATCATACCTGGGTTGAACACTGCCACAGATTTATCAAAGTCCGTTGCTTTCGCCTTATTTACAAGAAAACTTAACTCTATGTGAATCCTGTCGCCGTGGTTTTCGTCACTTCTTGGTGATGAGTGTACTTCTCTCACACGAGTGGCGTAGTAACTTCAGTACTTTGAACCGTCTTATAGCTTGTAACCCCAAGTGTAGCGGGAGGTTATTTAAAAGTATATATTATGTAAGAGTATGCCAGTAAAGAGTTCTGACCTTACAAGTAATACCCCAGTCTTAGAAATAAGCACTGGTGTATTGTTATCATAAAAATAGTCAGACTGTAAAAACCCTGGCCCAGTTGGTAAGAAGTAGTACCAGGATTTAAGGTGTCTCCTCCCTATGACTATCTTATGATTACTTATATTCTAGGGGATAATAAAATGAACATTCACTGAAACCACAAATGGAAAAAGTGAATAAATCCTCAGGTACAGTTAAAATAGTTTAATAATTACACTAATATTCTATTTCTACTAGTTGGAAAAGAGTATACACATATATATAAAAATATTCACACAATTACTATTATTGTCTGTTTAGACTTCAAGATCTTAAATAATAAAGTTACTGAAATCACTGTTATTAGTCCTTTGAATTTAAGGATAACTGTCATCAGTTGACTGAGTTTCTGTATGGTTAATTATTGTTTTGAACTATTGGCTGTTTCACATGTATAGGTGGTCAGTGTCAAACAGGACACTTATCTTTCCAACTTGATACTGCTGAAACTGTCCTTTGCTGATATCAGACTTGGTAGGCCCAACAGTAGGGATGCCAATGACCAGTTGAAGTTCACTCTTTGGGGTCCTGCACTTTTGTGGGATTGCCTCGGATGAACTGCACCGGCTTCTGATACTGGACAGTCTGGTTTGAGTTATTTCATGGAACCTGCAACATATCAGCCTTGGCTAGTATCTGGCTAGACTTGTAGCTGACTAGCACAGATGTCAGACCAGTCAGTCATCAGATGTCACCGTTATACAATCATAGTAAGCAAGGACATCATGTCAGTGATATAGCATTAATATTAACATGTCAATTAAGTGTAACTGACTAGCACATAAGTCAGACAAGTCAGTCATCAGGTGTCAAAGTTATACAGTCATAGCAAGTAACATCATTTCAATGATACAGAATTAATATTAACATATCAGTAATAAACATCATCTGGTTTATTCCGCTCCTATACATCCCTTCATATGCTATAACTTGATCCTTCCAAATCATTCATATCAAGTACAAATTCAAATACTGATGCTATCTTAGCAACTACCCAAAATTAATACATAAAATAAATAAAGTGAGTGACCATGTGATCAGGTTGCTTTCTACTGAAACTGGCTGTAGAACCCTCCAGTTTACCAGCTGTAAATGGGTACAAAGTTGTGCGCTCGAACTAGGGAAGGCAAAGGCAGCGAGGAAGGGGACTAGTCACCTTAACCTCGTAAACTGGGATCTTCCATGATGAAGTTTCTAACACTTCATTTCCCTATGACAATCTCTGCCATGGGACTGCCTTTATCTTCGTAAGCGATAAAGCAATATGATAAATATAACTTCATTAGGCCGTGGGGCTATTTGTGATTACTTTTTGTACAAGCAACACTCATCCATAATGCACATGAATAAATCATATTAAAATAATAATAAGTTATATCAATGAATATTATACAGGCATATTTTGTGAATTATGTATGAACCTGAAATAACAAATATTATACACGGTAGTTATCATAATTTCGCTTACCCTCAGACTTCAGATACTGGACTTAAAAATGTTTCTGGCGATCCGCTCACAATTCATGGGTCGTGGCGAAACTCTGCCTCCAGTCTGTCTGAAACCTCTTTCGTTGTGTATCTCTCTCAGTTTACCGATCCGCTACTTATACGCAAAGCGCGGACGTATCGGAGAGTACCGACGTCACAGCCTAAACCTAACCTGACAAATCCTTCCCGAACAGTGATTTCGGCCGATCTGAGCGTCGACTGAAATTTTGCCTTTATCATTCTCGGCATATATAATATCCATATAGTTCCATCTTATCTAGTTTTATACAGCTGATAAAACTCTATCTTCCTATCCATGTAAATTCCCCAAACTGTTATTTGTTGATTTTAATATTTAGAACAGAAGTGGGTTTACATGCTTTTGGCGTAACTGTGGGCAGCCGAAATACGCATATATCTCCGTAAATGAGAACTTCCTACCGTTCCATCTTATATGCAGTTATACACCATCCTTCCCTGTACTGAAATGTAAAATCCTTTTCATACGGATTCCCTTCGTTTTTATTTATCGTTGGCGATTTCCTCTGTCCGATACACATTTCGCTGATACGCCGCCATTTTGAAAGCGGTCACTCGATCGTAGATGGGTTTATAAATCTAACTGAACTCATTTGCAATGACTTGAAACCAATTTCGCGACATAGCTCCCCCATATTTTAAGCTGGATGATATCTAGCTTAACTATTGGGTACAAGACAATTGCAAATCGACCGTTCCGAGGTTAGTTTTCCTTCTTTCTATCCTCCTCAAGCTCTGTGGGATGGCGACTAAGAAAATCTGCGCCCACATTCTGTTTTCCAAGAATATATTCATCCTTTACTATCTCTCTCCTTCCTGTTCGGCTTTTCATCCAGGCTCTTACTGCTGGTGAAACCGGGTCGGTAGGTTTCCCATGAAGTTTACCGCCCTCTTTTCGTTGATAGTTGGATGTGGTTTTCCCTCGCAAATCCGTAGGTGTTTGATTTTCGCTACGTGATTTGTTCCTTTTTTCCCGCGCATGGGGTTCAGACTGCAATTGAACCTGTGTGGGATGTTTCCTTTCCCCTCCCGTGCCAATCTCGGGAGTACCCCTGATTGCTGGTTTGCTTGTAGATTTTTGATGAAGACTCTTCCGTCGACTTTCTGAATCTACATAGGTGCACTCTGGACAGGAATTTACATACTGATTTATGTCTTCCGTAATACCTGGCCAGTAGAACTGGGGGGCTATTCTTTGTTTTGTGGCACCATTACCCAGGTGTTCACTCAAAGTTGATATGTGTCCCCAGCCTATAACCTTATTCCTATAGGTGGATGGTACAACGATTTGACCATGACTTTTCGTCCCTCTTCCAGCTTTCCTGTACAAGAGTCCATGTTCCATATAGAAATGTCCTTTCCTTGGAGCTTTATGTGTTTTTGATAATTTGACAAAACAAGGCTTCAACGTGCTGTCTGCTTCTTGAGCCCGTTTCATTTCAGTTGAATGAAATTTTACGTTGGTGTCCCTCTCTATGTTCCTGGAGTCAGCCTTGGTCTGGATTCCTGCCATAACCATAGGTTTTACAGGGTCTCCTAAGAAAACATATTTACGCCCCAACATTAGGGGGTAAAAGGGATCATCTATCACAGCTGCATTTATCTCCCCTTCCACATAGCGACAACTGACATGAATCTTTGCTATGGGTAATGTAAGGGGTGATGTTCCTTTTAGTGGCCCTTGAATCTCTACTGTTTCTGTGGTGATTTGTTCAGGGCACACCAGAGATGCACACACGACTGCGTCATAGGTCAAACCTGTGTCATACATTCCTGTGACTTGTTTGCCATTCACAGTCACTATCTCCTTGGTAGGTGGGTGATGGAGGCTATTCTGACTCACAGTCAGTTCCTTCCTAACAGAAGTCCTCACCTGTAAACATGCAGCATGATGAAGGGGTTTTTTCCTCCCACATTCATCAGTGTTGTGGTTGCTCATCTTACAAAATTTGCACCACTTATCTCCCTGTTTGTAGGGTTTATTTTCCTGAGTCTGAGGGTTCTTGTCCTTATTATCAAATCTTGGCTTATTTCTGTATGGATGATCCTTCTGGTCAAACTGGGTATTCTGTGGTGGTGGCTTATATCCTTCTACCTGCTTTCTTTTTGTTCCTACCAATTCAGCTTGAGCTGCTTGGTATCTCTCTGCGCATTTCAAAATGTCTTCCAGCCTCTCTGCTCCTTGTTCCATAAGGAATTTCCTCATTTCTTGAGACATGGAATCTTTCACTTGCTCTAACATAACCATTTCTTTCAGATCCTCGTAGGTTTTCTGATACTTACCTAAACTACTCCATTTCAACAAATACGTTTCTAGCCTAGCTGAGAACTGGTTATATGTTTCCCCAGGTAGAGGTTTAGAAGTTCTAAATTTCTTCCTGTATGCCTCAGAGTTCTTTTCATACCGGATCAGTAAGGCTTGCTTTAGTATTTCATAATTTTCCTGATCTTCTTTGGGGAGTTTCAGAAACACATCATATGCAATACCTCTCAATCCCTGGGATAACTTTAGACTCCATTTTTCCTTTTCCAGTCCATATGTAGAGGCTAGCCTTTCATACCTATCCAGGTACGACTCAATTGCGTCCTCCTTTTCAACAAATGGATCTAGGTGGAAGTTCATGGCCCCATTTGTTGTGTTCTGAAAAGAGCTATTCGCAGAATGAGGTGAGCTATTACCATGGGTGATAGTCCCAGCCTGAAGTTCAAGATCAAGCTGTCTCATTTTCAGCTCATGGTCTCTCTCTGCTTGTAACCTCCTTTCTTCTCTCTCAGCTTCTAATTTCTTGGCTTCTCTTTCTGCATCCAATTTCTTGGCTTCTCTTTCTGCTTCCAATTTCTTGGCTTCTCTTTCTGCTTCCAATTTCTTGGCTTCTCTTTCTGCTTCCAATTTCTTGGCTTCTCTTTCTGCTTCCAATTGCTTTGCTTCTCTCTCGGTGTACTTTTCACATTCCGTCGTGACATACCGGATCAGAGCGTCACCATCCATGCCAAGCTCTTTTCCCACCTGCAGTGTAGCAGACCTAAATTTGACCAAGTCAGCCATGATGTATCTGTAGTCTAGTAGGGCAAGCGATCTTACTCAAACTAATTTACTACAATATAATTAACTTATTTAAAATTAAAGTTAATTAAACTGACTTCACCATATATGAAACAGCTGTCTTATCTGTACTCAATGGTACTCCTACAAAAAATATAATTATTTCCTATTATGTTTACTCTTTCCAAAAAAAAATTTGTTCAAAAAAGAAAATTTCCTACACAGCAGAAATAGAAAGATGGCTCAGGAATATCAAAGATATATCCCGGACGAGCCCCCACTGTAGCGGGAGGTTATTTAAAAGTATATATTATGTAAGAGTATGCCAGTAAAGAGTTCTGACCTTACAAGTAATACCCCAGTCTTAGAAATAAGCACTGGTGTATTGTTATCATAAAAATAGTCAGACTGTAAAAAACCCTGGCCCAGTTGGTAAGAAGTAGTACCAGGATTTAAGGTGTCTCCTCCCTATGACTATCTTATGATTACTTATATTCTAGGGGATAATAAAATGAACATTCACTGAAACCACAAATGGAAAAAGTGAATAAATCCTCAGGTACAGTTAAAATAGTTTAATAATTACACTAATATTCTATTTCTACTAGTTGGAAAAGAGTATACACATATATATAAAAATATTCACACAATTACTATTATTGTCTGTTTAGACTTCAAGATCTTAAATAATAAAGTTACTGAAATCACTGTTATTAGTCCTTTGAATTTAAGGATAACTGTCATCAGTTGACTGAGTTTCTGTATGGTTAATTATTGTTTTGAACTATTGGCTGTTTCACATGTATAGGTGGTCAGTGTCAAACAGGACACTTATCTTTCCAACTTGGTACTGCTGAAACTGTCCTTTGCTGATATCAGACTTGGTAGGCCCAACAGTAGGGATGCCAATGACCAGTTGAAGTTCACTCTTTGGGGTCCTGCACTTTTGTGGGATTGCCTCGGATGAAGTGCACCGGCTTCTGATACTGGACAGTCTGGTTTGAGTTATTTCATGGAACCTGCAACATATCAGCCTTGGCTAGTATCTGGCTAGACTTGTAGCTGACTAGCACAGTTGTCAGACCAGTCAGTCATCAGATGTCACCGTTATACAATCATAGTAAGCAAGGACATCATGTCAGTGATATAGCATTAATATTAACATGTCAATTAAGTGTAACTGACTAGCACATAAGTCAGACAAGTCAGTCATCAGGTGTCAAAGTTATACAGTCATAGCAAGTAACATCATTTCAATGATACAGAATTAATATTAACATATCAGTAATAAACATCATCTGGTTTATTCCGCTCCTATACATCCCTTCATATGCTATAACTTGATCCTTCCAAATCATTCATATCAAGTACAAATTCAAATACTGATGCTATCTTAGCAACTACCCAAAATTAATACATAAAATAAATAAAGTGAGTGACCATGTGATCAGGTTGCTTTCTACTGAAACTGGCTGTAGAACCCTCCAGTTTACCAGCTGTAAATGGGTACAAAGTTGTGCGCTCGAACTAGGGAAGGCAAAGGCAGCGAGGAAGGGGACTAGTCACCTTAACCTCGTAAACTGGGATCTTCCATGATGAAGTTTCTAACACTTCATTTCCCTATGACAATCTCTGCCATGGGACTGCCTTTATCTTCGTAAGCGATAAAGCAATATGATAAATATAACTTCATTAGGCCGTGGGGCTATTTGTGATTACTTTTTGTACAAGCAACACTCATCCATAATGCACATGAATAAATCATATTAAAATAATAATACGTTATATCAATGAATATTATACAGGCATATTTTGTGAATTATGTATGAACCTGAAATAACAAATATTATACACGGTAGTTATCATAATTTCGCTTACCCTCAGACTTCAGATACTGGACTTAAAAATGTTTCTGGCGATCCGCTCACAATTCATGGGTCGTGGCGAAACTCTGCCTCCAGTCTGTCTGAAACCTCTTTCGTTGTGTATCTCTCTCAGTTTACCGATCCGCTACTTATACGCAAAGCGCGGACGTATCGGAGAGTACCGACGTCACAGCCTAAACCTAACCTGACAAATCCTTCCCGAACAGTGATTTCGGCCGATCTGAGCGTCGACTGAAATTTTGCCTTTATCATTCTCGGCATATATAATATCCATATAGTTCCATCTTATCTAGTTTTATACAGCTGATAAAACTCTATCTTCCTATCCATGTAAATTCCCCAAACTGTTATTTGTTGATTTTAATATTTAGAACAGAAGTGGGTTTACATGCTTTTGGCGTAACTGTGGGCAGCCGAAATACGCATATATCTCCGTAAATGAGAACTTCCTACCGTTCCATCTTATATGCAGTTATACACCATCCTTCCCTGTACTGAAATGTAAAATCCTTTTCATACGGATTCCCTTCGTTTTTATTTATCGTTGGCGATTTCCTCTGTCCGATACACATTTCGCTGATACGCCGCCATTTTGAAAGCGGTCACTCGATCGTAGATGGGTTTATAAATCTAACTGAACTCATTTGCAATGACTTGAAACCAATTTCGCGACACCAAGTACTCTTGTACCACGAACTTTTTTAGACAAAATTGAAAACAAATGCCTTTGCTATATACATTTGTGGGCTGCCAATTAACAGGCGCTTTCTCGCTGTCCACCCACCAATGTTAATCTCTCAGAAGAATTAACTTCCTGAGTACAAAGTGTAGCTCAGGGAAGATGAATAAAATTCACCATATTCCTCTGGGTATTAACTGGGAAAATGTGTCTGGACGGCGCGAGTAATGAGTTGCCTGAGTTACAATTAACAAAGTGCGTACATCTCACAAAATATTATACACTTTAGGCACATGTGATGTAATCATCACTCATCACTGCTCCATTCGGAGTCTGGGGTCACCACTGCTGTCGGTTTTCCGCAGGACTATCTAGATGAAATCACCAGCGCTTGTTGTAGAGGTTTATGAATATACTAGTATCATATGTTGAGGTTGCCAGCCTCATATATAAGCACTCTGCAAGAAAACATGTCAAATTTACATTTGTAAAATAATTGTTACATTTACCCCAAAGTTTTGGGAATACACGATCTCCTCGCGCAAGTTAGAATGGAAACGAGCAATTTAGGTTCATATGCTCTCGAACCACTTGGTCTGGAAATTTTAAATCCCTTGTATGACAGGTGAATCTTCGAAACCCTTGGTCTGGGAACGTTTCTCTTAAGACGGGTGATCCAATTCCTAGGTTTGCAGTCTTCGTATTTTTAGTCCTGTTCCCTTAAATTTTTCAGTCTCTGTATTTATAAAGGCGTGCTTACTTTTTAAGGTTTTAAGTTTCCCAAATACTTTGATTTGTCACTTATAATATAGGAATTCTAAGTCCGACGTCTTTCTGGCTTCTGGGAGTCGCTCATATGACTTGCGCTGCAGTCTATCTGTTCTGTGTCTCTGATTTCACTACATTATATGTGCAATTCTCAGTTCATAGCACAGATGGTACTTCCGTCAGATGTTCCAATAGGATCCATAGTTTATTCCGGCTTCTTACTTTAATCCAGTCGTAAGCTCTTTAGCACTGGGTTGGGGTGTCTAATTTCAAAATATCCCCCACGTATTTTAAAATATTACATTTAATGTTCCAACGCGTGACCTCTTTCAAATCATGCGGTAATGTTTCCGCCCACTCACAACAACATGTGACCATGTTTACCTGGCGTAATGTCTTCCGCCAAGATGTCTACCCAGACAGATTATCTGTAACAATCACCAGGGATTGTCCCACAAAAAGCGATAAACGCATCTACCCTCTTTGTAATTTGCCAGACAAACCGACACCTACGTCGGCAACCCAGACAGACAATCTTGGGTTCTTTTCATGTCTATCGAACGAGACCGTGTCGTCACCAGCTTTTCACCTAGGGTCAAATGTTGGACCGACGCGTTTCAAAAGATGGTCAGACGGATAGAATAGATAAGCGTATGACCGGTATAATTACCTGGTATTATCGATTACATTTACCTTGCGGAACGTAAACAATTCTGCGTGTAAAGCAGATACGTCTGTAGGGGAGTAGAGTGTTAGAGTCTTCACCCTACTAGATCCAGCATAGAGCAAAATAATGAAAAGGGATGATTTATGCCAAATAGAAGCGATTGATGAGAAAATGAAGAAAAAGAAATGATACTGCCGTAAAGCTGAAGGCGTGAGAGATCACACAAAAGAGCATGTTCAGACGTACTGTGACATAACCATGCTAACGTAGATTTGAACAGTTTGAAGAAGTTGCATGTAATGTCCACTTTTTAACTGAATCAAATCTAATTAAAATGATATAATGCAGTGATCATAATTCATTCTAATTTCAGATCTGATGCTGGACAATTTTTTTGTGGAAACACATCATTCTGGTGACAGGACCTCTTTCCGTAAAGATAGTAGCCTCAATCCACAGCGTTTTTATGAATTCGGCTTGTCTTCATGGACGCTCACCAGTACTCTAATAATTAAATTAGCTAACATAAGTCAAGCAAACAAGACGCTGGCTTTATGTGAAGTAGAAACGTATGGCGGTAAGTTGAGATACCATATACATATATCGTTGTAAGTTATGATACCACATAAACATATGGTGGTATTTGTCATAACGGCATAAACATATAGCGGTAAGTTTAGACACCACTTAAGCACATGTCGGTTAGTTCAGACAACACATAAAAATACGGCGGTTAGTTCTTCTTGTCTTCTTCTTTGATCCTTAGCCGCCAGCTGTCAACGCAGTCAGTGGCCATCACGCCTGGTTGCGTCTTACAGGGAGCAACAAACAGCTTCCACTTTGCTCGGTCGGCGGCCATCCTTTGTGCAGTGCCCCAGCTCTGGTTCATTCTTTGCATCTCGGCCTCCACAGTTCTCCGCCAAGTTGTTTTTGGTTGGCCTCTCTTTCGCTTTCCTTCAGGGGTCCATAGCATAGCTGTTCTGGTGATGACATCGGGGTCTCTTCTGAGGACCTGGCCATCCCATCTCCAGCGTCTGCTAGCTATGATGGTGTGCATGTCCTCTTGGTTACTCCGAGTAAGCAGTTCTTAGTTGATGACGGTAATCGTCCAAAAGATTCGGAGAATTTTCCTTAGGCAGATTGTGTGGGAAGAGGACGATTTCGACATTTCCTTCTCTGTTACTCTCCAGCCATCCGCACCATAAAGGAGTACAGAAAGTACACAGTTCTCATATAATCTTAATTTGGTGTTTGTGCTGTACATGGAAGATTTCCAGATTTTGCATAGACTAGAAAAAAAACTCTTCTCGCTTTATTCATTCTATTGCTGATGTTACTATGCATACCAGGTATGTAAATGTATATGTCTGTTCCAGTTTCTGGTTCCTTGCTGTTATGGGCTCAGGACTGCCCACATTGAGTGTCATGACATCTCTCTTCTTTAGATTGATGTTCAGACCCACCTGCGGGCTATACTTATTCAGTCTATCTGTATTTTTCTTGGATGTTAATGTGACAGTAGTGCAGTGTAATTTGCATATCCCAGATCTTCCAGTATAGAGAACGTTATCCATCTTATTCCTCTTGGACTGCTCTCTGTTGTCTGGCGCATTATCCAGTCTATAACTGTCAAAAATAATGTGGTTGATAAGGAACATTCCTGTCGTACTCCTGTCTTCATCTCAAAAGTTAGGTTGCTCTGCCCAACAATACGTGTAAAGTTTGAATAGAGGCTTTTGATGATTGAAACAATGCTGCTGCGAATTATATAAGCCCTCAGTATTTTCCATAGGCTGTCCCTGTGTATGATGTCAAAAGCCTTTTCAAAATCAACAACGTAATTGTATATCTGTCTCTGTCATTCTGAGCACTGCTTTATAATGTTCCTGAGGGTGAATATTTGATCTGCACATCTTCCGTTCTTTCTCAATCGTGCTTATTTTTTTCCAGTTAGTTCACATACCACTTAAACATATGGCGATTAGTTCACACACCACATCAACATTTGGCGGTTAGTTCACATACCACATAAACGTATGGCGATTAGTTCACACACCACATCAACATCTGGCGGTTAATTCAGACACCATATAAGCATGTGGCGATTAGTTCACACACCACATCAACATTTGGCGGTTAGTTCAGACACCACATAAACGTATGGCGGTTAGTTCACTCACCATATCAACATTTGGCGGTTAGTTCAGACCCACATAAGCATGTGGCGATTAGTTCACACACCACATCAACATTTGGCGGTTAGTTCAGACACCACATAAGCATGTGGCGGTTGCTGTTGTTTATTAGGGCTACTGAGCTAGTCGATCTTTCGCAGCCAATGCCAAGTTGAAGAACTTACATATGTTATGTAACTGGGGTCGGAGTAGCTAAGAGGTATTGCGCCCGCATCAATTTCTGAAGGTCCCAGGTTCGCTCCTAGTACAGGGAATATAACCAGGCTCGCTCCCAGTACAGGGAATATAACCAGGCTCGCTCCCAGTACATGGAATTTAACCAGGCTCGCTCCCAGTACAGGGAATATAATTTATGATATACTCTCTCCCACCATCTCCCAGTACAGGGAATATAATTGATGATATACTCTCTCCGACCATCTCCCAGTACAGGGAATATAATTGATGATATACTCTCTCCCACTATCTCCCAGTACAGGGAATATAATTGATGATATACTTTCTCCCACCATCTCCCAGTACAGGGAATATAATTGATGATATACTCTCTCCCACCATCTCCCAGTACAGGGAATATAATTGATGATATACTCTCTCCGACCATCTCCCAGTACAGGGAATATAATTGATGATATACTCTCTCCCACCATCTCCCAGTACAGAGAATATAATTGATGATATACTCTCTCCCACCATCTCCCAGTACAGGGAATATAATTGATGATATACTCTCTCCGACCATCTCCAAGTACAGGGAATATAATTGATGATATACTCTCTCCCACCATCTCCCAGTACAGGGAATATAATTGATGATATACTCTCTCCCACCATCTCCCAGTACAGGGAATATAATTGATGATATACTCTCTCCAACCATCTCCCAGTACAGGGAATATAATTGATGATATACTCTCTCCCACCATCTCCCAGTACAGGGAATATAATTGATGATATACTCTCTCCCACCATCTCCCAGTACAGGGAATATAATTGATGATATACTCTCTCCCACCATCTCCCAGTACAGCAAATATAATTGATGATATACTCTCTCCCACCATCTCCCAGTACAGGGAATATAATTGATGATATACTCTCTCCCACCATCTCCCAGTACAGGGAATATAATTGATGATATACTCTCTCCCACTATCTCCCAGTACAGGGAATATAATTGATGATATACTCTCTCCCACCATATCCCAGTATGGCAATATAATTGATGATTTACTCTCTCCCACCATCTCCCAGTACAGGGAATATAATTGATGACATGTTTTTTTTCGGAACTAGTGGTTCATAATGATGATATACTCTCTCCCGCCCCCCCCCACCCCACCATTTCCGAGTACAGGGAATATAATTGATGATTTACTCTCCCTACCATCTCCCAATACAGTGAATATAATTGATGATTTACTCTCTCCCATCATCTCCCAGTACAGGAAATATAATTGATGATTTACTCTTTCCCACCATCTCCCAGTACAGGGAATATAATTGATGATTTACACTCCCTACCATCTCCCAGTACAGGGAATATAATTGATGATATACTCTTTCCCACCTTCTCCCAGTACAGGGAATATAATTGATGATTTACTCTCCCTACCATCTCCCAATACAGTGAATATAATTGATGATTTACTCTCTCCCACCATCTCCCAGTACAGGAAATATAATTGATGATTTACTCTCTCCCACCATCTCCCAGTACAGGGAATATAATTGATGATTTACTCTCCCTACCATCTCCCAATACAGTGAATATAATTGATGATTTACTCTCTCCCACCATCTCCCAGTACAGGAAATATAATTGATGATTTACTCTCTCCCACCATCTCCCAGTACAGGGAATGTAATTGATGATTTACTCTCTCCCACCATCTCCCAGTACAGGGAATATAATTGATGATATACTCTCTCCCACCATCTCCCAGTACAGGGAATATAATTGATGATTTACTCTCTCCCACCATCTCCCAGTACATGGAATATAATTGATGATATACTCTCTCCCACCATCTCCCAGTACAGGGAATATAATTGATGATTTACTCTCTCCCACCATCTCCCAGTACAGGGAATATAATTGATGATTTACTCTCTCACACTATCTCCCAGTACAGCGAATATAATTGATGATTTACTCTCTCCCACCATCTCCCAGTACAGGGAATATAATTGATGATTTACTCTCTCCCACCATCTCCCAGTACAGGGAATATAATTGATGATTTACTCTCTCACACTATCTCCCAGTACAGGGAATATAATTGATGATTTACTCTCTCACACTATCTCCCAGTACAAGGAATATAATTGATGATTTACTCTCTCCCACCATCTCCCAGTACAGGGAATATAATTGATGATATACTCTCTCCCACTATCTCCCAGTACAGGGAATATAATTGATGATACACTCTCTCCCACTATCTCCCAGTACAGGGAATATAATTGATGATATACTCTCTCCCACCATCTCCCAGTACAGGGAATATAATTGATGATATACTCTCTCCCACTATCTCCCAGTACAGGGAATATAATTGATGATATACTCTCTCACACTATCTCCCAGTACAGGGAATATAATTGATGATATACTCTCTCCCACCATCTCCCAGTACAGGGAATATAATTGATGATATACTCTCTCACACTATCTCCCAGTACAGGGAATATAATTGATGATATTCTCTCTCCCACCATCTCCCAGTACAGGGAATATAATTGATGATTTACTCTCTCCCACCATCTCCCAGTACAGGAAATATAATTGATGATATACTCTCTCCCACTATCTCCCAGTACAGGGAATATAATTGATGATATACTCTCTCACACTATCTCCCAGTACAGGGAATATAATTGATGATATTCTCTCTCCCACCATCTCCCAGTACAGGGAATATAATTGATGATTTACTCTCTCCCACCATCTCCCAGTACAGGAAATATAATTGATGATATACTCTCACACTATCTCCCAGTAAAGGGAATATAATTGATGATATTCTCTCTCCCACCATCTCCCAGTACAGGGAATATAATTGATGATTTACTCTCTCCCACCATCTCCCAGTACAGGAAATATAATTGATGATATACTCTCACACTATCTCCCAGTACAGGGAATATAATTGATGATTTACTCTCTCCCACCATCTCCTAGTACAGGGAATATAATTGATGATTTACTCTCTCCCTCTCTCACACTATCTCCCAGTACAGGGAATATAATTGATGATTTACTCTCTCCCACCATCTCCCAGTACATGGAGTATAATTGATGATATACTCTCTCCCACCATCTCCCAGTACAGGGAATATAATTGATGATATACTCTCTCCCACTATCTCCCAGTACAGAGAATATAATTGATGATTTACTCTCCCTACCATCTCCCAATACAGTGAATATAATTGATGATTTACTCTCTCCCACCATCTCCCAGTACAGGGAATATAATTGATGATATACTCACTCACACTATCTCCCAGTACAGGGAATATAATTGATGATATACTCTCTCCCACCATCTCCCAGTACAGGGAATATAATTGATGATTTACTCTCTCCCACCATCTCCCAGTACAGGGAATATAATTGATGATTTACTCTCTCCCAACATCTCCCAGTACAGGGAATATAATTGATGATATACTCTCTCCCACCATCTCCCAGTACAGTGAATATAATTGATGATTTACTCTCTCCCACCATCTCCCAGTACATGGAATATAATTGATGATATACTCACTCACACTATCTCCCAGTACAGGGAATATAATTGATGATATACTCACTCACACTATCTCCCAGTACAGGGAATATAATTGATGATATACTCACTCACACTATCTCCCAATACAGGGAATATAATTGATGATATACTCTCTCCCACTATCTCCCAGTACAGGGAATATAATTGATGATTTACTCTCTCCCACCATCTCCCAGTACAGGGAATATAATTGATGATTTACTCTCTCCCACCATCTCCCAGTACAGGGAATATAATTGATGATATACTCTCTCACACTATCTCCCAGTACAGGGAATATAATTGATGAAATGTTTTTTTTTTCAGAACTAGTGGTTCATAATGATGATATACTCTCCCCCCCCCCTCCCCCCATCTCCAAGTTAGTGAGATCGGATGCCTAGCCTTCTCGAAAAAGGTCGAAAAAGCAAGTTGCGCAATTAAAATTCCCTCGGCAGTTGGAAATCGCAAAGAGTAGGCACACGGCCGCTGCTCTTACACATCGTAAAAATTAGGAAACTGTTACCGTCATTTTTGTCAGTTCCAGAAGATGTAAATCTATTTAATATTTTTGATAGTCGAAGGTACAGAACTCTATGTTAACTCCCTGACACAGGTTGATTAGGGGTTACTGTGGCCGTGGTATGTTGGGGTTTTGCTGTTTACGAAGAGTCTAGTTAATCGACTAGCCTATACGCTAGAGATGGAAATTGTTCTTCAACAGACTTAAGGTTATACCAGGTTCTGGGATGATCCTCTAAGGTGAATTAGTTAGGAGCAGTTTATAAGACATGGTTAGTTTCCCAGCAGACATTCCTTCCTTTCTTTCAATTATATGTGTAGCGAAGTATTTAATAGACGATCTCCTTTTTTTTTGCCTCAACGTGATTTTTATTCATCACAACGTATTTACATAATGGCATAAAGATTAATAGTATGCATATTTCGTTCATCCACAAATGCACATTGCTTTCATTAACATAGCATGGGGGATTTACATCAAGTGAATCACTCTGATTCAACTCTTAGCCACTTGTTCCTTCCAATATTAGCTAGCGGTAAATGCATACTAGCAGTTCCTCAGAGAATTAATCCATTTTCTCATTTCTCGAAGAGCTTCATGTTCTACCAAACTGTTAGTGTTTCTACATGGCTATTCAAAGTCTACATTCTGCATCAAGGTACAACTTGCAGCCATGTACTGTGTGCTACGGGGGCAAAAACTATCTCTCTTCGACATAAAAATGTTATAGGTTATTCAAGCATTCTACTTACTGCTTTCCTTGTTAGAAATAATACACATAAATAACACAGGTACAGTGTAGTGCCAAATGAAAACTTCATTAGTTAGAATTTGAATAATCCTCAAATCTGCAGCATAGAAAATATGCGTCTGGCACACTCGGCTTCTTAACTGGGACTCTACTAAACCCGCGAAAACTGGCTGGGGAAAGCGTGTGTTCTAGATTTATTCAGCTCACGATTGGTTAGTGGGATCACATGACTATTAAAATCGCGTCTAAGAAGCGATCTACCCTAAATAAAATTTATGTCATTGTTTTATTTTCATCCTCTGTTTCTCATAAGATATTAATTTATATGTTAATCTGTGCTCTTTCCGTCTTTAGTGGGATATGGCCTGTTTCCGAAGAAATCACGGTATACACGGCTATATACAGATCCCGGGGCCCTGCAAATGTATCCCGTAGGGAGACATTTGTATACTATCAATATCCAAAAATATCCCAAAAATTTTCTAAGTTAAAATTTTTCAGAAAAATTTCAAAGTTCAAACAAAAAATTTCTAAGTCCAAAACATTTTCAGGAAAATTTAACGAAATTCCTACATCTGTGTTCCTATGTCTATATGGGACTGTCGTCTATAAAGGTGCTTTATTGATGGACATCATCTCTAAAAATGTTATATCATCTTTCATATCACAACCTTATTTCATCAAATTTACCAATTGGCAACTTTGGCGAACAAAAATTTTAAACATCCATAAAGTCATCACTCAATAAATGGGGAGTGGCAACATTGGGAACATGAACAATAAAATATCTTATCTGCATAAGTCAACTGCATTAGCATAATCCAAGCGCATGTTGACAACATATTATTGGTCATTGTGGGGAGCAGGGTGTAATATTATTTCTGTTCCTGTCATTGGTTCCATATCCTAAGGCTTCAAGTACCCTAAGAATGTTGAAGTTATTTTTTTTTCTGATGTTCTATAATCATGGGTGTAATTTATTTATTTAGTTTCCAAGTATTTTACACTTTATTTGTAGAGATTTTGAAGGTCTCCAAATCTTTATTGTCCTGATGATCTTCTTTTCATAAAACAGTTTATCCTTCCTTGGTTATCTATCATGTTTTCTTTTCGAGTAAATGAACTAGTTGCTCATTGTTATTATTAAAAACATCTCTAGGCATATGGGTAAAGATTTCTAAATTATAATGTAACCATTAACATGTTAACATGCAATCATATTTTACACAATAAAAGCATTTAAGCCTCATGGCTTATCCTTATTTATTTGTGACTGAAAGTTTCCTGTATTTGACATTTTCCAAATGGTAAGTGTATAGATTCGTTCCAAGTCCATCACTGTAGAAAATGTTCTATATTACATTTTTTTTCTTCAAAAAATGTGATGTTTGTTTCCAATATCCATACAGGTAATACGTCTGGTGGTTATCCTGTCCATTTATGACTCAGCCATTTCTAATTGTTTGAAATCGTTCTTTTTTCTTGTTTTCTGTCAACACGTTATCCTCTTATGTAAGCCATAGCTTAAAATTATTTATTATTACTAGTCTTTTTCAAGAAAAATCATCTGTGTACTAGCTTTGTTGCAATTATCATACATCAACTTATTCAATCAACCATCAACACAATATGTTTACAACATGTCATTGAAATAAATTTTCAACATTTCTATTTAAGACAAGGTTCTTGGCACTCCGGCTACCATGTATTCTTACTAATCTCTGGTTCCATGCATATAGTGTACATTTTTTTTTCTTTTAAGTTCGATGTATCATTTATGGCGTTCCAATATTCCATGCTATGGGGATCCTGTCTAGTTCTCCTGTTATCCTTAGAAATACCTCCTTAGTGAACCTTATGAGCTGCATCTGTCAATATTTCTCAACAACACATCATACAATCATTACAGAAAATCAAGTCGAGTATCTTAATTCAGTAACAATATACAACAAAAATATTTTATACAATATTTTCATTTTCAACACCAGTTCTGCCTTCGCAGGTCGAAGGTTTTTCAGAACTATATTGTGTTTATAACATCTGCTGCTAGATGATCAATTTAAATTTCTTAATTTCCCAATAATTTAAGTTAATTATTATTATGGGGCATGAGGGTATACGTATTCCAATGTTAATCCATGATGCAGCAATATGTATGTCCCATCTAGGTATTCTTTTATAATTTTATATCCATCCATTGTGTAAGGATCCAGGACACGTCAGTCCGTGGGGTTACATTGTTCTTGGTCCGTATATCATAAGGGCGATCCAATCTCAGTATTGTCACAATGTGTCAATCATATTTCAATCCTCTGGTTTGTTTTATTATTTAGTTTAAAATACCATAACCATTTCAATATAAGCATTAGCAAGCAATAGTCATGTGCATTCTATCTTATTATAATCAGTTTCACAATATAAGGCAAGTGGCAAAAAAATGTGGAGTTATTACACAATCTCCTGTCTCTTGTATACAACAAATATTTAATCAGTTCATTCCATTATTATTTTATTTTATTGTGTCTATAACATCTGTGGTTCCATGGGATATTCATACTCCATTTGTATATCCTTTGTCTATGGGTGATCCAAATCTCGTATGGTTCCATTATGTGGCAATCCTGTTTTCTATGACTTGTTATATGTCCGTGGAAATCCATAAGATTTTCCAATTATTTTGACGTCTTTCTTTCATATCCACGAAAAGACTATAATATTAGTAATCAACATTAATGTGGGGCATTCATGCATAAGCCTCATATCAAAACATCCTTTGTATTATCATATAGTTTCACTATAACACTGTGAAACCCATATGTCACAGGCAACCTTCATAAAGAGGTGCTTCTTTTTCTTGTGTGTCACCAGCAGTGTTAGGGAAAAGTGGCAATTTATTATCTGGGATTAGCATACATAAATGCTATCAATAGGGTTTATATCTGCAAAAATCAGCATGCGCAGATGTCATTGGGGTATTGGGTAAAGGCAATGTCTTGAAATTGGGCAGTGTATTTTATATCAGCTTGTCATATAGGTGGGTACTTTTCTTTTCATCAGTCATTTGTTTACATCAACTACTTGTGGGGGTGTTACAATGGTATGCATCAGTAGTGATGTATGTCAAGATTGTACAATGTACTGTACTGTTTTATATTTTTGTATCTTTCCAACTCTTCTGCAGAGTTAACTTAATCATAAAAATGCAACATCGGCATTTTCTAATATCTCTGTATCTAATATTTTATGAGTGGGGCTATGATGGAAGTAAAAGTGCAAATGGGTAAGAATGTTAGCAACGCTGTTGAGAACAAGTGAAAGGACAGTATCTTGTGGAGTCGTCAAGGATAGAGGGAAAATAGACTATCTGTGGATTACAAGAGTATTGTAATGCAAAAGGATGAAGAAATTATTTGGCGAACGAACTTACAAGTTCCGAATGTTGACTCAGAATGATAGAAAGAAAAAGGTGTGAGAAGAGAAGTGGGGAAATCTTATAATGGTTGTTAAAGATGGAATATACAATCTATTTTGCTAAATGCAATATTGTTAAACAATTTTTCATGTACATTACTCAAAATCAATATACCTGTGGAAAGAAAAATATGGCATAACAGATATGAGTATAATTTATACATTTTTCACAAGCTGTAATAGTAGGTTCAATAGAACATTATAGGGATAGACAAGTCTAGTGGCATATGTATCACAGGTTAAAAAGATTAGTGGTAAGTGAGAAAAAGACTTCTGTGTAAAGTGTCTGAGAGAATATGCACAAAGGTGCATGAAAAAGGAAATCACTGAACTCTGGAATGTGCAAGGACAAGAATCGAGGTCAGGAAATGTGGAAAGTGATTATAGATCAGTGTTATAGCAAAATCAGCGTGACACATATGTTATAAATGGAATTGTGGAAGTTAACATTATCACTGTCTAAGTGATTTAACGTGTCATGTGTGTGATTGCAAATAGCAAGTCTGTGATTTTGTGTCAATTTTATTTTACAATTAAAAAAAACTTCTAATTAAGATCAATCATGGGCTGGTCTTGGAGTATTCTAGTCATCAATAACTTGTTTGGGAAAACAGTTTCTTGGTTAGGCTTTTACATCTCGCACTGTAACAGGGCATCTGGAACTGTCAAACATAGTGTGAAAATAGAGTACATGAGAAGATTAAAATGTGTGTAAACTGTATTTTCACTTTTGCGTAGACCGTGCATGGGATGGCATGCACATGAACACTTGGTTGTGTTTCAGCAAAGCTGTAGTAGTTCTTTCAGTTTCTCCGCCATTTTCTCCGCCATCTCCAATCTTGTAATGTCCCTACTGGTTAGGCGAGCATCATATTGAACAACCGTGGATGCAATAGGTGAAACGATATTGACTGTTCGTTGGGGCGCTGAGGACATCACATCTTTTGGTTTGGAAGTAGGTGTATGTTTCGCCTTGATTTTTCGCCTGACCTGGTTCTGCGGTGCGCTGACACTGTTTACAGTGGGCACAGTAATTTGCACACTGTTGCTTTTGACAGGTTGGTGGTAAACTGAAGAAAATGGTACCGACTGTGATGTGGCCTGGGGATGTGTGGCTAGTACCTCTCGGCTTGGTTTCGAAACATGCCTACGTTTCTTCAAAATTTTTCGTCTGATATGGTTCTGCAGCATACGAGGAATCTTGGTGACATGAGGTGAGTCATCAGATTCTGTTTTATAGGCGCGTTTGACACTGGAGCTGACTGGTACAAATAAGGTGCTATCCGCATCACTGGTTTCAACAGTACTGGCTGGGTCTGGTGAATCGATGTCTGTTTCTCGTTCATATACATCCACCATTTCTCTGTCATTTCGTTCGTTGGGGTCTGACAAAACTGCACTGGGGTTGACACTGTTTTCTCTCATTTCTTGTTCCGTTTCGTCTCCATAAAGATTGGTGGTATATGGTTCAACAAACTGCTTGGGGATAGTTTCTTCAGGATCTGATTGTTCGGAACGACCAACCTTGTTCTTTTGGTATAGCAGTGTTTGGTTGTCACTAGTATTCCAACTGGAGCTGCCTGAACTTGGAGTGTGGTACGTATCGACTGACGAATGGTCACTGCGGGAGTAAGTTTGAGTGTGGATAAACGTTGACTTGGTATTGTCATCTCTTGATGTTTGAGGCATGATTTCTTCATTTCTAATACGCAGGTCTCTGTCTTGGAGTCGATTACGCAGTTCTACTGGTGGAATATCTTCCTCGCTTTCGGATGAGTATCGTTGCTGTCTTGCTCGACGTATTGCATCAGTGGGTGGTCTGGGTACGTGGTCGTACTGGTAGAATTCAGAGTCTGTTGTTTCTGATTCTGATAAGTCAGACAACTCCGTACTGGATGGATTATAATGTAGGGTGTTTTTCTGACTGGTCTGGTAGTTGTAGTCAGAGGTATAATGGGTCTGTGATTATCGATCATGAGTTGTTTTGCATGAGCTTTTGTTCTGTGGTTTTTCTCTTCATTCCAGATAGTGAAGTTTGCAGGCGTCGTTTGTTCTGTAATTTTGTATCCATCTAACCATCGGTCGTCGAATTTTGAGCTGCGGACATGTTTCTTGTAGTATACTCTGTCTCCTATTTTGAACATTGGTAGCTTAGCTGATTTGTCATGTTGTTTCTGCTTTTTGTAAAATGCCTTCTGTGTATTATGGTGTGCAATCTGCTGACTTTTTGCTTTTCCTTAAGAATTATTTCTATGGGGTCTTCTCCCATGTATTTTCGCGGCAGACGAAGGAGGTTGTCTAAAGGAAAGTTAGGCTCCCTTCCGTACAGCATGTAAAATGGTGACATCCCTGTGGTATCGTTTACATTTACACGGATGGCTTCAAGGGCTTGGTTAATGTATAGGTCCCAGTATTGGTGGTTCCCTTTGATATATTTACTAATAATATCATGCAGGGTGGCATGCATGTGCTCATTTCTGCCATTTGCATTAGGATTATAGTAACTGGTTGTAGTATGTTCGATATTCAGCTGGTGTATGGTGGCTTTAAATGGGTTACCGATAAACTGTTTACCGTTATCTGAAATTATTCGTTTTGGACAGCCATGCCTGGGAATGAATTCTTGTAAAAAAATTTGCGTGATGGACTGCGATGTGGCATCACTGAGTGGGTAGCTTTCTGGCCAAACAGAGTATTGGTCTATTATATGCAGAAGGTACTTGTTGCCTGATTGGGTGAGTGGGTAGGGACCCGATATATCAATGCTTATTGTTTGCATGGGATAATGGGAAGGTTGCATTTCTTGAAGGGGAATTGAATGTGGCTTCATGTTTCGCAGTTTACATGTTCTACAGGTGGCTACGTATTCTGTAATGTCCTTATACATGGTTTGCCAATAATACCTTCTCTTTATGATATCAATGGTTTTGTCTCTTCCCATGTGCCCGTTGTTATCATGGAACTGTAGCAGTACTTCTGGGATTAGATGTGCTGGAATGACTTTTCTTAGCGTCCCTTCTTGTTTATGATCAATATAATATAGAGCTTCATCCGTTGGGTGTACTGTAAAATCTTTACTTTTGGTTGGGTTTTTCTTTACGTATGTGAGCAACTTGCCAATTTCTGCATCTTTTGCTTGTTCTACCCGAATGTCAAACTTATCTTGACTGTCTTCCTCTACTTGGGATGAGGAATTTGAGGTAGTTCTTGGTCCTGGTGAGGTAATTACATTAATTTCTTTAGCATTGTCGTTTATTTCCGAGGATGTGCCGTCATTTTTGACTCTTTTTGTCTTTACCTCTGTCTCGTCATCATATTTGATTCTAGATAGGAGATCTGCACATGTGTTTAATCTGCCAGGGATATATTCGATAGTGGTGTCATAGGACTATAAATTCATTGACCATGTCTGTAACTTCTTAGGCTGTTCTTGTGTTTTGGATAATGAGTTTCGTCCCTCTAACATAAAAGTCTAATTTCTGTACTGCATAGTGAATGGCATATGCTTCTTTCTCAATGGTGGTCCACCGTTTCTGTGACTTTGACAATGCGTGGCATAAGAATGCAATGGGTTTCACATTGGGGATGTTTGGTAGGATGGGTGTTTCATCTTCTAGTACTGGTTGTACCAAACACGCACCGATTGCGTTGTCCGAGGCATCGGTGTATAGTATCATGGGCTGAGAAATGTCTGGATGTCCAAGAAGCGGGATGGTGGTTAGGGCATTTTTAGATATTCAAACGATTTCTGGCACTCTTCTGTCCATCTGAATCGTGCATACTTGCGGGTAAGGGCTATCAATGGCTCAGCTGCTTTCGAAAAATGTATGATATGGCGCCTATAGTATCCTACGGAACCGATAAAGGAACGTATTTGCTTGACTGTCTTGGGGCTAGGCATTTCTCTTATGGCCTTAACTTTGTCTTCGTCTGGTCTGATACCATCTCTATTGATGACGAAGCCTAAATATTTAGTTTCTGTTTTTAAGAATTCGCATTTCGACAGTTTTAACTTTATTTGGTGATGCCTGAGTCTATCAAAGACTATTTCTACCTTGTGAATGTGGTCTTCTATCGTGCCTGCGGTATGTATTAGGATATCGTCTATATATGCTAGGGCGAATGGTTGTAGACCCTTTAAGACTTCGTCCATGAGTGACATATATGTTGCTGGCGATCCTTTTAGACCAAATGGCATCACGTTCCAAGCGAAACTTCCCACGTGTGAACAGAATGTGGATTTCTGTTTTGCCTCAGGTGTCATGGGGAGACACCAAAAGCCTGACCTTGCATCAAGTGTGGTGAAGTAGGTAGACTTTCCCAACGTCGCCAGTAGATCGTCTATTCTGGGCAGGGGGTAGGAAATGACTTTTGTGATTTTGTTCAGGGCACGGTAGTCGCAGCAAAAGCGACTGGAACCATCTTTTTTCGATACTATCACTATGGGGGAGGACGATTGGGATCTGGATCTTTCGATGATTCCCGTCTGTAGCATTTCATTTATAGACCTTTCCACCAGTTCTCTGTTTTTCAACGGCGTATAGTAGGGTTTGGGGTGTATTGGTTCCTCTGTTGTTGTTTGTATATCCATTGTGACAGTGTTTGTTCTGCCTAATTCCATGTCGTTAAATGCGAATACGTCCTGGTGTTTTTCCACAAACGTTTTCAATCGTGGCCTGTTTTCTTCTGTGGTGTTCAGGGTTGCTAGTAACTGGGATACTCTCTCTCTCTCTCTCTCTCTCTCTCTCTCTCTCTCTCTCTCTCTCTGTATTTATGGTCTGCTACGATATCTCTGGTCTGTCTTGATACCTCTGTTTCCTTCCCGTAGTATTGGGGCATTTTTCTTGCATCTTGTGAAAATCTCTGCTCCTGGTATGTGGCTTTCTTTTGAGTATTTCTTTGCCGTTCGTTGGGCTGTGCTTGGTATTGTCTCCTCTGCCATCTGCTGTGTGCATTTTCATTTGTCACTGCATTTACTGTATATACGTTTCTTGTTTTATTTCTGGGGTAGTCGTTATTGTGCCATTGTTTCTGATTATTGCTGCCGTAACTGCGCCTATCCGCGTGCGTTACTGGACGTCTTTCTCTTGTGCTATAGGGCTGTCTTCTTTCTGTGGGTGCAATTTTATTTTTCTTTCTGTTTTCAACCTTGCTGCTATAATATCCTCCTGTGGTGGAATCGTATAAGAATTCTTCCTGTTCCTCAGGATATTCAATCGGTTTTGGGACTTCATCATATCCACCTGTTTCTGCATTATATTGATACTCCATGGGGCATGTAACTCTGTCCTGTCGCTTCGGATATCCTCCTGGCAGGACAATTTCTGTTTCTCTGTTTCTCTGTAATGTACAACACTTCATCTTTTCCCTTGGTGTGTTGGGGCGGAAAAATGAGTGATTATAGTCATTTTCATACCGTGGCCTTACTCTTTCCTTCCTTCTTATATATGGATTGGTTCCTTTCTGCCGTCCGGGCAGGGTAGGCTGTGGTGTAAAATAACTGTGGCTGGCATTTCTGTCTTTTTCTGCATAGGAACGATAGCTGTTTACTTTTTGTGTGCCTTGGTTATTTGTACTGTGATTTCGTGCACTAGGTCTAGTAGTAGTTTGTCTTAACGTTGACGCATCCACCTGTGCTACAATTGTGCCTCTATTTATAGTGGTAGTTTTTCCTGACATATTCAATATCATGATGGGGAAATCTCTGGACTTCGAGACTTCCGCGACTCCCTCTGTAATTTGTAACAATGGGTCATCAATAATACTTTCTTCTGCTAGGGGCTGTATTTGGATAGATTGCCATGGTGTGATGTACTCAGAATTTTTTACTCTGCCCTTTGCTATAACTAGGGAGTTTGGTGCTACCGTTATGGGAGCTGTGAGTCTTACCAAGGAAGCGATGTAAATATTTGTCCTGGAGATCAATGTAAATATTGTTGACTTTCATTTTCTGGAAGTCATAGTATATTCGAACTTTGTGTTTGTTAAAGAAATCTCTCCCTAGGATAAGGTTCCTAGACATGCCTTTAGTAATAACAAATGGGTGTTCAAAATTTGTTTCACCTAAGGAAAATTTAATCCATGCTGTCCCGCTTGATTTTAGTCTTTGTCCTGTGACTGAAGCTAGGTGCGTTTTGGACGGTTGGAATCGTACCAAATGTTGAATCTTCTTGAACAGCTGGAACCTAATAATGCTGATAGATGCTCCTGTATCCACCAGTGCTCTATACTGTTCGCCCTGTATAGACATGATGCAGGAACTGGGGTCCAGGTGTATTTTAGTTCTGTCAGTCAACATCTCTTCCTGATGAATTTTTTTCGATAGGCCTCTTTGTTGTATTTTGTTCTGTGTTATTTTGTTTGTTTTGGACCAGTTTCTATGTTGGTCATCCTCACTAACGGTCCTGCTTAGTGAGTGGCACGTCCGTTTCCCTGACGCATGAGGGGTTGAGGTGTGCCTCTGGTGTACCGGTGTCTTGTATAATCTCGTCGGGGTGGTGTGGGTTGTTGTTGTTGGTAAGTGCCCTCTCTTCTGGGTGGTGTATTGGCGTAATTCGCCTGTTACCAACAGATTACTGGTGGCAATGAATATAGATATATATATAGGAAGATATTTATCTGTTTGTATACTTGTTAGGTTTGGAAATATTTGGTAATAATATTTTGGGTCTAAGATTAGAACTCTAGTCAAAGGGCGAATACTCATTTTTTGCTTCGAGTGAAAGTAAATATGTAGTCGCCCCACTTGAATATAGTTGAAAGGTTAACATTAGCGCATGCCCAATGAGACTATTATTCGTCGTGGGCTCTTCCGTGATGATGGACGGATCTTGAAGGCTGCCGGACAAAAGGGAGTCCGAAGTTTTTCTTCATTGTGATTGATTCTGGGGAAAAGAGGAGTTTCTCTTAGTAGACTATGATGGTCGATACTTCTCCCAGAATATATATTCTTTACGCAAAGGGAATGGCGTGTGCTAGTTGCTAGTATTTTCTGAACTTAAGGTAAAGAAGGAACATTTCCTAAAACTTTACCTAGGCCTAACGACATCATCGATGTTATATCATCTTTATATATTTGATGGATCGTATGTAGACGATTCCTGTACTAGCAGCACTGTGAGTGGACATATGTAACATTTCTTATGGGTATGGAAAACCCAAGACATTAGTTGAGCAAATGAACGGAGCTTTCATTTGTAGTGAGGATATCTTTTTGGATGAACGCTGTTCACTGGGACCAGCGCCATTTTGAATCCCACTGTTGGTCTGTTTTAATTGTCAGTCAGAGAACAGATATATCTTATTACCTGATGGTGATACCAAGACCTACATCGTATTGAAGTCCACTCTTTGTTATTTGAGATTGTCACCCTTAAATAAAAGACCCTGTTGAAGTTAAAGCCTAAAAGACTTAGCCTGAAAGACGTAGTCAGCAGAGGGTCTGTAGGGGAGCATTGTGATGACCATTATTATTGTTAACTCAAACTGATGCGATTAGTCAGTGGAGATATGAGACGATAGACAATCAGAACTATATATTTGCTACTATCGTTCAATTATATTTACATGCTATGAGATTGCCAAATTGATGTTGCCACCCATTTGTCAAGTATCCAATGATTTACTGTGTCAACCTGTTCTAATGACTGTCAACCGTGCTGTCAGAGTGTGTGTCATTAAACTGTCTAAAAACGTCTACAGTAGTTCCAGCTATCATTGACTTCCAGCCGTGAGGGTATGAGTGCATTGTTACCAACTTGTCAACTTCACAGAACCATTCATTCCATTCGCGTTACTGACATTCATACTCACACTTAACGTCAACATCCCTTGCCGGGGCCTCAACACGTTATGGACAAGGCGACCTGTTAACTCACACTGTGTCAAGGTTTGAGTTGACCACTTACTCTCATCAAGCAGACGAGTACATACAAACATTCATTCCATCACTAACACATAAAGAAGGACATTTATCAACGGTGTGAAATATACACTTATCTATGTGATGGCCAGAAAAACGAGAGTTATCAATGTGGTAGGCCAGCTTTCTGGGTTAACCTGCACAGTAGAAACTACATGGAAGTCGGTTACTCATAACAGATCGGTTCCATGATGCCTGATACGACACACCAGCAGTACAACTCTAAGTCGATGTCAGCATGACCTGTCCTGTCAGCGTATGCAGTAACTAGGTCAGCGCTTGTTGACATTTTGCTCGATAAGAACAGACACCAGTACACATCAGTGTTAGATTGAATATTTGACTGTGTTTGCAAGAAATACAGTGCAACCGAATTGAGAAGTCCTACTTATCAACGGTGGATTTTCCTGCACTGCTCATTGTTGAACTTTGTAATAGTGTAGGCCAGTAGTGATTATTTATTAAAAGTGGCAGTTTACTTTGATTAGAAACTGTACCATAATTCTGTAAAACTGAGCCTTATTTGCAACACATTTTTCTGCAACACATTACATTATATAATATATGATATAAATGTATTTATGTTTAAATGTTTATATATTATTTGTGTGTCTATGTCGTGGGCGGTTGGTGAGGTGACTAATATAGGGTATACCAAGTCATATAGGTCCTATATTAGTGTTCTGTAGGGGGCAATTTTCTTAATTGAAAATTTGCATGCAACATCTGTTGCTATTTTTTGTTAGCTGTGACGACTGTGCTTATCGTTGTTTTTGTAATATTTTTTTCTGTTCTTTAGTTTTGTTTTGATTTGTTTGTATATTTGTAGGTCTACCCTTTCCTATTATTCAGTTCTATACAACTTTATATTTATACACTGTGGCGTTATTTGTTTTGTTTATTACGGCGCAGTTATCATCACAGGTTCTGTGATTGTTTTCTTCTGTTTTTCTATTTAACTTATTTGATCTCAGCGAATGTTTTCGTATTGTCCTTCTTGATTGTCCTTCTTGAGTGTCCTTCTTGATTTTCCTTTGTGTGTGTTCTTGGTTGACATATGCTATATAAAATATACTTGATCATACACTACTAGCTGCGTAGTGAACTTATGAGAAAGAATCAACTGATGATTAATTGCTATTATTAGAGGTACACAGTTGATTATACCAGACCTTATTTAAAGGCTTGTTTCCCACAGAGATTGGGATATAGGGAGCTGATTATACAAGTTTTTGTTAAAAACTTGCTCCTGTTTGGTTGAAATAAATTTGTTATTTCAGTGATAATAGCCACATATTATTAAATATTATGGCAACTTTAGACTACTTCATTGAGCAAGGGAGAGCCCTTGGGATGACTCCTGAGGAGTTAAAAGAATTTGCACTTTCTCATTATGCTAAAGCACAGAAGGAGGAAGAGAAAAAACAAAAAGCTGATGAAAAAATATTAGACAGAGAAGCTGAACAAAAAAGATTAGAAGCTGAGGCTGAAAAACAAAAAGCTGAGGGGAAAAAAATGAAATTGGAAGCTGAACAAAAGAAATTGCAGATGCAGGTGGAGGAAAACAGAATCCAGATGGAAATGGAAATGGAAGAAAAAAGATTACAAAGAGAAGCTGAGGCTGAACAAAAAAGATTAGATAGAGAAGCTGAAGCCGAGGAGAGAAAAGCAAAAAGGGAACATGAGGAAAAACTGTTAGCATTTGAGTTAGAAAAATTGAAATTGACAAATATGGGTATTGCTAATCAGGCAACTGGTAATAATGGAAAACCTTCTACTTATAAGGTCAAGGTACCACCGTTCAATCCTTCCAGTGACGATATTACATTCTGGCTGGATCGTTTTGAACGTTCCTGTCGAACTCATAATGTGGTTAAAGCATAGTATGCTAATCAGTTGTCAGAAAATTTGAAAGGTGATTCTCTTACAAGTTAAAGCTTGGTAGAAGAGGCTGATAAGGATAATTATGATGTTGTTAGAGCAGCCTTGATAAAAAAAATATCAGTTGACAGAAGAAGGTTATCATATTTTGTTTAAGAAAATGGTACCTGAATCAGGGGTAGAATTCTCAGAATTCATTGCAAGGACACGTCTTACATTTAATCGTTGGATTGAGTTGTCCAAAACAGAAAAGACATATGAAGCCCTTATGGACTTATTGCTCAGAGACAAGATTATGTCAAGTGTAAATAAACCATTCCTTGAATTTATACATGAACGTAAGCCCAAGACACTAAAAGAAATGGAAGAATATTGTACCCAATACGTCACGGCACATCCGGACGTAGCTTTTAGCAATGCTAAGGTTAAGGAAGGCATGCCAGTTGCTTCAGCAACACCATACAACCCTAATTATTCACACAAATTTCAGGGACCACAAAACAGGTATGATAAAAAGGGTAACCATAATAGTTATCAAAACCAAGGTAACCAATCATTTCAGGGTTCTTCTGCGAAGAACTGGAGACGAGCCGACAGCCCTCGAATCAGGGGTGGTCACAATTATAGGAATTTCCGCAGAGGAAGTCATTATAGAAACTATCCAAGTCATCCATCATGGAGACAACAAGACCATAGTTATAGAGATACTCATTATAATGAATATGATAATGGTAACCATGAGAACTATGACTCAAACCCAAATAGGGGTTACAATAGAGGAAATAATAATGATTACATAGGCAATAATAATCGAGGTAGATCACAATACAAAAAACATAAATCACATTATCAGGCAAACTCTGCACAGCAAGAGTCCCATGAAGCCTATAAGCAGACTAAAGATAATAATGATGCTAATAATATGGCATGTTCCGCTTTTGATTTTGGGAGAGCATCTCAGTGCCCCAATGCAAAACATTATTTGAACCAACTACGGTGTCCACTTTAAGTTGTGGCCATCCTCTTCCCGCTCTTCCTGCGTCAGTCGCGCATGATGGAAGAGGTTCTCTTGTCTTACATAAAGGTTTAGTAAATGACAATCCAGTCTCAGTTCTTTTTTATTCTGGATGCACCACAATTGGTGTTAGGCAGTCACTTGTAGATCCTTCTCGTGCCACCGGAAAAGTAGTCAAATTTGTAACATTTGGCGGCACCTTAGAGAAATACTCTACTGCTATCATTAAGATTGCTACTCCTTTCTTTACAGGAGATGTACACGCATGTCTTCTGCCGAATCCGATCGTTGATCTTATCATCGGTCGTATTCACGGAGTCAAACAATGCACTCCACAACAAATTTCCGTTTGGGAAAAACAAAATATGCAAACTGCTAATGCTGTAGTCACTAGAGCTCAAGCTCTTAATATGCCTCAAACTTCATCTACTGAGGTAATGAAGTGCATAACCAAGATGATCCCTTGGTAATTTCTCGTGACTCGTTTATAAAACAGCAAGAAGATGATCCGACTCTAAAGAAATTCTGCACTCTTGCAACAAAAGGTGATCCGAATAAAGATACAAAGTGTAAATCTTGGATTACAATGAAGAATGGCGTACTTGTACGTATGGTGCAAGACTCCACTAAGTCAAGTCATTCTCAGATTCTTGTGCCCAAGAATTTGAGAGTTAAAATTTTACAGCACGCTCACGACTCTCAGTGTGCTGGACATATGGCTTTTTCCCGTAGAAAGTCAAGAGTTCTTGCGGCTTTCTTTTGGCCTTTTATGAACAAGGACATACGGATTTATTGTCGATCTTGTAAAGTAGGTCAAGAGGTCAAATCGAAAGGTCCACGCCATGCTGCACCTATTCAGGTTGCAGACATCCCTATTCGACCATTTCAGAAAATGGCGATAAACATCATTGGTCCATTTAAGATCAAATCTGCCAGAGGACATCAGTTTATCTTGACGTGTGTTGATATGTGCACTCGTTGGCCAGAGGCTATTCCTCTGAAGAGCATTACTACTGCTGACATTGCAGATGCTCTTTGGCTTATATTTTCTCGTCTGGGATTCCCCGGAGAGACATTATCAGACCATGGCACCCAACTAATATCGGATACCATGTCTCAAGTAATGTCTACTCTGCAGATAGAGAGATCTTTGAGTAGTATCTATCATCCTATGTCCAATGGGATGGTCGAACGGCTAAATAGAACACTCAAAAACTTACTAGGGAAGATAACTGAGGATCATCCTCAAGATTGGGACAGGGTTTTACCCGCAGCCCTCTTCGCTTACAGATAGGTCCCCAATGAACATACAGGATTTTCTCCCTTTGAACTTGTCTTTGGCGCGCGACCGCGCGGCCCTATGTTTTTGTTTCATGATCTCATAACTGCTGATAATATTACCGATGACACAAAATCTTCTTACGAATATGTCATTGCGCTGAGACAAAAGATTATCGAAGCATGCAAATTGGCAACTTCTTCTTCTGAATTTGCTAAACAGAAGGCAAGACAATTTGCCAATAAGAAAAGAACCTTACGACAACTTTGTCCTGGTGACAAAGCATTTGTTTTACTACCTTGTAGGGAAAACAGACTTCTTATTTCTTGGAAAGGTCCGTACGATATAATCTCGAAAATTTCCGATGTTGACTACATTGTCGATATTGATGGAAAGCATAAAACCTTCCACATCAATATGCTTACGGAATTCCATGTACGTCCGGATTATTTACAGCCTATTTTCCAGGCAACGGACGATTCACCAGTCCAACATGGTCATTACTCATCACTGTCCGTAATACAGGATGAGGAAACAAGTTTTTCGGATGTAAATCTTCCGCTTCCGATGATTCCACTTCATTCTAGTGAATCATGGAAAAATGTTACTGTCTCTCCTGATTTATCTCTAGGAGAACAGCGACAAGTTTCGGCTATGTTACAAACATTTCAGGATGTCCTTACTGACATCCCTGGACAAACTCATGTCATTGAACATGACATTATTCTAACTGACCATAATCCTATTAGGGTCAGACCTTATCCTATCCCTATACATTTTCAAGCACAGATTGAGAAGGAGTTGGATGAGATGATAGATTTAAAAATAATTGAACCATCCACTTCTGCATATTCTTCGCCGATGGTTATTGTTCGAAAAAAAGACAATAACATACGTCTTTGCGTTGACTATCGCAAATTGAATCAAGTTACGAAGTTTGATGCTGAACCTATACCATTACTGGAAGAGCTACTTACTAGGCTTTCTAAATCTCATTTTTTCACTAAACTTGATCTGTCTAAAGGATATTGGCAAGTTCCTTTATCTGAACGCGCCAAACCAATTACGGCTTTTTCTACACCTAGAGGCCTTTTTCAATGGAATTTCATGCCTTTCGGCCTTATGAACGCACCAGCTACATTCGTACGCATGATGCGTCGAATCCTATCTTATCGGTCAGATGTCATTGCGTACCTAGACGACATCTGTCTTTTCAGCGATACTTGAGAAGATCACTATTCGGGGTTAGTTGAATTACTATCTACTCTACGCGAGTATAACCTGACAGCAAAACCTTCTAAAGCCTGCATTGGTTTTAGCGAAATTTCTTTCCTAGGCCATCGAGTTGGTCATGGTTTCCTAAAGACAGAGGACCATAATATCACTAAGATACTTAACATCTCTATTCCTAAAACTAAAAAGCAAGTGCGAAATCTCTTAGGTCTTATTCAATTTTATGGAAGATTCATTCCGAATCTATCCTCTATCATGGCACCTCTTTCTACACTACTAAAGAAAGGGTCGCCTAATATGGTCCACTGGTCACAGGAATGCCAATCCTTTTTGGATAAGATTAAAAATTTGTTTTTAACACCACCTATTTTAGTGTTACCTACTACAGATAAGACATTTGTTCTTCGTAGTGACGCTTCATCAACTGGGATTGGAGCGACACTAATGCAAAAGTACTCTGGAACTCTGCATCCTGTAAAGTATATCTCCAGAAAACTTAATGCTGCAGAAAGGAATTACTCGGTTTTAGACCGTGAGCTATTGGCTATGGTCTGGTCAATTCTCAAACTACAAAGATTCCTTCTAGGCGCACATTTCATAGTAGAAACCGACCAGAAAGCTCTTACGGCTATACAGAGTAAGAATTTGAAGAGCTCGAGGTCTACTCGATATGCAATTGCTCTTCAGCCTTTTCATTTCTCAGTACGAGCTATCCGTGGATCAGATAATGTGATGGCAGACATTTTGTCTAGATGCCCACATGATTCCACCTAACTGTTGGGTCTTAGACTGCTTAACACATCTAACTCTATAACAGTTCTTTTTTCTATATCAAGATAGATACACATTGTAATTTGTAATATAATGATTGAATCACTACTATCACTACGTTCATTGATATATATTCACCGTTATTCTTTGATGATTTTTCTTCTTTGCCAATCATGTACTTATAGTGCTTAAATATGAAATTGTTATATGCATTGTGTCATTGCCAGCATTGTAGTATACGTTGGTGGCACCTCCCTGGAAATATTTATCCTTAAGAGAAATGCTTTCTCTGAGATGTTGAGATATATTCTCACAAGTCGATCTATGCTTCGACTTTACCTTAATTTGGCGTTATAAATTGCTGATATTTTTTTCATCTGCGCATTTTTCATGCGTTGTGAGCCTATTGTATGTTGCTCCTAGATGTATTTTTTTTTTTAAATTGCATTTATTTTTCCCGGGGGTTGCGGTAGTCTGTTACCAACAGATTACTGGTTGCAATGAATATATATATATATATATATATATATATATATATATATATATATATATATATATATATATATATATATATATATATATATATATATATATATATGAAGATAATTATCTGTTTGTATACTTGTTAGGTTTGGAAATATTTGGTAATAATATTTTGGGTCTAAGATTAGAACTCTAGTCAAAGGGCGAATACTCATTTTTTGCTTCAAGTGAAAGTAAATATGTAGTCGCCCCACTTGAATATAGTTGAAAGGTTAACATTAGCGCATGCCCAATGAGACGATTATTCGTCGTGGGCTCTTCCGTGATGATGGACGGATCTTGAAGGCTGTCGGACAAAAGGGAGTCCGAAGTTTTTCGTCATTGTGGTTGTTTCTGGGGAAAAGAGTTTCTCTTAGTAGACTATGATGGTCGATACTTCTCCCAGAATATATATTCTTTACGCCAAGGGAAAGGCGTGTGCTAGTTGCTAGTATTTTCTGAACTTAAGGTAAAGAAGGAACATTTCCTAAAACTTTACCTAGGCCTAACGACATCATCGATGTTATATCATCTTTATATATTTGATGGATCGTATGTATACGATTCCTGTACTAGCAGCACTGTGAGTGGACATATGTAACATTTCTTATGGGTATGGAAAACCCAAGACATTAGTTGAGCAAATGAACGGAGCTTTCATTTGTAGTGAGGATATCTTTTTGGATGAACGCTGCTCACTGGGACCAGCGCCATTTTGAATCCCACTGTTGGTCTGTTTTAATTGTCAGTCAGAGAACAGATATATCTTATTACCTGATGGTGATACCAAGACCTACATCGTATTGAAGTCCACTCTTTGTTATTTGAGATTGTCACCCTTAAAAAAATCACCTTTTTTCGATTTTTTTTTCAAACCCATCCTTTGACTTAAATAAAAGACTCTGTTGAAGCTAAAGCCTAAAAGACTTAGCGTGAAAGACGTAGTCAGCAGAGGGTCTGTAGGGGAGCATTGTGATGACCATTATTATTGTTAACTCAAACTGATGCGATTAGTCAGTGGAGATATGAGACGATAGACAATCAGAACTATATATTTGCTACTATCGTTCAATTATATTTACATGCTATGAGATTGCCAAATTGATGTTTCCACCCATTTGTCAAGTATCCAATGATTTACTGTGTCAACCTGTTCCAATGACTGTCAACCGTGCTGTCAGAGTGTGTGTCATTAAACTGTCTAAAAACGTCTACAGTAGTTCCAGCTATCATTGACTTCCAGCCGTGAGGGTATGAGTGCATTGTTACCAACTTGTCAACTTCACAGAACCATTCATTCCATTCGCGTTACTGACATTCATACTCACACTTAACGTCAACATCCCTTTCCGGGGCCTCAACACGTTACGGACAAGGCGACCTGTTAACTCACACTGTGTCAAGGTTTGAGTTGACCACTTACTCTCATCAAGCAGACGAGTACATACAAACATTCATTCCATCACTAACACATAAAGAAGGACATTTATCAACGGTGTGAAATATACACTTATCTATGTGGTGGCCAGAAAAACGAGAGTTATCATCGCCGTACAGGACTTATAGCTATGTCCAATTCTCTCACATGTAAAGCATCCCATTGTATTTACATTATGCACATCATTTGGCCTCTGTGCAGGGGGTCTATAGGTACATGTCCTATCATTTTGGTATCGTGGGTGAGCCCATTGCCTCCTGGCATGTCAACCTCCATCGGTTCATGTTCAGTATAGTCCCTATGATCCATTCGGGGTTCTCTACCTATTCTTTGTTGGAACCTTCGGCGAAGATTTTCTTCCTGTATTGCTGCTTGGATTGTTTCAGCAATTGTTTTCGAATCTTTTCTAAGGAGATGCATTCTGATATTGTCTGCCCTAAGGCCATCAACGAATATCCCTACCAGCTGTGTATCCACATCAGGTGTGGTAGGTATTTCTCCACAAAACGCCTCTTCTGCCATATTGAGGAATCTATCTCCAAAAAATCTGTACCGATTCATCTCTTTCCTGTTTCATGCTTCTAAGGACTGACCAAGTGTGCATTTTGTCTATGATTTCGCCATACCTCTGAATTAGCTCTTTTCTAAGGGACGCGTAGGTCTCTGTGGGGTACTGCTGGGACCTCCTTCTCAAGAAATCAGTCACTAATGAATCTGAGCTTAACAGAGCGATTTTCTTTTTCTCGTCATCAGTTATTACCTCTGCTATTGACGCAAATTTTTCCATGTCGGCCAACCATCTTCTGAATCTTTTCTTGTCTCCATCGAACGGTTGGACGATGGATCGGACCTGGGTGAATTTTGCGTAGTTGTCAGCCTTCTGTAAGTTTTCAGTAATGCGCTGTAGCGCTATCATTGTGGGTCCTTCCATATTCTGATTGTCTTTTGGCTGTAGTGGTTGTGCATGCGTTTGCTGCTGTTGTTCTACCCCGAGTTGCTGGAAACCTTCCATTAATTGGTCCATCTTTCGTTAATGCTTAGTCTGTTTTTCTGCTCCTTATAGAGGGCTGGTCACGGTAACATTATGAAGTTATGTGGCCGTGGTATGTTGGGGTTTTGCTGTTTACGAAGAGTCTAGTTAATCGACTAGCCTATACGCTAGAGATGGAAATTGTTCTTCAACAGACTTAAGGTTATACCAGGTTCTGGGATGATCCTCTAAGGTGCATTAGTTAGGAGCAGTTTATAAGACATGGTTAGTTTCCCAGCAGACATTCCTTCCTTTCTTTCAATTATATGTGTAGCGAAGTATTTAATAGACAATCTCCTTTTTTTGTCTCAACGTGATTTTTATTCATCACAACGTATTTACATAATGGCATAAAGATTAATAGTATGCATATTTCGTTCATCCACAAATGCACATTGCTTTCATTAACATAGCATGGGGGATTTACATCAAGTGAATCACTCTGATTCAACTCTTAGCCACTTGTTCCTTCCAATATTAGCTAGCGGTAAATGCATACTAGCAGTTCCTCAGAGAATTAATCCATTTTCTCATTTCTCGAAGAGCTTCATGTTCTACCAAACTGTAGTGTTTCTACATGGCTATTCAAAGTCTGCATTCTGCATCAAGGTACAACTTGCAGCCATTTGCTGTGTGCTACGTGGGCAAAAACTCTCTCTCTCTTCGACATGAAAATGTTATAGGTTATTCAAGCATTCTACTTACTGCTTTCCTTGTTAGAAATAATACACATAAATAACACAGGTACAGTGTAGTGCCAAATGAAAACTTCATTAGTTAGAATTTGAATAATCCTCAAATCTGCAGCATAGAAAATATGCGTCTGGCACACTCGGCTTCTTAGCTGGGACTCTACTAAAACCGCGAAAACTGGCTGGGGAAAGCGTGTGTTCTAGATTTATTCAGCTCACGATTGGTTAGTGGGATCACATAACTAATAGAATCGCGTCTAAAAAGCGACTCTACCCTAAATAAAACTTATGTCATTGTTTTATTTTCATCTGTTTCTCATAAGATATTAATTTATATGTTAATCTGTGCTCTTTCCGTCTTTAGTGGGATATGGCCTGTTTCCGAAGAAATCACGGTATACACGGCTACATGACCTACCCTGTGTTTATTTTTTCTTAAGACGGGATAGTTAACTGTTCTCAAATCTGTTCTGTCTACGCATGCGCTAGCTTTTAGCGCGAACCGGCCAGACTTCCGTCTGTATGAGTTATGAGCTGGTTTCTGCCGGACGAAGATGTCCGTTGTGTCTTCTCTGTGTCTTGACTGTATTATCAAGTTCACAGACTTCCATATTAAGCAACTATATTTGTTTAAGGACTACCTGACGCGTTCAGTCAGGAGGGCCCTGAGTTACAGTAGGAAAAGAATGTGTTGTCAAGCCAGCGTTATTAGCATTGTAGTGAATTTCTAAATACAATATCTAAATTAATATATAACAATATCGGGCATAAAGGAAAAGATAAGAAAGTACAAAATAATTTTCTACTAGAACTGTTGGTATCGCCTACGCCTTCAGATTATTATTTGCTAACGAATAGCCGAACAGAACGGTACCCAATTTTTCAAATTCGTCCTTGACATAATCACTTTTCCTAGTTCTAAGAAAATATTAGCCTAAAATGCATTGTGGAACGAGGAGGGTAAATGGATAGATGAAATGCTAATTCGTTGCGCATTGATTTTAAACTAAAAGCCAATACCAGCACAGGGGCAAGCCTTGCCTTAGGGGTTTCCCCAAAATACGAGGAAAAAGTTAGAACATGTAGACAACTCGTGTCACAAAAACAACCTTAGCTCTTATTTCAAAGGACGTAATTATCACGTAAATAGAGAAGACAGCACATGGAAAAGAATTGAACGTGTAGTAGACTAAAAATAAAAAACTAACATAGAAAAAAAAACTGTGTACTTCTGAACCAAGCCAACTAGTCCCATATAAATTGTATATTCGTGTACCTTAGGACTTGTTGACAAAGAATATGGTAGTAGTTACGCAAATAGTCCATTAATTAACTCATTATAGCCATAATACTATAGTGGATTCGACCAGACTGTCAGGTAAGATCATGCCTGCTTATATTTTTTTATGGCATGTTTTGAAAAAACGACTTTGGGTAAATGAGGTTAAAAGGTACGGGATATTTGATTGGTTGGATTTTAAAGGAAGGCGAAGTATGATTGGTTGACCTAAAACTAAAAATATATTTGCCTTGGAAACATATTGGGAGTTGTTATTTGAAACGATAGATTCAAAAATAAATGTAAACATGGTCCCATTGGACAAAGCAGTACAGATTGGTACGAAACGGGGACTGATCACTGCCATTTCAAGAAAATTTTGTGTAAAACAAGATCGATGAGAGCAGTCGGAGAATTTTCTAACATAGGAAAAGCCTGGACATGGGGCAGATAGAAAATGTGCCATATTCTATTGCCTAGTCATCGTTTAATTGTGTTATTTCCTTGCATCTGTGGTAAGATTGATTTTCTTAACATTTTATTTAAAATAAAATTTGAATGTGAGATACTAACATACGACTATAAGTAAGTGAGTCTATGGCAGACTCAAAACAGAGTCTAGAGATTGACCCAGCATATGAAAGACTATCAGAGAGGTGTAGACCAACTAAATTATATATGATTATCATCAGGAGCATAATACCTATCCTATTGTATGGACAACAGATTATTGCTGGAATTGCAGAGGCGTTGTAACTATTAGGGGAGAGGAATACTGGTATACCTGGTCACATCAAAAGAAACTAGTGAAAGGGATTGTCGTAAAGAGCTGATCTTACATGTTTGTTTGTAATGTGCCTGTACTGGTTGTTGAATATTAGTGTAGGCTGTTGATTACGAAGGAGGCATATCCTTCTGATTTCAG
Organism: Oreohelix idahoensis; assembly: GCA_024509875.1. Classification (NCBI taxonomy): domain Eukaryota; kingdom Metazoa; phylum Mollusca; class Gastropoda; order Stylommatophora; family Oreohelicidae; genus Oreohelix; species Oreohelix idahoensis. The sequence continues at coordinate 262,990 of JAMPIV010012872.1, forward strand.
AGGTTTTTGGTGACTGTCAATAACTGGGGCCAGACTACTGTGGGTCGATATATTCATGCCACAGTCTTGCCTTTTTCGGAGACAACTGTAAACCACCATCATTCTTGAAGAAGTGGGAGCTGAAGGTTGTCGTTCGGCGAAGTGCAGGAAAAGTCTTACATCATATTACAAAGATAGGTGCATGTTCGGCACCTGATCGCTCAACTAACATTATATTAAAAATAAGAGACTGGGAATAGTGAAATAAACATTCCATCAGTGTCCACAGAAACTTACAAACAACATGCAGAGATGATGATAATAAACAATCAACCAGTGTATACTAGAAGTCACCTCAGTTAGACAATACAACTACACCCTTATATAATAATAATATGTGCATTATGGTCAGAAGATCTATTGTGTAAATTGATTGATGTACTTAATTTCTATGATTTCACTTTTGATTGTCAGTCCTGATTCCAAATAAATTTGATTCAGGACAATAAATTGAAAAAACATTAACTTTACCAAACTTTCAACCACTGACTTACTAAAGATAGTCTTTTAAAGTGTAGTTCGTATGTGATTGTCGTGGTACTGTTGTGTTGGATTAGATAATAAAATAATTTGTGTAATTGTTTATATGTTCAGTTGGTTAATGCAACCTTACACTAACATTTCATAACCCTAGACACCAAACGTAGTCATCTTACAGTCTATCTAGAATAAGTCTGAATGAGATCATAGTGGTGGTAGTAGAAAGGTGCCCTGGAAATTTACTCTAATATTTATTATATTCAGGGACCGTCACAGCTGACCTCATTCAGTACACTAAGATTTCTTAACAACAAACTGTATTAACATCAAACCCACCACATATATTGGGGTCTCGCTCCTGGGGATTGAACTTTTCATAACACCAGCTATATTGGGTAGTTTGCTTCTGGGATTTTAAATTCTTAAAATATTATCAATTATATTAGGAATCTCAGATAGTATAAAACTAAAAGCATTCATTTTTGGAGAAATTAAATAGTGGTTGAGCTATCAGTGCCTGTGGTTGTTCTTAGTTATAATTAGAAATTGTTAGTTATAATTAGAAATTTGTCTAGTTAGAAATTTTAAAGGTTTGCCTGGTATAAAATGGCTGATCTGGCAAAGTTTCGATCTGCTGCTGTGCAGGCTGCTAAAGAACTGGGAATGGAGGGGCAAATTATGATTGCTTATGTCAAAACTGAATGTAACAAATTTATTGAACGTGAAGAAAGAAAATTTGAAGCTGAAAGAAAAATAGAGGCTGAAAAAGAAATTAAGAGGTTGCAGATTGAGGCTGACAAGGAGGCTAGGGCATTGGAAGCAGAAGAAAAGAGACTAGCTGCAGAAAGAGAAGAAAAGAGGTTGTCTGCTGAAAGGGAAGAAAAAGAAAAGAGACTAGCTGCAGAAAGAGAAGAAAAGAGATTAGCTACAGAAAGAGAAGAAAAGAGATTAGCTACAGAAAGAGAAGAAAAGAGATTAGCTGCAGAAAGAGAAGAAAAAAGGCAGAGAGGGAAGCAGAAGATAGGAGATTGCAAAGGGAGCACGAGTTACGACTAAGGGAGTAGGAAATTCAAGGCCATGCTCCTGAAAATGGTGCCAGCCCCTTTGCCTCAGAGGCCACTGTTAGTCAGGGAGCCTCAACCTCAGCTATGAGTTTTCATTTAGACCATTTTGTTGAGAAAGACGATGACATAGAAAGTTACTTAAATAGATATGAACTTTTAGCTACCACGTATGGTTTAGAGAGAGAAAGGTGGAGCCTAAAGTTATCACAAGGGCTTCGTGGTACAGCTTATGAAGTTTTTGCCAAGATGAGCAGGGATGATCAGGACAATTATGACATGCTAAAGCAGGCTCTTTTGTTAAGATATGAAAAGAATGGGGAGTTTTATAGAAAAAAATTTAGGAATGCCAAACTACTGTCGGGTGAGACTTATCACCAGTTCTCTGCACGGTTAGAGACCTACTTGGAGAAATGGACTGCTCTGGGGAAAACCAAGATCTTAAGGAAATGATCCTTATTGAGCAACTAAGAGAGTCCATGGCTCCAGACCTGAGAAAGTTTCTCATGGAACAAGGTGCAGAGAGGCTGGGTGAGTTACTCAATGTCGCTGAGAGGTATCAGGCAGCCCAAGCAGAGGTAGTTGGAAATAAAAAGAAACAGGTAGACAATTTTAAGGCACCTCAAAACTTTAATAAGTTTGACCATAGAGACCAGAACAAAGGTAAGCACCAGTTTGATAGGCCACGCAATGACTATAATAATAAAACCTCACAATTCAATGAAAGGAAATATAATGACAGAAAACCCTTTAACCAAGGAAAGAAGTATTGTAAACATTGTCGGATGGACAACCATAACACTGAAAATTGTAGAAAGAAAACTCCTACTTTCGCTGCAATGAAAATGGGGAGAAAGGGAGTAAAGGTCAACCCTACTGAACAACAGGAACCCTACCACCCCCCAGTGTGTGAAGATGTAACATGCAATGGTGTCACCATAAGGTGTTTGTATGATACTGGATTAGATTATGATTCAGTTGTGAGTTCTCACCTGGTGCAAGCAAATCAATACACCACAGAAACAGTGGAGATTCAAACTGCAACCAAGGACGTAGCGACCATGACACTTCCCGTCGCCAGGATAAATGTGAAAACGCGATATGTGGAAGGAATCATAAAAGCAGCAGTGATAAATAAACCAATCTACCCTCTGATATTAGGGTGTAGATATGTCTTCTTGGGGAATCCCAAGAGACCTGTGACCATGGCAACAGTGCAGACCAGATCACAGTCTAAAAAGGAGGAGGATAATCCGATAAATACCCATCCAGATGAGATGAGGAAGGCACAGGCGGAGGATAAGACCCTCAAGCCTTGTTTTAAGAAATTGCCCAAATGTCATACACCTCCAGGCAAGGGAGATTTCTATATGAAGAACAAATTGATATATAGGAAGGCTGGAAATGGATCCAATGGTCACGGACAGCTGGTCCTTCCAATTTCATATAGGACTAAAGTGTTGGAACTAGGGCATGCGATTCCCTACAGTGGTCATATGGGGATCAGCGCAACAGGACGGCGTATAGCTTGTCATTATTTCTGGCCAGGAATAACTGAAGACATAAAGAGATATGTAAAATCCTGTCCAGAGTGCCAACGGGTAGCTCAAAAGCATTGGACTGCTCCAGTAACTCTAGGGGAAATACCCATAGTGGGAACCCCCTTTGAAAGAGTTGCCGTGGACATTGTGGGACCTCTCACTCGGACCAAGAGGAGGAACAGTTACATTCTGACTCTGGTGGACACTTGTTCTATGTGGGGAGAGGCGGTAGCCCTGTGATCAATTGATTCGAAGCATGTGGCAGAGGTATACTCACAATCTTCACCAGGTTAGGCTTTCCCAACCAAATCTTGACTGATAATGGCTCTCAGTTCAAGGGGAAACTAACAGAAGAAGTATTCAGCATCTTTCAAGCCAAACACTTTCATTGTAGCCCGTATCATCCTCAAGGAAATGGCCAAGTAGAAAGATTTAACGGGACTCTCATGTCGATCCTGAGGAAGTTGGCACATGAAAAACCAGATACATGGGATCAGTACCTTTCCACCGCCCTGTTTGCCTACCGGGAGGTACCCCATAGTTCAACCGGTATGGCCCCGGCAACATTGTTGTTTGGAAGGCCAATAAAAGGTCCCTTGGAAGCCTTATTAAGGACCTGGACCGATGAAAAGGGAGAAGAAAATATTACCTCATCATATCAATATGTGAACGAGCTGACCACTCGTCTTAAAACTGGCTGGAAACTTGCCAATGAAAATTTGAGACAAGCCAGGAAAAAGCATGCTGCCTATTACAATAAGAAAGCGAAGGATCGAGAATTATCTGTGGGAGAGAAGGTGCTCCTTCTACTGCCCGGCAGCCAGAATAAATTGCAAATTGGATGGCAAGGTCCATATACAGTTCTAGAGAAGGTGTCTAGAACAAATTATAAGATAGATAAGAAAGGGAAAGAGAAAATCTATCATGTGAATCTCCTGAAGAAATATCTGAACAGAGAAAACCAGGAAGAGACACACCTACTGACCTTGTCTGTTGCAACGGAGATGAAAAAGGAACCACTCACTTCTCATGAATATCCTTTACATTCCTGTGAAACCGCCGCACAGGTAAAAATCAGCACACACTTAACGAAAATTCAGAGGGAGAGGGTTCAACAGGTTCTGAATAATCATACAGATGTGTTAACGGACCGTCCGGGGCATACAAATTTATTGGAGTATGATATGAAACTCATAGACCCAACACCAATCTGTATGAAAGCCTATTCGATTCCGTTCGCTAAGGAAAAAGCTTTAAGGGAGGAGACAGATTATCTGTTGAGAGAAGGGATTATCTCGCACAGTGAATCTCCCTACAGTTCTAGTGTGGTTCTGTTAAGAAAACCCTCTGGAGAACACATGCTGTGTATAGATTACAGGAAACTGAATGCTGTCACAGAAGGTCAGGTGGATCCATTACCTGATACAAATCAGCTGTTTGCCAGGCTGAATAGAGCTAAATATTTCTCTAAAGTGGATCTGAGCAAAGGCTACTATCAGATTCAAGTAAAGCCGGAGGTAAAACCTTATTTAGCCTTTAGCACCTCGGAAGGACATTATGAATTTAATATGTTGCCATTCGGGCTGAAAAATGCACCGAGTGTGTTTTCGAGGATGATGAGAAAGTTACTGGATCGCCTGAAGAATCCATGCATCACCAACTTCATGGATGATATTCTCATAGCAACAGAAACATTTGAGGAACACATTAACTCTCTGAATATGTTGTTTGATCGACTGAGAGAGACCAATTTGACAGCTAGACCGACGAAATGCTGTGTTGGATGTAAAGAGCTAGAATTCTTGGGACACACAGTACATCAGGGAAACATGACCCCTGACCCCAAGAACCTGGAGAAGTTAAAAAAGCACCAAGACCACAAACAAAAAAGGATGTGCGATCTTTTGTCTCATTATGTGGTTTTTACCAAAAGTATATAAAAAACTTTAACTCCATATGTGCTCCATTGACTGATTTAACGCGCAAAGGAAATCCTGATAGAATTATTTGGACAGCGCAGTGTGAATTAGCATACCAAGAATTGAAAGAAAAGCTCACAAGCAGGCTGTAAAGACTTGGCATTTGGTCAGGTTACCGACTGCCAGGTAAAATAATGCTTCTGTAAAGTAGCCTTGGTCCCTACTGTAAACGCTTGGTTGTTGTATATCACTGTATTCTTTCGTATGTATGGGTAGAATGGTAGTGAATGTTTATGTGTACTCGTCTGCCTGACAAGAGTACGTAGTCAACTCAAACCCGGCACAGTGTTGGTCATACAGGTCACCTTGTCCCGGAACGTGATGAGGCCCCGTCAAGAATGTAGTATAGACAATGAGTGTAGATATGAGTGTCAATACGCGAATGGTGGAATGGTTCTATCGAGTTGACAAGTTGGTAGTAATTCACTCATACTCTCATGGCTTGAAGTCAATAATTACTGGGACTACTGTGGTCTTTTATAATGTTTATTAAGACGCACACTTGGACAGTACGTGTATAGTTACAGGAACAAATGTCGACATAAACAGCAAAGTGTTGATCAATGGTGTATCATCTTAAGTTAGCATTCATGCTGGATAATATCATAATGGAACGTTCATAGACAAGCATTCAGAGTTTCATAGCTTATACAAATATACATCAGGTCTACTGACGGATCATGTCAGTACATAAATAATGTTCGAGGTGACTTCTAGACAGAACCTCTCTTAGCATGAGTGTAGCTTGTACTTCAGCGGAGTTTCTTTTACATAACATTCAGCAAATATCTTCTGAGTAAATGCTAAATCATCCATAATAGATTTTTCTTTCATAGATGTGATCTCTAGGTCATTATCGGGTAGTAAGGGGCATCCCTGTTCTCTGATGAATGACTGACAATAATTTGGATTCTAAGATGGCTCCTTGGTCCTTAACATCGCTCACATAACGGTGAGACGACAAAACTTCTAGAAAGATTCAGTTCATGAAGATATCGAAGTTTCCACAAAATATCAGCATTATCTGTCCTCATAATTGCTGCGTAGAAACATTATCAGTGCTGCTAGACGATATGTCGTTCTGACATATGAACGTAAGTAGATTCATGTAAACATATGCCCATCGTAAGCCTAGGAACGAACGAAGTCAGTAAAAGTATGTTTACCTTGGCATAGAATAAACTAGCTAGCACAAAAACACTCTCCTGGTGTTATAGAATGAATAATGGGGAACACAAAGACTAAACAGTCCTGGAAGACACTATCATCTTCCCCCATGATAACTTGAGATCACAAAATATAGGACAGCTCGAAGACATCACGTCTCCCGCCAGGCTCCATAACCGAAGGACACACTAACTTATCTTCATCCGCTGAGAGTGTAAGAACAAATAATCCAGCCAAGACATACCAAGATAACATGATATAAGACCGAATCGTCTCAAACAGACAAGTAGTAAACCTAGATTCGGACTTTCAATATTCCTGCAAAACCTTAAGCGAGAACAATCTGTTTCCAGCTATAATAGACATAAAATGATATAGATCCAGATTCCTACGCTTGCTCAATACACGGAAACAAAACAGGAACCGATAACTCAAAGAATAAATACACATTGCCTATTCTGAGTTATCTCCCATTAGTTAAAAGTCGTAAATTCATAAATAAATATTTTTATCAAACAAATAGTTACATTTTCCATTTGTAAGCGTATCGACTGTAATCTGTTCGCCATACAAAAATATGTGCGCAACACAGGCCTATTTTGAAATTACCTGACTTAAGTCAAGAATTCATTCTGAGAACGGATGCGAGTAATATCGGTTTGGGTGCAGCTCTATTACAACGGTCAAATTCACTTGATGGGGAATTAACCCCAGTAGCTTATGCTAGCCGTAAGTTGAACACAGCACAACAAAAATATTCAACAAGTGAAAAAGAATGTCTCGCTGTCATCTGGGGTATAAAAAAGTTCCAGATTTATCTCTATGGACAATCATTTAGGATCCAGACAGATCATAAACCACTCGTGTGTCTGTCACACGCAAGGCATGAAAATGCTAGATTATTACGCTGGTCTTTGCTCTTACAGCCATTCCAGTTTACCATAGAGTACATTCCCGGGAAAATTAATGTGGGAGCTGATTTTTTAAGCAGACATCCGTACGACGAACATCAGAATAGTCATCAGGCATAGATAGTAAATTCATCTATGTGTATTTAGAAATAGGAACTGACATATGATCGTCTGTTCTAGAGGGGGGACATGTGTAGTGAATTTCTAAATACAATATCTAAATTAATATATAACAATATCTGGCATAAAGGAAAAGATAAGAAAGTACAAAATAATTTTCTACTAGAACTGTTGGTATCGCCTACGCCTTCCGATTATTATTTGCTAACGAATAGCCGAACAGAACGGCACCCAATTTCTCAAATTCGTCCTTGACATAATCACTTTTCCTAGTTCTAAGAAAATATTTGCCTAAAATGCATTGTGGAACGTGGAGGGTAAATGGATAGATGAAATGCTAATTCGTTGCGCATTGATTTTAAACTAAAAGCCAATACCAGCACAGGGGCAAGCCTTGCCTTAGGGGTTTCCCCAAAATACGAGGAAAAAGTTAGAACATGTAGACAACTCGTGTCACAAAAACAACCTTAGCTCTTATTTCAAAGGACGTAATTATCACGTAAATAGAGAAGACAGCACATGGAAAAGAATTGAACGTGTAGTAGACTAAAAATAAAAAACTAACATAGAAAAAAAACTGTGTACTTCTGAACCAAGCCAACTAGTCCCATATAAATTGTATATTCGTGTACCTTAGGACTTGTTGACAAAGAATATGGTAGTAGTTACGCAAATAGTCCATTAATTAACTAATTATAGCCATAATACTATAGTGGATTCGACCAGACTGTCAGGTAAGATCATGCCTGCTTATATTTTTTATGGGTGGGTTTGAAAAAAAATCGAAAAAAGGTGATTCGTCTTACGAGGACAAAAGACAAAGAAAGTAGTCTACGTTACGGCCACAAGGCCTTCGTCAAGAAAAGAAAGAAAGTGAAGGCTAGATAGGAGACATAAGAACTTAAAGAAATATAAAAATAAATAAAAATAATAATAATAATAAAATCTAGGTACTTCCCTGAAGGCGAAGCATGGCTGAAAAGGAAGTCAAGATATACTATCCATATATTTTTTATGGCATGTTTTGAAAAAACGACTTTGGGTAAATGAGGTTAAAAGGTACGGGATATTTGATTGGTTGGATTTTAAAGGAAGGCGAAGTATGATTGGTTGACCTAAAACTAAAAATATATTTGCCTTGGAAACATATTGGGAGTTGTTATTTGAAACGATAGATTCAAAAATAAATGTAAACATGGTCCCATTGGACAAAGCAGTAGAGATTGGTACGAAACGGGGACTGTTCACTGCCATTTCAAGAAAATTTTGTGTAAAGCAAGATCGATGAGAGTAGGCGGAGAATTTTTTAACATAGGAAAAGCCTGGACATGGGGCAGATCGAAAATGTGTCATATTCTATTGCCTAGTCATCGTTTAATTGTGTTATTTCCTTGCATCTGTGGTAAGATTGATTTTCTTAACATTTTATTTAAAATAAAATTTGAATGTGAGATACTAACATACGACTATAAGTAAGTGAGTCTATGGCAGACTCAAAACAGAGTCTAGAGATTGACCCAGCATATGAAAGACTATCAGAGAGGTGTAGACCAACTAAATTATATATGATTATCATCAGGAGCATAATACCTATCCTATTGTATGGACAACAGATTATTGCTGGAATTGCAGAGGCGTTGTAACTATTAGGGGAGAGGAATACTGGTATACCTGGTCACATCAAAAGAAACTGGTGAAAGGGATTGTCGTAAAGAGTTGATCTTACATGTTTGTTTGTAATGTGCCTGTACTGGTTGTTGAATATTAGTGTAGGCTGTTGATTACGAAGGAGGCATATCCTTCTGATTTCAGAGGTTTTTGGTGGCTGTCAATAACTGGTGCCAGACTACAATGGGCCGATATATTCATGCCACAGTCTTGCCTTTTTCGAAGACATCTGTAAACCACCATCATTCTTGAAGAAATGGGAGCTGAAGGTTTCGTTCGGCGAAGTGCAGGAAGAGTCTTACATCATATTACAAAGATAGGTGCATGTTTGGCACCTGATCGCTGAACTAACATTATATTAAAAATAAGAGACTGGGAATAGTGAAATAAACATTCCATCAGTGTCCACAGAAACTTACAAACAACATGCAGAGATGATGATAATAAACAATCAACCAGTGTATACTAGAAGTCACCTCAGTTAGACAATACAACTACACCCTTATATAATAATAATATGTGCATTATGGTCAGAAGATCTATTGTGTAAATTGATTGATGTACTTAATTTCTATGATTTCACTTTTGATTGTCAGTCCTGATTCCAAATAAATTTGATTCAGGACAATAAATTGAAAAAACATTAACTTTACCAAACTTTCAACCACTGACTTACTAAAGATAGTCTTTTAAAGTGTAGTTCGAATGTGATTGTCGTGGTACTGTTGTGTTGGATTAGATAATAAAATAATTCGTGTAATTGTTTATATGTTCAGTTGGTTAATGCAACCTTACACTAACATTTCATAACCCTAGACACCAAACGTAGTCATCTTACAGTCTTTCTAGAATAAGTCTGAATGACATCATAGTGGTGGTAGTAGAAAGGTGCCCTGGAAATTTACTCTAATATTTATTATATTCAGGGACCTTCACAGCTGACCTCATTCAGTACACTAAGATTTCTTAACAACAAACTGTATTAACATCAAACCCATCACAAGCATCATACCTACGAGCTATACAGAACTGATGATGTTCAGTGTTATTAATTATTACCACCTATGAACAGTTATTTAAAGGACAGACCATTGTCGATAACGTCCTTATAGATGAGTGGTTCAAGCTTATTTACCAGATGTTTTGCCAGTCATATCCAATATACATGATGTGTCTTGATTCTCGTCCATTTGACTGTACCTGTTGATGTCACTGTGTCACGTAATTAAATGGTTGAAAGTTCCAGCAGTTTTCTACAATTACTGACTACTGCATGAGAGTGAGCGGGTGCCTTATTTACATATCAAAGATCCTATACGCATTCGTGTCTCTAAACACCCACCTCACTTGTCAACCACACCACCTTCGAGTACCTTACATACATGAAATGTCGGATGTTCGAATGTCAACATGTCACCCTTTTCAGCGCCTCAACGCCTGGTGAGCTATTCATGCATAACAAAGCTGCTTGGCCCAGGTCGGACGGACTACAACGGTACACAGCAAGGAGAGTGTTACGTTCCTACATGTCATACGTAAATCCCACCTTAACATTTGTAGTGGTCAAATAAAAAGGGACATAACATTCATGGTTAGCGTAAATTAGACGCTAACATTTGTGGTAGGCCAGATCAGTGGGTCTAAAGCTGTTCATTGGACTGAGTGAGAACATTATTTGATGATGAACTACACATTGGAAACTGGACAAGATCATTTATACTGCTCAACACATAACAGCAACACACCTTCAACAGTTTGAAACTCGTCGATGACCTTCATTGTGAACGATCACGACTCGTGTTTACATCCAAGTTCAGCTGTTGTGACAATTCTCATCATTGTCAACGGTGGAGCTTCCTCGCATTGCTGTATATTGTCAGACAACATTGTTGACTAAGGCCAGGATTATATTTAAGATAAGTGGCGGTTTGTTTTTGAAACTTGGTACCGTTATATTATGAATAACTGAGCCTTCTTTCAACACACTTTATTAATGCATTCTTTGTTTACATGTTCTTTGTTTACATGTTATGTTAGTGTGTGTTTCGCGGGCTGGTTGGGCAGGTGACTCCGTTAGAAGATACCACGTAAACAGAGGTTCTACCGAGAGCGTTTTCTGTAGGGACGACGCATATTTCCCACAGCGGGAATTGCGAGCAACGCGTGTTGCTACTTTTCATTTTTTTCTTAGCTGTGACGAGATGTGTTAGTGTTGTTTTCGTTATTTTTTTCCATTCTTTGATTTTTCGATTTGTTTTGTTTGTATCTGTACGCCTCTCCTTCCTTTCATTTATTTGTATACACCCTTTTTGTTTATAATAGTGTTGTGATTTGTTTTGATTTTCGCAGTTATCATTGTAATTTTTTACAACATTAGATTTAGTTAAGCTTTATTTATCATTTGACTTCTGCGAACGTTTTCGGTTGTTATACATTCTTGTCTTTGTATTGTTTTCGTCTACTTGTTCATCATACACAGTCTATATATATACTTGGTCATGGACTATTATTGTTGATATGATGCACTTTTCAGATAGTGGTTATTTATGATCATATTATTATAAAGAAACAAGGTGATCATACAAGTTTTGATTAAAAGACTTGTCTCCCACGGAGATTGGGATAGAATAAAGTGAAGTGAGTATACAAGTCTAGGATTACAGACTTGTCTCCCATTGAGGTTGGGTTAAGGTAATTTATTCAATTTTTCTTATTAGCAAAATAATTCACAGAGTGACATCTTCATCTTAAACAACTGCAGTACATACAACTCCCATCTTGTGCAACACAGTCTGCATTTATTATTACTCACCCAATTTATTGGGGTAAGTTGTAACAGGTACATTTTATTAACTTTTATTCACGTTTTACGTGTATGAATTACTTATTCATGTACAGTTGCAAATGAGGCTGGCAACCTCATCCTATAAAAAAATTCCCATATAAACCACCACTGCTAGTGACTGATTCGTGCGGGTTTCCTCACAAGAAACCAATAGCAGAGGTAGCCCCATGCTCCATAGGGCGCAGGGACTAGAGGATGATAACATCGTGGTATGTATATTTTTATGCCAACATTTCTAATTAAGAATTCCTTATATATATATATATATATATATTATATATATATATATATATATATATATATATATATATATATATACTGAAGCACATTAAAAACGCACCACCTGTATAATCCAGGAACAGAGTGTGAAATGTAAATATAAGTGTGTACAAGTTTACATATTTGGAATCTTTATTCATTTTCCTATGAATCCATACTGGTCATTAATTTGTACATTTGATTGTTATGAAATTCATTGCATTCTGTGCAGGCAAGGGAGAAAACCAAAAATACAAAAAAATGCACGTGCGTTATCCTGCTGGAGAAGCTGCAAGTCTGGATAAATTGTGAAAGCAGGAGCAGCCAGTGCATCCAGAACCTCATCTCGATATGTCACAGCATTAACATTTCCACGGAAGACGTGAAGAGGCAAGCGATGGTGAAAACTGAATCCTCCCCAAATGTGAATACTGCCACCTCGAATACGGTTGACACAGCAATCTGCAAAGCGCTCTTCACACCGTCGCTAAATCCGCATACGTCCATCTGCAAAGGATATGTTGAATCTGTTCTCGTCTGTGAATAGGACATCATTCAACTGCAGTCTAGTCCATCTGATATGTTGCTCTGCCCATTGCAGGCGCTGCTAACGATGTCTGTGAGTCAAGTTTGGCCCAACATAAGGTCGTCTTGCAGTAAGGCCTGTATCTCTGAGTCGTCGTATGACTGTCATTCGAGAGACTTGCCCATGTCTACCCACTATTGCTCTTGCTGTTTGACTTGCCGGGAGAGTCAATTCCTTAGGTGACTCAGCACAATATGACGATCTTGCGCAGGGGTAGTAACTCGTGGTTGGCCACTCCGAAGTCTATCCCGGGCACTGCCAGTGGTTCCGTAACGTTCATTGAGACGTACAATAGTGCTGTGGTGGCAATTCATCCTTCTGGCAATGGCCCGCGAGCTCATTCCGGTCTCCAACATACCAATGGCTCGTTGGCGGTCGTTTTCAGATAGTCGTGGCATTTCAAGCACATGTACTGGGTGTTTTGTCTCAACGGCCTTTTTATACCGAGTATACTCCCACAACGCGTACACATTTTCAGGGTCATAGCTGTTGAGAATCGTGTTGCACGTGTAACTTTCATCGTTTTCATGTAGTCTGTACACACACCCATGGGTTGAATCTTGCACTTTCCATTCCAGCAGCCATTCGCTCTCTACCGCATGGCAAACACGGGGAAAATCCATTCCCACACTTTTTTTTTGCCAGCTTCTCGGCATCAGTATATATAATAGTGGTGCGTTTTTAATGTGCTTCAGTATATATATATATATATATATATATACATATAATGTGCTTCAGTATATATATATATATATATATATATATGCGTGTGTCTGTGCTTGCGTGCGTGCGTGAGTGCGTGTGTGTGTGTGTGTTTGAAAATTATGCATTTAACTTTTTTCGTTATCATAACACACTTCATCTGACTCAATAGGTGGAGATTTAATACTTAGGAGCATAGGGGAAAATTCTGAGGGAAGAGGAGGTCACCTGATGCGTATATCAGGAGGCATGATACTCAAGAAGGGCATTTGTGTTTATCTCAGTTTTTGATCACACAAGGAGGATCTCAGCACAGTTGTCTCGAGATTTTCCCCTTGATCTGCAGTGATGGTCCAACAGTTGCCAAATTTGAGAGAATCTACTGAGGGTCTTCAAAGGTTTCTACCTTTAGTTCGAGGTAGTTTAGTTCATCTCTTGGCAGAGATGTCAATTGGAAAATGGTGCTTCTAGGGAGCCTCGTAAGAATTTAAGAAATCAAGTACTACGGCTGAATGGATCCAGGCCGTGTAAACTTTTTATCTTCTCAGACATTCTATGAGGATAAAAAAATGTGATAGTATAAAATGTTTGGTTTAAGAGTTCACTTGGCAGCTTTCAGTGGGCACTTAGCTGCCAGTAAGGTGTCGGTTGGTTTCAGCTTCAGCCGATGTTGGTTCTTCTGCAAGTTGTAGACTGGTTCTCTCTCGTCACTGGTCAAGTCTGGTGGCTATAACATGTCCATCCTAAATTAGTATCGTTGGGTAATAACGAAGATGGTCCAGCGTCCTCAAGACCCGTCTGATGTTGGTGTCCCGCTTTGACTAAAGGCTACTTATACCTTATACCATACTTATTCCACAGACTAGTACCACCAATCGGTATCACCTACTATTATCATGAAATAAGCAAGAAACAAATGTCCCTCCTGATTACTGGGTCTCCTGACACGAAAATCAGGTGTCCCTCCCTTTCATTCCACCCTCCCATCTGCCTCAGAACTTTACCCTCTCTGAGCATTAATGTTAATCAAAGTGAGCGGAAAACATCCATTGCATTTATATAAAACACGTTTCCATATGTGTATGCATTGGTTGAAAATACTAATATAATAATTATATACATTGTTTATGTCATCATCCACTCCCTGCTCAATATGGAACTTTGGACTACCTCTGCTTTTGGCTCTCTATGAGAAACCTGCATGAAACAGTCACCAGCTCTTGCAATGGTGGGTCATGAAACCACCATTCTATATGCCTAGGTCGCCAGCCTCATATAAACTTGGACATCCACTAGCAATTTTCACATGTTCATATTGTAAAGGATGGAATGATAAAATGTACTTCTTCTGTTATCGTTAGCCGCCGACCGTCAAAGCAGTCACTGGCATTACGCCTGGTGGCGTCTTGTAGGGCACCAACAAATTTATTCCACTTTGCTCGGTCGGTGGCCATCCTTCGTACAGTGCCCCAACTCTGGTTCATTCTTTGTATCTCAGCCTCCACAGTCCTCCGCCAAGTTGTTTTCGGTCGGCCTCTCTTTCGTTTTCCTTCCGGGGTCCATAGCATTGCTGTTCTTGTGATGGAATCGGGGTCTCTTCTGAGGACATGGCCAACCCAGCTCCAGCGTCTGCCAGCTATGATGGTGTGCATGTCCTCTTGCTTGCTCCGAGTAAGCAGTTCTTGGTTGGTGATGGTATTCGGCCAAAAGATTTGAAAAAGTTATCTTAGGCAGGTTGTGTGGAAAGCGCAATATTTCGACATTTCCTTCTTTGTTACTCTCCAGGATTCCGCACCATCGAGAAGCACAGAAAGTACACAGCTCTCATATAGTCTTAATTTTGTGTTCGTGCTGTACTGAGAGGACTTCCAGATGTTGTTTAGACTAAAACGTCTGTTCTTGCTTTGTTCATTCTGTTGTTGATGTCTTTGCTTGCTCCGCCGTCTGGTGTTACTATACATCCTAGGTATGTGAAGGCGTCTGTTTGTTCCAGTTGCCGATTCCTTAATGTTATGGGCTCAGGGTTGCTCACATTGAGCGTCATGACCTCTGTCTTCTTTAGATTGATGTTCAGGCCCACCTGCTGGCTATACTTATTAAGTCTATCCGTTTTTTCCTTGATGTGCTGATGTGAATGTGCTAACTTTACGTGTAGTGTTGGGCAGAGCAACCTAACTTTTGAGGTGAAGACAGGAGTACGACAGGGATGCCCCTTATCAACCACTCTATTTTTAACAGTCATAGACTGGGTGATGCGCCAGACAACAGAGGGCAGTCCAAGAGGAATAAGATGGACTACATTTTCTACATTGGAAGATCTGGAATATGCAGATGACATTGCATTACTAGCACATTCACATCAACACATCCAGGAAAAAACGGATAGACTTAATAAGTTTAGCCAGCAGGTGGGCTTGAACATCAATTTAAAGAGTTAAGAGGTCATGACGCTCAATGTGAGCAACCCTGAGCCTATATCAGTAAGGAATCAGCAACTGGTACAGACAGACACCTTCACATACCTAGGATGCATAGTAACACAACAGGGCGGGGCAGGCAAAGACATCAACATCAGAATGAATAAGGCAAGAACAGCCTTTTTTAGCCTAAACAACATCTGGAAGTCCTCTCAATACAGCACAAGCACAAAATTAAGATTATATCAGAGCTGTGTGCTTTCTGTGCTTCTCTATGGTGCAGAATGCTGGAGAGTTACAGAGAAGGAAATGTCGAAATTGTCCTCTTTTCACACAACATGCCTAAGAAAAATTCATCGAATCTTTTGGCCGAATACCATCACCAACCAAGATCTGCTTACTCGGAGCAAGCAAGAGGACATGCACACCATCATAGCTGGCAGACGCTGGAGCTGGGTTGGCCATGTCCTCAGAAGAGACCCCGATGCCATCACAAGAACAGCAATGCTTTGGACCCCTGAAGGAAAACGAAAGAGAGGCCGACCAAAAACAACCTGGCGGAGGACTGTGGAGGCTGAGATGCAAAGAATGAACCAGAGTTGGGGCACTGTACGAAGGATGGCCACCGACCGAGCAAAGTGGAATCAATTTGTTGTTGCCCTACAAGACGCCACAAGGCGTGATGGCCACTGACTGCTTTGACGGTCGGCGGCTAAGGATCAAAGAAGAAGAAGAAGACGATATGTGTAACATGCTAGCATATAGCAAACTATGTTGATAACATTCTTATTGTAAGAGACCCTTTAATAATGATGCTAAAATATAATTCTCCACCCTCACTTTAACACGTCTTGATGTCAGATGTAAAATATAGTGACCGAATTAAGGACGGTATGTAAGTTGATGAAGTTGTCCGTCGTCGCATTACTTTATTATAAATTAGGGAATTGATGAATGTTTCCTGAAGTAATTAATATAAATAATAAAATTATACCATGTACCTTTATCGTGGCACAATGGCACTGAAAAGCATAACATGGTCATTATCCTTGGCTAATAGATGCAATCATGTTTAGCATGTATGCTAATTGATAAACTTTTGTAATCACTACATCACTCTTCTCTCGATCAAACATAAGCGTTGGCGTCAAGTCCACAGCTGTGAACTTAGTAATAGCTCAACAGAGCTTGTGAAGAATAACTCGGAAGACAGATATCTTTGAGTTATACTAGCGTAATCATGTTCCAATAAAGCTAGAAGCCTAATAGTACTAATACAATGTTGTCACTATTCGGTTGTCTACAATCTGAGTTATGCTGCAAATAAATAGGAGCATAAAAACCCTCGGCGCCTTGTTTGTTGTTGGCTATCAAGTTCGGACCATGAAAGACACATCAAGGTCTCCATTTATCCAGTGGTTAAAGAGAAGGGTCTGGCAACCTGTAACAACCAGTTGTAACAGATTGTTGACACAGATTAGTATAGCCCCATCAAATGGGCACCTGATGTAAGCTACTGTTTTGCCGACTGTTTATTACCAGATGTTAAAGTCTGTTTGCTCGTGTGAAATCTGGTATTTGTACCGTGTTGAAGTGTCGCTGAGTGGGCGTGTCGTTTATCACCTGGACAGTGTAATGTTGAGTGTATCTAGGTCGACAGCGTGAGGCACAGCCAAGGTGTAATGCAGACACTCACACATAACAGCATACCTGGTTCTCAGGTGTGTAGACAAGTAGTAAGATGTTGTAGTGAGTAATGGTGTGTGTAATCAGCAGATCGATGACACGAAGTCGTATAGGCTCTTATTTAGGGACACACAAACTCACTCCACCACATGTAGAAGTTACAGATGTGGTTAATGCTGATGACTTTCTCTTCAACATTTATTACAGCAATAGTACGTTGACGGACAACACAGTCAGTAAAACAAGGAACATGGACATTTCATGTGTAGTAATGCATATAACCATCGAGCATAATCAACTCTGCATAGCTCGTGTGTATGATGCTAGTAACGTTGGCTTGATAATATACATGTTCATACTGTAGCTCAGAGCCCCTAACTAAACGCGTCAGGTAGTCTTGTGACCAATATAGTTGCTTAATATCGAAGTCTGTGAACTTGTTGATAAAGTCAAGACTTCATCTGGCTTCTCCCGCCAGACACTTCTTCTTTTGCTCAAAGATATAGGCCGTAATGTCAGGCCTCATAATGATTGATGAACCACTGTGTATTTTCATAGGCAGGCATTATCCTCCATATCGAAACATACCGCCATAATGCGGGTTTCATATAAATATACGTTCATTGTGCTTCTATAAAGTAATTCGACGAATAGACTTAGTTAGCTACGTCATGCACACATAATGGACTCTGGATTTCAAGAACTGTGAGCGCTACTCACAGGTTCATACTAAATGTTCTGCAATCTTGGCATAATAATAAAGTTTATTTTACCTTGGACAGAATCCGAGAAATACACAAATAACCACTGTCGTCATTCTAGACGAACAGAATAACTCTGGGGAGAATCACTAAGATCACAGTTATACTGAAGACTCTCTTTCCCCCAGTTAATGCAGAGAAGAACAACGGACATCTTGTCCGGTCAGAAAACAGCTCATCACACCCAGACGGAAGTCTTCTCGGTTCGCGCTAAAAACTAGCGCATGCGTAGACAGAACAGATTTGAGAACAGTTAACCGGCCCTCTTAAGACAGATCAACCACAAAGAATAAACACAGGGAAGATAACCCCAAATCAACCTGTCCCACAGAGTTAACATTCAGTTCTCTACCTTCGATCGTCAAAAGTATTAAATAGATTTACTTCTTATGAAACCGTCAAAAAACGACAGCAACAGACTACCACTCCCTCCGGATAAAAAAAATGAAACATTTTTTTTTTGAAATACATCAATAAGCGATATGCAACAAGCTCATAACGCATGAATGATGCGCCGATGAAAGGATCAATATAAATATAACGACATAATGTCAGACCCAATCAACACACAACAGTGCGTCTAGTGAGAACAAAAATTCACCTCACAAAATAAGAGAAAATATTTTCTCCAAGTAAAATATATCGGGCAGGTACCATCAATTAAACATCAGTTGCTGGCGATGCTAACAACAATCACATACATATTATAAAATGCAATGTTATAGTAATGCGAATGATAACGTATATGGAAAAGTCATATAAATCTATTGAAGTTTCATGTTATATAATGACTATCAACTAATGGATGGACATAATCAAAATTTGTAAAGTCATTCTATTTACATATGACAATACAAGTGTATAATCTAACAAATAGAAGATGGCATCCATATAATATAATAATAAATTCTTTAAGCACCAAACACGGCGCATAAGGCAGAAACCAGTGCTCTCCAGGTTGTTCGTTGTGACGCCACTCCTCTTAGCTCTTGCACATTATTTAGGCCCAACGTTCTTCCTTCTCTTATTTAACATACCCTCAGGAACCCAAGTGAGCGCCTGTAGTGGTATTCTGTTGTTTTGCATTCGTAGGACATGACCGATATATGACCATCGTCTTTTCCTTATATAGTCGGAGAGCATCCATATAGACTAAATCAATTCTGTATCTCGCAGATCATGAAAGCAGCATCCACGTAGTATGTAAGGAAGACATATCGCAACATCAAGGTTCTCAAAAGCACTCCGTACCTGGTACTAGTTTGCACTGAGAACAATATAAATGACACAATTAGCAAGATGCTATAATGTACTATAATTACAAATACATGTTTAAGTGTTAAGTGTGGCCGCATTAATTTTTTCGACCTTTATGTTATGTCAACTCAACCTTCTCCATTACACTAAAGATGGTAATAGCGAAAGCAAACAAGTAATTTACCACTTTAAGGTGACAGCAAATGTGTTAATATATAATTTTATAGTGAAGAGACATGTGTCTAGCAGTGTATCAGGAAAATCTAGGACACAAGACTTAAGTGGACTCATGTGGGAATCTAGACAGTATGTCTGCCATCACATTATCCACACCACGGATAGCTCGCACCGTGAAATGAAAAGGTTGAAGAGCAATAGCATATCGAGTAGATCTCGAGCTCTTCAAATTCTTACACTGAATAGCTGTAACAGCTTTTTGGTCTGTTTCCACAATGAAATACGCACCCAGAAGAAATCTTTGTAACTTAAGGATTGACCAAACCATAGCCAACAATTCACGGTCTAAAACCGAGTAATTCCTTTCTGCCGCATTCAGTTTCCTAGAAATATACATTACAGGATGCAGAGTTCCTGAATACTCCTGCATTACTGCCGCTCCGATCCCCGTGGATGAGTCGTCACTACGAAGAATAAAAGTCTTATCAGCAATAGGTAGCCTTACGATAGGTGGGGATGAGAACAAATTATTAATCTGATCCAATGAAGCTTGACATTCTTGAGACCAGCGCACCATGTTAGGAGACCTTTTCTTCAATAGGGTTGAGAGTGGTGCCATGATAGAGGATAGATTCTTAATGAATCTTCCGTAGAATTGTATCAATCCCAAGAGACTACGTACTTGTTTTGTTTTTTTTAGGCACAGAGATATTTAATATCTTAGAAATGTTTTGGTCCTCTGTCTTCAATAGACCATGACCAACCTGATGACCCAGGAAAGAAATTTCACTAAACCCAACATAGGCTTTAGAGGGTTTTGCAGTCAAATTATGCTCGTGTAGAGTTGACAGTAATTCATTTAATCCCAAATAGTGATCTTCCCAAGTATTACTGAAAAGACAGATGTCGTCTAAGTATGCAATGACATCTGAACGATATGAGAGAATTCGACGCATCATGCGTACGAAAGTAGCCGGGGCGTTCATAAGCCCGAAAGGCATAAAATTCCACTGAAACAAACCCCTAGGTGTTGAGAAAGCAGTGAGAGGTTTGGCGGGTTCAGTTAACGGAACTTGCCAATGGCCTTTTGACAAGTCAAGTTTAGTAAAGAATCGAGAGTTAGAAAGTCTAGTAAGTAGATCTTCTAATAAAGGCATAGGTTCAGCATCGAACTTCGTAACTTGGTTCAATTTGCGATAAGCTACGAAAAGGCGTATGTTATTGTCTTTCTTTCGAACAATAACCATGGACGAAGAGTATGCTGAGGTGGATGGTTCAATTATCTTCAATTGTATCATCTCATCCAATTCTTTCTCGACTTGTGCTTGGAAATGAATAGGAATAGGATATGGTCTTACTCTGATCGGAGTATGATCAGTAAGTATAATGTCATGCTCAATGACATTTGTGTGTCCAGGAATGTCGGTAAGGACATCCTGAAATGCTTGTAGCGTAGAAGATATTTGTCGCTGTTCCTCAAAAGACAAATTAGAAGAAACAGTGACGTTTCTCCATGATTCCGTAGAAGTAAGTGGAATCACAGGAAGAGGTAGATTGACATCCGAAAAAGAAGGTTCTTCATGCTGTATAACTGACAGGGATGAGATATGACCTTGTTGGACTGGAGAGTCGTCCGTTGCCTGGAAAATAGGCTGCAAATATCTGGTCGCTCATGATATTCCGTAAGCATATTTATATGGAAGGTTTTATGCCTTCCATCAATATCGACAACATAGTCGACATCGGAAATCTTCGAGACTATTGCATTTGGACCTTTCCATGTAATAAGAAGTCTGTTCTCTCTGGAATGGAGTAAAACAAACGCTTTGTCTCCAGGACAAAGTTGACGTAGGCGTCTCTTCTTATTAGCAAATTGTCTTGCCTTTTCCTTAGCAAATTCGGATGATGAAGTTGCTAGCTTGCATGCTTCAATAATTTTTTTTCTGAGAGCAATGACATACTCATATGAAGATTGTGTGTCATTGTCGATATTATCAGCAGTTATAAGATCATGCAGCAAAGACATAGGACCGCGCGGTCGCGCGCCAAAGACAAGTTCAAAAGGAGAAAATCCTGTGTGTTCGTTGGGGACCTCCCTATAGGCAAAGAGAGCCGCGGGTATGACTCTGTCCCAATCCTGAGGATGATCCTCAGTTATCTTCCCCAGTAAGTTCTTGAGTGTTCTATTAAGACGCTCAACTAACCCATTAGACACTGGGTGATAAATACTACTCAAAGATCTTTTAATGTACAGAGTAGACATTACCTGCGACATTGTCTCTGATATCAATTGTGTGCCATGGTCCGACAATATTTCCCCAGGAAAACCTAAACGAGAAAATATAAGCCAAAGAGCGTCTGCGATATCAGCAGTGGAAATGATCTTAAGAGGGATAGCCTCTGGCCAACGCGTGCCCATATCAACGCACGTAAGGATAAATTCATGTCCCCTGGCCGATTTAGTCTTTAAAAGGCCAATGATATCTATGGCCATTTTCTGAAACGGCCGAATAGGAATGTCTGCAGCCTGAATAGGCGCAGCATGCCGTGGACCTCTAGATTTCACCTCTTGACATATTTTTCAAGACCGGCAAAAAATTCGTATATCTTTATTGACAAATGGCCAAAAGAAAGACCCCAGAACTCTCGACTTAGTTCGGGAAAAACCCATGTGTCCAGAACACTGAGAATCGTGTGCATGTTGAAGAATTAAAGCTCTCATACTTTTGGGTACGAGAATTTGAGAATGCATAGTCGCGTCTGAGTATTGTACCATACGCACTAGTATACCATTCTTCATAGTGATATATGATTTGCGATTCGTATTCTAATTCGGATCACCGTTTTTAGCGAGAAGAAAGATATTCTTTAAAGACGGGTCTTTTTCTTGTTGTATCACAAACGAGTCATGCGAAATCTCCAAGTGATCATCTTGGCTACCTACTTCATTAACTTTAGTAGATGAAGTTTGAGGAATAAGAGCTTGTGCTCTTGTTACCACTGCATTGGCTGTTTGCATATTCCGTTCTTCCCAGGCGGCAATTTGCTGCGGGGTGCATTCCTTAACCCCGTGAATACGCACGATTATAAGATCCGCAATAGGATTAGGTAGAAGACACACGTGGACATCTCCCTAAAGAAAGGAGTAGCAATGTGAATAATAGCAGTCGAGTAATTTTCTACTGTGCCACCAAATGTTACACATTTAACAATTTTTCCCGTGGCACAGCGAGGATCTATAAGCGATTGCTTAACCCCAATAGTAGTGCACCCAGAATCAAATAGCACTGAGACTGGGTTACTATCCACGAGACCTTTATGCAAGATAAGCGATCCTCTCCCGTCATGCGCAATTGCAGCAGGGAGAGCAGGAAGAGGGTGACCACAACTTAAAGTAGTTACCGTGGTCGGTTCAAATAATGTTGAGCATTGGGTGCATTTAGATGCTCTCCCAAAGTCAAAAGCAGCACAAGTGACAGCATTAGAATTGTTATTCTCGTTCACCTGATTATTGACACCATGAGACTCTTGTTGTACAGAGTTTCCCTGGTGATATGATCTCTTTTTCTTGTATTGAGATCTACCACGATTATTATTCCCTCTGAAATTATCATAGTTTGATCTACCTTGACCACCGCTCTGGTTCGAATCCCAGGTTCCATAATCACTATTGTCATTACCCCATTGATTATAGTGTTTACCTGTTTGGTTTCGATGCCCCCGCGAAGGATAGCCTTGAAAGTGTCTATAGTGACTACCTCTCCGCAAATTTCCATAATTATAGGACCCGAAATAACGAGGACTATCTGATCGCCTCCAGTTCTTTGAATAAGACCCATTATATGATGGGTTACCCTGATTCTGATCATAATTACGATTGCTCTTCTTATTGAAGTTGTGTTTAGCACCTTGGAATTTATTCATAAAATTAGGGCCATATGATGCTGCAGAAGCAACCGGCATTCTTCTTTCACCTTAGCATTGCTAACAGTAGCATGGGGATGTGCAGTGACGTACTGGCAACAGTATTCTTCCATGTCTTTTATGTCCTTAGGTTTCCGCTCATGAATAAAAGCAAGGAAAGACTCATTGACAGATGACATAACTTTATCTCGAAGTAATAAGTCCATAAGGGCTTCATATGTTTTTTTCTGTTTTAGACAGCTCAATCCAACGTGTGAATGTAAGACGAATCTTAGTAATAAAGTCAGAGAACTCTACTCCAGTTTCTGGTAGCATTGTCTTAAAACGAAGACGATAATCTTCTTCTTTTAATTGATATCTTTTAAGTAATGTTGCCCTGACAACATCATAATTAGTTCTATCAGTTTCCTCTCCTGCCATTACAATACTTAATGGTTCACCTGAAAGTAACTCCATCAGTTGTCCGACATATTGTTCCTTATCTACCTTATGCGTTACGCATGTTAATTGAAATCTATCAAGGTAGAAGGTTATGTCGTCCTTTAGAGGGTTGAAAGGAGGTAATTTAACCTTATAAGTATTCTCCTTTATCTTACCCGAAGTTGATTGAGGAGCACTCATATTCATCACCTTTAATTTCTCCAACTCCAAAGCTAATAGCTTTTCCTCATGTTCCATTTGTGCTTTCCTTTCCTCAGCAGCAGCTTGAAGTTTTCTCTCCTCAGCAGCAGCGTGAAATTTTCTCTCTTCAGCAGCAGCTTGAGCTTCTCTGTCTAATCTTTTATTTTCAGCTTCAGCAGCAGCTTGAAGTTTTCTCTCCTCAGCAGCAGCTTGAAGTTTTCTCTCTTCAGCAGCAGCTTGAGCTTCTCTGTCTAATCTTTTATTATCAGCTTCAGCAGCAGCTTGAAGTTTTCTCTCCTCAGCTTCTATTTGTTGCTGTATTCTTCTATCTTCAGCTTCTCTGTCCAACTGCATTTGCATCCTTTTCTCTTCAACCTTCTGTGCCTTGGCATATTGAGCAAGTGCAAACTCTTCCAATTTCTCACCAGTTTTGCCAAGGGATTTCCCTTGCTCAATAAAGACATCTAATGTCTAATAATATGAGATCAGACCTGAAAAATTGAATAAATTACTTTATCCCAACTCAATGGGAGACACGTCTGTAATACTTGACTTGTATACTCACTTCACTTTATCTATCCCAACCTCCGTGGGAGACAAGTCTTTTAATCAAGAACTTGTATAATCACCTTGTTTCTTTATAATAATATGATCATAAATAACCTCTATCTGAAAAGTGCATCATATTAACAATAATAGTTCATGACCAAGTATATATATAGACTGTGTAAGATAAACATGTATCCGATAACAATACAAAGACAAGAATATAGAACAACCGAAAACGTTCGCAGAAGTCAAATGATAAATAAAGCTTAACTAAATCTAATGTTGTAAAAATTACAATAATAACTGCGAAAAATCAACACAAATGACAACACTGTTATAAACAAAAAGGTGTATAGAAATAAATGAAAGGAAGGAAGAGGGTAGACAATTACAAACAAAACAAATCAAAAAATCAAAGAATGGAAAAAAAATAACGAAAACGACACTAATACATCTCGTCACAGCTAAGAAAAAAAAACGAAAAGTAGCAACACACGTCGCTCGCAATTTCCGCTGTGAAAAATATGCACAGTCCCTACAGAAAACGCTCTCAATAGAACCTCTGTCACGTGGTATATTTTAAAGGAATCACCTTCCCAACCAACCCGCAAAACATGCACACCAACACAATATGTAAACAAAGAACATGTGATATGTGAATGTGTGTAGAGGAAGGCTCAGTTGCACACAAAATAAAGGCACAATTTACTACACAAACGGGCCACTTATCTTAAGCACAATCCTCAAACACCCGCAAAGATGCAGTACAATGCGGTACAACTGTAAACAACAATGGAAGACGATCCACCGTTGAATGTCACCGTAACTTGACAATAGGTAGTGGTCTCCAAAGTGTAGTATGTAAACAACAGTTTGACCTCCTGAGCTTTAACGTAAACAACGTAACTTGACAATATATGTCCATAGACGACTGTCAAAATGTAGAAAGTTGTTTATCTCCAACGTACAGCGTAAATGAAGCTCCTAAGTAACTGTGGTCCATGAAGCATTATAAAGCG
Source organism: Oreohelix idahoensis (assembly GCA_024509875.1). Taxonomy (NCBI): domain Eukaryota; kingdom Metazoa; phylum Mollusca; class Gastropoda; order Stylommatophora; family Oreohelicidae; genus Oreohelix; species Oreohelix idahoensis. The sequence continues at coordinate 288,758 of JAMPIV010012872.1, forward strand.
TTGACCTGCTTAGCACTGTTTGCTGCGTATCTGTCAATCCACACTGTTATGTAGACACCCACGAATCTGGTCCACCAGATGTAACAACCAGTTGTAACAGTCTAGTAGTGCGTTGTTGACACAGATTAGTATAGCCCCATCAACTGGGCACCTGATGTAAGCTACTGTTTTGCCGACTGTTTATTACCAGATGTTAAAGTCTGTTTGCTCGTGTGAAATCTGGTATTTGTACCGTGTTGAAGTGTCGCTGAGTGGGCGTGTCGTTTATCACCTGGACAGTGTAATGTTGAGTGTATCTAGGTCGACAGCGTGAGGCACAGCCAAGGTGTAATGCAGACACTCACACATAACAGCATACCTGGTTCTCAGGTGTGTAGACAAGTAGTAAGATGTTGTAGTGAGTAATGGTGTGTGTAATCAGCAGATCGATGACACGAAGTCGTATAGGCTCTTATTTAGGGACACACAAACTCACTCCACCACACGTAGAAGTTACAGATGTGGTTAATGCTGATGACCTTTTCTTCAACATTTATTACAGCAATAGTACGTTGACGGACAACACAGTCAGTAGAACAAGGAACATGAACATTTCATGTGTAGTAATGCATATAACCATCGAGCATAATCAACCCTGCATAGCTCGTATGTATGATGCTAGTAACGTTGGCTTGATAATATACATTTTCATCCTGTAGCTCAGAGCCCCTGACTAAACGCGTCAGGTAGTCTTGTGACCAATATAGTTGCTTAATATCGAAGTCTGTGAACTTGTTGATAAAGTCAGGACTTCATCTGGCTTCTCCCGCCAGACACTTCTTCTTCTGCTCAAAGATATAGGCCGTAATGTCGGGCCTCATAATTATTAATGAACCACTGTGTATTTTCATAGGCAGGCATTATCCTCCATATCGAAACATACCGCCATAATGCGGGTTTCATATAAATATACGTTCATTGTGCTTCTATAAAGTAATTCGACGAATAGACTTAGTTAGCTACGTCAAGCACACATAATGGACTCTGGATCTCAAGAACTGTGAGCGCTACTCACAGGTTCATACTAAATGTTCTGCAATATTGGCATAATAATAAAGTTTATTTTACCTTGGACAGAATCCGAGAAATACACAAATAACCACTGTCGTCATTCTAGACGAACAGAATAACTCTGGGGAGAATCACTAAGATCACAGTTATACTGAAGACTCTCTTTCCCCCAGTTAATGCAGAGAAGAACAACGGAAATCTTGTCCGGTCAGAAAACAGCTCATCACTCCCAGACGGAACTCTTCTCGGTTCGCGCTAAAAACTAGCGCATGCGTAGATAGAACAGATTTGAGAACAGTTAACCGGCTCTCTTAAGACAGATCAACCACAAAGAATAAACACAGGGAAGATAACCCCAAATCAACTTGTCCCAGAGAGTTAACATACAGTTCTCTACCTTCGATCGTCAAAAGTATTAAATAGATTTACGTCTTATGAAACCGTCAAAAAACGACAGCAACACAACCCAATGCCTGATTGTTGTTACGGTATATGATATTAACGCCGTCTGCTAAAGGTTATCAGACGTGCAATCGTAAAGGTTAAGACATTTAATATATTGCGATAGATGTTTCAATTATTGAACGCTCCATACACGATCGATTATGACGTGTCTAGCGTTGTTTAGGACACAGTCGGTAACTAGGAGACGCTACCCTTTGTTACTTGACCGCCAAGCTGAATAGCTGCGTTTTTCTAACCTTCCAATTCAATGGCATGATATAGCCATTTATATGTGCATTTTTGATGGACCAGGGTCAGTCCTAGAACTCTATATGAGAGGAAAATTTATGGAGGTTAGTATTTAACTAGAATTCTCAGAAGGAGGAGAATAATCGTCAAATTCGTATGAAATATTCAGACTCGTAGTCTCACTGTCGGCAGGTAGCCATGTCTAGCTGCGCGTGCATATAGCTGTGATGTTCTGACGACAATACTGCATTGTATCCTTAAACGGACATTGACACGTAAACCAGCAGTCTACGTTATTGATTAATTTATGCATGACTTATAAGGACTTATGTTCTGTACCTATTTGAAATGATCATCCTGTGTGTACATGTGATTAAATATTACGGACTCAATCTGAAGGCATTAATTACTTCATTAATGTTGCTGAGTTCAAGTTACATGAACTACTTCTTCATACCATGCTACTGAGTTGTATGAACACCTTCACCCTAATTCGCGTAATACTAAACAAAGCACGATTAACAAGAGATCACTAAAGTAACCATACTCAGTGCATGATCTTCAACCGGCAAATAACTCAGCAACAAAGTGGCGGCCGAATGCGGGGAACGACAGAAAAAAGAAACAAACTTCTGTTCCTTACGCACATGTTAACCATAATATTTATGATCAAGTTTCGATCACATGATCCAGTCGAAGATGACGTCTTACTCATTCTAATGCCTAACAACGTGACGTCACTGAAAGTCGTGTAGGTGATCTGTCGGAGAAACCAAAGTCGTTTTCTAAGTCTAACCAGGGGAAACATGAGCCATTTGAAGCAAACACACGATATGGACTACAGGAGCAGACAGTCAGGGGCATTAGCCTAGCTGTTGACGACCTCTAGCACTGATCTAAGCAACGGAAAAGATAAGTCTAGTTGTTTTAATACTGTCGTCATTGCAAACAGTAATACTGAGTCCATGCCTTTTGCCTGCATAGGCATGTCTTTTCTGAATGTGTTTCATGTATTTTTTTGGGTTGTTTTACTGTGTTGTTAATTAGTGGGAGGATGAACCGAAATTAGATTCTGTGGCTCTCACGATGCCTGAATTGATTTCGGTCGTTTCTTAGGGCAGTTAAACGATTGCACTTTTGGAAGCCCCATTGAGGTTTGCCATTGGACTACCTGTCCAAATCTGCTGTCGTTTGACGATTTGTGTTAGCTGTACCGTTCCGTAGATAACTGGTGTATTTTATTCGTACTCAGTTCACAATTTTATTCAGTTTTGTATCATGTTCGTTAACTATTTCGTCCAGTCTCCTCTTACTATCATTTATTTGATGATTGTTAAATGGTCGTCCGTTATGAGTCCTGTGATGTCATCATTTTTTGCAGTCATTTTTTTTGTGTACTTTGAATATTAAGTTGACCTCGGGTCAGACCTTGACCCTTCATTTGGCTTGTGACACTTCCGCTTGTTTTATTTAGTTCATAAATTCATTTTTAATTGTGAAAATGTCTTGTTTGCGTCTTGACATTGTTTGTACCCTTTAGTTGCATCATTGTTTTGTTTGTCCTCATGATATATATTAAATACTACATTAATAATATGATATTATATGCAATAATACACTTGTAATTTAATTTAATTAATTTTTTCTGATATTTAAGGTTAATATGGGACATTGCATAATTATGCAGTGATAGTCCAAGAGAGTAGCACTACAATTTATAAGAGATGCCTAGGGCATAATAATATAATATATATATTGACCAAATAAAATAATCTTATAGTCTACCTTTGAGGTAATAGACCCATTGTATATTATTTAATATACTTTTCTGGTACTAAGAGAGTGACTTAGTACATTGAACAATATAATTACTAGGAATCATACCCAACATTATTGGATATTGAGATTAATTGTGTGATGTAATTACATTATAGTTAACAGATATCATAACTATTTATGATATAGTTCGTATTTAGATACAATATTGTTACAAAATATTGTCTATTAGTTGAACTTAGACATAAGAGTTCAGTACTATTGTGATTATTTATATTGAATATTCCTAAGTTGAGTAAGTATAATAATTACTCTGAAGCTACTATTGACTATTTTAATCAGTAATTATCAATAATTACTTACAGATAAAAGTCAAAATGCTTACTATAGACCATTTCGTTAAAATTGGTAAGGAATATGGTTATAAATCTCAAGAACTTCGTCAGTTTGCTGAGGCAGAACTGGAAAAACATAAAGCAGAAATGGAGGAACGTGAAAGAAAGGAAGAGGAACAAAAGGCTGCATTAAAGAAAGAGGAAGCAGAACGTGAGATGAAGCAAATTGCCAAGGAAAATAGATTAAGAGAAATTGCTCAACAGGAAGAAGAGAATAAATTGAAACGAGAGGAAATTATTTTACAACAAGAAATGGAATTGGCGCGTATTAAATTGGAGACAGCAAGATTACAAGCACAAAGTGCTGATGCAAACCAGAATAATAACGCATAAAATGGATCATCATCCAGCCAAACTAAACATTTCTACAACTTTAAATTACCCACTCTCAACTTAAACGTGGACGACCTTTCATCGTTCCTGTCACGTTTTGAACAGACTTGCAAAACTAACCATTTGCCTGAAGAGTCATGGGTACTCAAATTAAATGAATTCTTGGTTGGAGAACCACTGACGGCTTCTCAAAATGCTGACCCATCAATAGCAAATAACTACGGTGCTATTAAGTCCTTGCTTTTACGAAGGTTTCACCTGGACGAGGAACACTGTAGGTTGAAATTTAAGGGAATTTTACCTGAATCTCCAAAAGATTTTGCAGGATTCATTGCGAACATACGCAATACATTTAATAGATGGGTTGAACTGGCAGAAGTCAACAAATCATACGACAAATTAGTTGATTTACTACTACGGGATAAGGTATTATCTTCGGTTAGCCAGCCATTTTTTGCATATTTGCAGGAGCGTAAACCAGGTACTATGGACGAGTTAGAAAAAATTTCTTTAAACTACTGTTCGGCACATCCGAATGCAACCATTTCTAACTCCTCATTAAGAGAACCTCTACCTGTGGCGTCTAATATGGCCTACAATCATAATAACAAACAAAGACATCACAGTGTAGACAGAAGCAGGTTCCAAAGAAATCACAATGTTAACTTTCAGAAGGGACATAATAATGATTTCAACAATAAAAATGAGTTCAACAGAGGTAGATCACGAGATAGAAATTATTCACCTCAAACAAACTACCACAATGGTCAACATAACACTAATTATAATCGATCACATACTCCCAATAATAATAATAACTGGAATGGTAATAATCATGGCTCGAGACATCGAGATAATAGTTACTATAGAGGACGACGAGATAATTCTAACAATTATACTCGGAATCGATCTCATTCTCGGGGATCATCTCATTACAACCATAATACAGGGGCGGCAGTTACAAATAATACTACCCCTATAGCTCAGGTCCCACTTGACAATAATACAACACAGTCTTCTGCTGCATGTTTTGCTATTAATTATAATGTGGCAAATAGTTGCCAAGATTGTAATACTATTTTTCAGAAGGCCAAGGAAACGGTGCTGAATTGTGGACACCTTCATACAGCAGTTGGTCTTTCAGCGAACGATGGCAAGGGTACCCTGATGTTCAATAGAGGATTAGTCAATGGTACGGTGGTCTCAGTTTTAAAAGACTCTGGATCAACAACCATTGGAGTTCGGCAGTCTTTGGTACATCCTAGCTATGCAACAGGGGACTATGTCCGTTGCATGACCTTCGGGGGTACTATTGAGTACTACCCCACTGCCATAGTACATGTTAATACACCATTTTTTTCAGGTAATGTCAAGGTGTGCATGCTACAGAATCCATCAGCTGATCTTACATTAGGACGCATACATGGGAGTAAAGATTGCACTCCTAAAGAAATTAATGATTGGGAAAAAAAAATTTGCATTCTTTTAGCAACGCTAACGCTGTTGTTGATATGGCTACACTTCGTGCCAACAACATAAATACATGTGGCACAGCAGTTTCCAACTTCACTCTCAGTACTATCCTGGAAATTGATGAAGATGATAGATCTATTGGACAACATACTAAGGATATAACTGATCCTAATAAAACTGTTGACGTTGTCAACATTGACAAAAGCATTATGAGGAAGAATAATAGGTTAAATAATAATGCTGGACTTAAAAGGAAACAAAGTTAACACAAATAATTATGATGAAAAAGTTTTTACTTTGCCCAGCAAATACATGTCTACGACATGTAGGAAACTTAATACCTTTGGTGATGATAGGTATCATCCTCAGTCCAGTCAGGATGATACGACATCCAACAGAAAGACAATGTCGGTGTTGAAAGGGAAGGTTAATTCTTTGACAAAGAATACATATCATCATTGTCCACTATTTCGTGACAATGATACTACATATATTGGGAAAAGTGCGTATTCTCACACAGTGTTAGTGCGAAATCTGCCGCAGGATACTACCTGGCAGGCACTTAGAAATTTTTTTCATTATACAGCAAACGTTAAGTTTGTTCGTCTTCTGCCATCATGCAATGGGCAGAATAGACAGGCGATGGTTACATTTCGTAACAATCGAGACGCTCGTTGGGTAATCGAGCGTGATAATGGTGTTTATTTTCATCACCGTTATCTAAAGTTACAATTAGTACCTGATTCTGCGCCACGCAGATAATGGTGTACGCTCACCCTTTTGTCTTATTTCTTGATGACTCAGCTCTAGTCAGTCATCATTTCTTTTCCTTATTGGTCATTTATTCTTATACGTCTTAGATATCAAGGGACACAAAAAGATATTTCATATTAACATGCTCAAGCAATTTCATACACGTCCTGAACACTTACAGTCAATTTTTCATGAACTAGATGACAACACAGTATCTACTTGTTATTATTCTAACTTATCTGTCATCCAGGAAGAAGAATCTTCTTTTCCTGAGGTACAGTTACCGTTACCGGTACCAGTAGTTCAACCTACTGAATCTTGGCGGGATGTAACCATCTCTTCAACGGTTACACCGCAACAGCGTCTACAGATTGCTAATCTATTACAATCTTATCCAGATGTGTTGACCGACGCCCGGGTCGCACATCGGCTATCAGTCATGACATTACTCTCAATGGTGATACACCTATTCGTGTACATCCCTATTCTGTTCCTTTACATTTCCTTGCTAAAACTACTAAGGAACTTGAACAGATGTTGTCTCTGGGAATCATTGAGACTAGTAATTCGCCATTCTCTTCTCCATTAGTGATTGTCCGGAAGAAGGACAATAACATCAGACTATGTGTTGATTATAGAAAATTAAATGCTAAGACTATAGTTGACAGCGAACCACATCCACTTATCGACGACTTACTGCCACGTCTATCCAACGCAACTATATTTAGTAAGATAGACTTAACTAAAGGTTATTGGCAGATACCACTGACCGAAAAGGCTAAGTACTACACCGCATTTTCCACTCCACAAGGTCTATACCAGTGGAATGTGATGCCTTTTGGGCTTGTTAATGCGCCAGCTACCTTCATTCGCCTGATGCGACAAATTTTATCAGGTAGACCAGACGTTATTACATATATTGACGACATATGCTTGTTTAGTTCGTCGTTTGAGGAACATGTTTCGGGACTTAGATATGTTTTCGACACTCTAAGGAATTATCATCTAACTGCTAAACCTACAAAGGTGCAAATCGCGTGTAATGAGATAACCTTTTTGGGACATATCATTGGAGCGGGATATATCCGAACGTTACCTAGTACAGTCTCCAAAATTCTAAACATAGCAGTTCCTCAGACGAAGAAACAGGTCAGGAGTTTGTTAGGACTTGTTCAATATTACAGTAGATTCATACCAAACTTGTCATCCATCACGGCTGTATTGTCTTCATTGTTAAAAAAAGACATGCCGGTGAAGGTGGCATGGACTGGTACATGCAATGAAACTTTCAACAAAATTATAAATTTGTTCTCGCATGAACCAATTTTAAGACTTCCCGATGCTTCCAAAAGATTTTTCTTACGAACAGATGCTAGTAACTACGGCATTGGTGCATGCCTGCTCCAGAACCATGATGGCATTCTACATCCTACCTTATATATTTCAAGAAAGCTAAATCAAGCAGAAACAAAGTATTCCACAGTGGACAAGGAACTTTTATCAGTGATATGGGCAATAACTAAACTTGAAAAGTTCTTGCTTGGTGCTCCCTTCACCATACAGACGGACCAACGTGCTGTAGCATCTTTGCGTCGATCTAACCACAAGAGCCAAAAACTCGCCAGATATGCAATCATCCTACAGCCATTTGAATTCTCCATTGAACATATTCCTGGCACTGAAAACATTGTGGCGGATGCGTTGTCACGTAATCCTATTGACGACGAATAATCAACATTAACATTCCTAAAACATATCAACTATAAGGGAACTAACCTTGCCTTCAATTTAAACTTTATAAACACTATATGCATCACAGAATTGAACTAATGACAATCAAGGTATACATATTGACATTGAAACTTCGTCTAACGTCCATACACGATATATGAATATTCGTTGAACAATCATGGAACAATATCTGACGACAAGTCGAACTTATTATCCTATGTGCACTTAATTCTTGGATGCTGGGATAAATGACATTTCTTTCCAACGTAAACGTTTGAACATTTTTGCCTAAAAGAATTCATCAGGATCAAGACTACGGATGGATCATCATATCCTATACTAATTAATTAGTTAACTTAACTTCTTAATTGAATTATTATCAATAAAATGAAATGTGAGAAAAAAATGAAATGAAAGAACAAAAAAAGAGAACGAAATATAAAAAGAAGAAATTATGAAAAGAGAAAATAAATCTCACACAAGTATTAGATTAATATTTTTTTTTAATGTACCTATACATTATTTAGTTAGTTAAATTAGATAGTTATTATTCACTAACACTTAACACACACAATTAAGTTAAACTTATATTCGAATTTCTTTCTATTTCTTCTCACTTATTTTGTCTTTTCTTCTCTCATAACATCGCGTTACATTAGAACCTTAATAATTTAACTCTTAGTTTAATTAATTAATTTAATTTTAATTAGTCAAATTAATTCCTATATGACATACTAATACGACAGACCTTACTTTAATTTAATTCTATCATTCACTATTAACATTTGACATTTATTTAGTTGATATAATAATATGTATAATATTGATATATAATATGATTAATGTTAGATGACTATGACAAATAGTTAGTTGACATGACCGCGACACGGTTCTACTCAGAACATCGTCGGCCATATGTCACAATTGTGTTAAATTTTTTTTTGAAAAATTGTTAAGTCGGATAGATCTTGAAAAAAAATCTATCGATTTTTTTTTCCCCGGTGTACAGGGAATTGTTACGGTATATGATATTAACGCCGTCTGCTAAAGGTTATCAGACGTGCAATCGTAAAGGTTAAGACATTTAATATATTGCGATAGATGTTTCAATTATTGAACGCTCCATACACGATCGATTATGACGTGTCTAGCGTTGTTTAGGACACAGTCGGTAACTAGGAGACGCTACCCTTTGTTACTTGACCGCCAAGCTGAATAGCTGCGTTTTTCTAACCTTCCAATTCAATGGCATGATATAGCCATTTATATGTGCATTTTTGATGGACCAGGGTCAGTCCTAGAACTCTATATGAGAGGAAAATTTATGGAGGTTAGTATTTAACTAGAATTCTCAGAAGGAGGAGAATAATCGTCAAATTCGTATGAAATATTCAGACTCGCAGTCTCACTGTCGGCAGGTAGCCATGTCTAGCTGCGCGTGCATATAGCTGTGATGTTCTGACGACAATACTGCATTGTATCCTTAAACGGACATTGACACGTAAACCAGCAGTCTACGTTATTGATTAATTTATGCATGACTTATAAGGACTTATGTTCTGTTCCTATTTGAAATGATCATCCTGTGTGTACATGTGATTAAATATTACGGACTCAATCTGAAGGCATTAATTACTTCATTAATGTTGCTGAGTTCAAGTTACATGAACTACTTCTTCATACCATGCTACTGAGTTGTATGAACACCTTCACCCTAATTCGCGTAATACTAAACAAAGCACGATTAACAAGAGATCACTAAAGTAACCATACTCAGTGCATGATCTTCAACCGGCAAATAACTCAGCAACAATTGTGCTTTCCTGAGTCTGCAGGTGACCTCAATTGACATTTGAAAGTTTAGCGGAGCTTAATCACAGTGAGCTGTCTGATATCACAAAACTACAGAACATCCACGTTTCATCTCAAGATAGAATAAGCATTCAATGTAAAGTACTACCCGAAACGTGATAATTTTACAGGTATAGAAATACGGCGCCAGATTTGTGAACAACAGTACTTTCTGCAAAAGTGAATTATGCGCAGAACTCTGCTAGGAAAATGCCATTAGACGGCGAAAGACGTTTTTGAGAGATGAGATAATGAATAAAGGCGTTAACGAAAATATAGAAAGATCGAGAATCAATAAGCGAATTTTCGTAGTATTGGAAAAATGAACAACCGTGGCATTTAACAGTTTTATATAACCAAGTAAAAAGTTTGAACTATTTAAGAGACAGTAAACATATTCAAGATTCCAGCGAGTCTTGTCATGATGCCCAGACAACAAGATTCTGACACTTGGGAGTCATTACTCAAATGGACCCGCCTTCTTCAGAGTGTAAAGAAGATAAAAGGCTGAAACACTTGTCCAACGGGAAAAACTTCTGATGATCAGATTGCCTAGTTGTATTGCTCTGTAGAGAGTTTCATATCGTGAGTGGTTGAGATATCCAAGAGCCAGTCAAAGTATTGAAGAGACAAATTCTTTAAACGATAGGCAACAGTTCTGTCACGTACCATCAACTCAAGTTCGTTCTAAGTATTCCTTATCATTTTCACTTCCGTCTCCAATTTTTGTCTCTTTGTATTTTTTTGGTTTTCCCGCTGCCTCTCATTTCCTATGGATTCCAGAACAGAAACTGCCTTATAATACTATCAACAGGTTCCTCAAAATGTGTTAGTTTTCAACAGGAGCAAGGAAAGCAAGAAAGTGTACCAATTACAACTTGACGGACAACAACTGACCACAGAAGAAAATTCAGCTTATTTCAGAGTGGAGCTTGACTGACAGCTGCTCCTCAAAGCATTCATGCACAAAATGAAAGACAAGACCAGTATGCGCCTAAATCTAGTTGAACATCTTTTAACGGGTGTTGCTGTCATTTTTGACGGAGTCATCTGTCAAGTTATTTGCTTATGTTTTTATCATAAGAATAATTGTGTCTTTATTTGCGATGTCAGGTTGATTAGGGGTTGTCTTCCCTTGTTTATTCATTCATTGTGTTTGACCTTTAGGGTCAAAGGTAGACAGTTCTGGCGTATGCCCATAGGCAGGGTTTTTTAAGCGGGAGTTGAGTTAGACTTCCGGCAAGCCGTGAAGTGTCCTGGAATTTCTGAAGGGACCAAGGGTCCATTGTGTTTTTCGGGGAGAATCTTCGAAGTGACTGCGATGGCAGTTTTCCCCAGTGAATCTCTGTGCGTTGGAATGACAGCAGAGTTCCTTGATAGGTTCTGTGGACTCGGTTACAGGTAATACCGACTTTTTCCATTATTACGCTTTCGGTGGCAGAACATGTTAGAAGATTACCTAGTCTGTGAACTGCAACTCACCGGTCCTCCATTACAGAACATATATGTTGTGCTCAAGGTAGCCATCCAAGACTATTAGTCTTCATACCATCCAGAAATCCAGTGACGAAGATATATTGTGGGAGCCGCAGATTGGCGGCATATTTATGTCCACATACGCATTACTGCAGGGTTGATGGTAACCTGCTTATCAGCAGTACACAGCCGACGTCAGAACGAGGCCTGTGTTTTCGGCTATTATACTACAGCCTGATAATGTGCAATTGGCGGGGAATGCCAAGTTGTACCTATGTGTCAAGGTGATTAAGGTATCTGACGCGTTTAGTCAGAGAGATCAGGCGGCATTTTTGAACTGTCATTGAATAACATTATTATTGACCATGCACGAATATTGGAATGTTTACCAGCCCTTTTGAACGCCTGATGTATTATTATCGATTTCCGGTCAGCATGACCTTGTTTACAATGACTGTTCCTGTTGATGCTACTATGTGTGTTATCGTCAATAAATGTTTTGAAACGTACCTGCAGTGTTCAAGCATCCTTGACTACTGCATGTGAGTGTAGGGGTTGCAGTGTCTACATATATACGAGCCTAAACACATTCGCGCCTTCATTCGCACCCACACTCAGTTCATCATACGCCAGCACTACACATCTAACAACATGTATACTGTCTTGGGCCAGTGATCACCTCAACAAGAGAAAAAGACAGTTACATTTTTGGTGGACCAGTTACGTGGGCTCTTCTGATACATTTCTGGTGGACAGAGCGAGCAATTAACATTATTGATGACATTAATGTGGTCCAGAAATTTACATTTCATGGGGCTATTTGCGTGAGAAGGACAAGTACACATTACATTTCTGATCTGTGGGTCTAAGCTACACACTGGACAGCTGTAACACACATCGCTAATTCTACACTTGCAAGTTTTGGCTACAACAGGACAGAAATAGGTCATCAACTGTTGACCCAGATAAACAGTGCGAGCATTTATGTTATAATGCTGCTTGAACCACAACAGGACAAGTACTGAAGTTAACATCTAGGCATTTGCTAAGTGGACCACAACTGCAAGTCGAGTCCCTTTTTGTAGACGGTACACGTTTACACGTTTCAGTCAACAGACTTTTCTATGCCCGAGCATTCAAGTTACATTGTTCGAGGTCAAGTGTTTGTAAACAGTACGTGGAAATTGTAAACATTCAATGTGCAAGTCCTAAGTCGAGAAGGTCATAGTAACTTTTGTTCGTGAATACCACTTTATGCTACAGTGGATTTGACATTCAGTGCGCGCTTGACATTTTGTTTCTGTGTTCGCAAGGAGCAAGTTAGTTACTGTAATATCATGTGTGACTAAGCTTTATTTTGCAACACATTGAATTGATTGCTATTTATGTTAATTGTACTATTGTTGTGTATTTTTCTTGTGTTCTTTTGCGGGCTGGTTGGGTAAAGGTGACTCCTTTAGATAAATGCCACGTAATAGAGGTTATCTATTGAGAGCGTGTCGTTAGGGACTGCAAATTTCCTTAATTGGAATTTGCTAGCGACAATCGTTGCTATTTACGTTTAGCTGTGCTGAAACTGTACTTATCGTTGTTTTTGTAATATTTTTTTCTGTTTTTCAGTTTTGATTTCATTTGGTTGTATCTGTAGGTCTTTCTTTTCTTTTGTTTATTTCTTTACACCTTTTTGTTTATAACAGTGTTGCCATTTGTCTTGTTTATTTTTCGCGGTTATCATTACACATTTGTGTAACATTTTTTTTTTACTTTTTGCTGTATTGTTTATTTGACTTCCGCGAACGTTTTCGGTCATTGTTCTGTATCTTTGTCTTTGTATTTTTGATTGTACTACATTATTGTCATACACAGTCTACATACATATACTTGGTCATGTATTATTATTATTATTGATAAGGTACACTCTTCATATAGAGATTGTTATTAAAATATTATTATATAAGATATTTATACAAGTTCTTTGATAAAAGACTTGTTATCCACAAAGATTGAGACAAGGTGAAATACATATTCAAGTTCTTTAAAAAAAAAAAAAAAAGACTTGTGCCCATAGTGAGTGGGATATAAAGGAATTATTTTCCACAGGTACTCAAGTGATTTTTTGTTACATTATAAACAAGAGGACCATACAAGGTCTTTGTCTAAGACTAAGAGAGTGAAATAAAGTGAAGTGAGTATACAAGTCTAGCATTTCAGACTTGTCTCCCAATGATTGGGATATACAGGTAATTTAGTTAATTTTTTCAGGTTTCTGATCTCATTAGACAGAATGTCTACATTGGATTTCTTCATCCAGCAAGGGTTAACCCTTGGTAAGTCTGGTAAAGAATTGGAAGAATATTCATCTGCTCTATTCGCCATTGCATTAAAGTCAGAAGAAAAGAAACAAAAAGAGGAAATTAAATTGAAAGCAGAAGCTGAACAAAGGAGAGCAGAAGCTGAACTAAAGAAGCTAGATGCTGAGAATAGAAGATTAGAACTTGAAGAGAAAAGGTATCAAAGAGAAGCTGCTGCTGAGGAGAGAAAAGCTCAAGCTGCTGCTGAGGAGAGAAAAGCTCAAGCTGCTGCTGAGGAGAGGAAAGCTCAAGCTGCTGCTGATGAAAGAAAATTCCAGATGGAAATGGAAGACAAAAAACTTCAAGCTGCTGCAGAGGAGAAAAAAAATTCAAGCTCAAGCTGCTGCAGAGGAGAGAAAACTTCAAGCTGCTGCTGAGGCTGAAATTAGAAAAATGGAACATGAGGAAAGAAAACAGAAGATGGAACTTGATGAAAGACTCGCAACTTTGGAGTTAGAGAAACTGAAATTGGCGAGTACGGGTGCTCAGCAAACAACTTCGAGTACGACAAAGGAGTTTGTTAATAGGATTAAATTGCCTCATTTCAATCCTTTAAAGGATGATGTAGCAGATTATCTAGATAGATTCCAATTTTTATGCGATACGCATAACATAAAAAAGGAAAAATATGTTGAACAACTGATGGAATTTTTTACAGGTGACACAGTGACTACTCTTATGACAATAGACGAACATGACAGGACTAATTATGATGTTGTCAGAGCAGCATTGCTAAAAAAAATACCAACTAAAAGAAGAAGACTATCGTCTTCGTTTTAGGACAATGTTGCCAGAAAATGGAGTAGATTTCTCTGATTTTGTTACAAAAATACGTCGTACATTTACACGATGGGTTGAGTTGTCTCAGACTGAGAAAACATATGAAGGTCTAATGGACTTATTATTGCGAGATAAGGTTTTGTCATCTGTTAATGATTCTTTTCTTGCATTCCTTCATGAGCGTAAGCCTAAAAACTTAAAAGATATGGAGGAATACTGTTGTCAGTATGCCACCGCGCATCCCCATGCTACAGTTAGCAATTCTAAAGTGAAAGAAGGGTTGCCAGCTGCTTCGGCAACACCATATGGCCCTAATTTCAAAAAAAAATTTCAGGGTGCTCAACAAAACTGGAATAGGGGAAGTAATCAGAATTACACTCAGAAGCGGAGTAATCCAACACATGATGGTTCTTCGTCTATGAATTGGAGACAAGATGGTAGTTCTCGTAATTTTAGTGGTAATAATTTGAGACACTTTCGCAAAGGCTATCCAAATAATAACTATTCGAACTTTCGAGGTAATCATTCTCGACGTCAAGATTATGACGATGGTGAATTTAGAAACCGGGATTCAAACCAGAATGATGATTACAATAGGCAATATAATAACAATTACAGGGGAAATGATAGTCGAAATAATTACAGGGGAAATGATAATCGAGGCAGACCTAGATTTAACAAAAAAAGACCTTTCCAACAGGCAAACTCTGCACAACAAGAGTTTGATGGAGCCTGTAATACAGTAAATGATAGTGGTAACTCTAGGGCTATCACTGGTTGTGCTTTCGATTTTGGGAGAGCAACTGAATGCCCCCAATGCTTAACATTGTTCGACTCATCGACTGTATCTACTCTAAGTTGTGGTCACCCTCTTCCTGCTCTACCTGCTACAGTTGCGCATGATGGGAGAGGATCTCTCATCTTACATAAAGGTCTAATAAATGATAGGCTAGTCTCAGTACTTTTCGATTCGGGATGTACTACCGTCGGGGTTAGGGAGTCTCTGATAGATCCTTGCTGTGCCACTGGAAAAACAATCAAATGTGTTACATTTGGTGGTACTATGGAAAGTTATCCTACTGCTATTATTAGGATTGACACTCCCTTCTTCACAGGAGATGTCCATGCATGTCTTCTTCCTAATCCTATCGCGGATCTTATAATCGGTCGTATTCATGGGGTTAAGGAATGCACCCCGCAACAAATTTCTAGTTGGGAGGAAAAAAAACATTCAAACGGTCAATGCAGTGGTGACAAGAGCTCAAGCTCTTAATCCTCCAACTTCATCGGATAATAGTAATGAAGTTGATAGCCAAGACGAGCACTTGGTGATTTCCCATGACTCGTTTGTTAAACGTCAAGAAGAGGATCCTTCTTTGAAGAAATTCTTCCTTCTTGCAAAGAAAGGGGATCCCAATCAAAATACTAATCACAAATCGTATATTACTATGAAGAATGGTATATTGGTACGGATGGTACAACACTCGGACAAGTCTATGCACTCGCAAATTCTTGTGCCTAAGTGTATGAGAGCCTTAATTCTTCAGCATGCACACGATTCTCAGTGTGCTGGACACATGGGGTTTTCCAGAACTAAAACTAGAGTCCTTGCGTCCTTCTTTTGGCCATTCGTGAATAAAGACATCCGAATTTATTGCCGATCTTGCAAAATTTGTCAAGAGGTCAAGTCTAGAGGTCCGAGACATGCTGCTCCTATTCAGGCTGCAGATATTCCGATTCGGCCGTTTCAGAAAATGGCTATAGACATCATTGGTCCGTTCAGGATTAAGTCAGCCAGAGGACACCAATTTATCCTCACTTGCGTGGACATGTTCACGCGTTGGCCAGAGGCTATTACTCTGAAGAGCATATCAACTGTCGATATCGCTGATGCTCTTTGACTCATATTTTCTCGTCTGGGATTCCCCGGAGAAATACTGTCGGACCACGGCACTCAGTTAATTTCGGACGTTATGTCTCAGGTAATGGCTACGCTATACATTAAAAGGTCTCTCAGTAGTATTTATCATCCAATGTCCAATGGATTGGTAGAACGTCTTAACAGGACACTAAAGAACTTACTTGGCAAGATAACGGAGGATCATCCGGAAGATTGGGACAGGGTTTTACCTGCAGTCCTCTTTGCCTATAGAGAAGTTCCCAACGAGCATACAGGGTTTTCTCCTTTCGAACTTGTCTTTGGTGCGCAACCGCGCGGTCCGATGTCCTTGTTACACGATTTGATAACTTCTGATAATATTGACGATGATACACAATCGTCATATGAATATGTAATTTCTCTTAGAGAAAAGATTATCGAATCGTGCAGGTTAGCAACTTCATCTTCCGAATTTGCGAAAGAAAAAGCTAGGCGATTTGCTAACAAGAAAAGACGCCTACGTGTGGTGAAGTGGGATGTTATAAATATTTATAGGGGACTTAGTGTACTGACTGAGATCAGCTGTGAAGGTATATATATATCTAATAAGAGTAGTGTATTATATATCACCTTACTTGCTACCACATATCTATATATCTCAGTCAGAATTATTCTGGAATAGTGTGATGACTACGTTATGTGTCTAGGGTATGTGTATGATGAAGTGTAAGTCACAACAACAGACAGATAAACAATTTAATTTAATCCACTACTCTTAACAACACTGTGACACTCACATACATATAACACTCTATGAGAATATCTTAAAGAAGTCACTCGTAACTTTTCAAATAACAATATGTATTCATTACTGGCATGAATGAATATGTGTCCTGATTCAACTACAAGGGAACCAGGAATCACAATCAATTTAAATTACAAGTTATGTACAGAATGTATTTAATATGAATATTGTAGTGACATATATTATTACAAATGTTCTATGTGTGTCAGTTGTGTAGTAGTAAAATGAGGTAATACTGGTTTTGTTTTGTTCAAGCTCTGTTGGTATTTGTCATCATGACTTCAATAGTTTGTCTTTAGGGACTAGTATTGGAGATGTTCACAGTTCCTGATTTTAAGACAAGTAAATTCCCCTCTTAATGTTAATTTTACAAAGTCAGTTCAAGATGAGGGGACATAATGTTGAGCTCAGCTGGCCAAGTTAGCTTATCTGGCGTGATGGCGGCAGGAAAGGACTCCTCTGCTCGAATTCTCCTCTGGGTTCAGGAGACACCTCACTGATAGCTAAAAAGACCAAGGAGTATGCTGTCCGACTCAGGATTCAGCAAAGCTCTGACTAGGTGCTGCTCAGTACCATCAAGACCACTGTCCCACAATTCATACGAATAAACACAGATACGTTGATTAGCAATGAATTCTGGCACAAACTGGCACAAATTCCCATCTGCTTATCTTCCAGGCTTTTATTTAGCCAAATATAAGCTGGCTTCAACGCACTGATGCTTTATCAATCTTATTTAAACAAGTGGTTTCGAACTAACGCTCCCAAGTGTGTATATCAGCGAGTCTGACCAATGAGCCCCGTTTCGACAAGTGTTTGAAAAAATGTTACCTTTCCCCGTTTCCCCTAACAACCAAGATAGTATTTATAGCCCGACCAATCGTGGTTAGGCTTTCATTTGTTGCGCTCCAATCAATTTGGAGTTTACATGGTAGGCTATTTCTGTAACGTAAATTTTTTTCAAACACGTTAAAAAAAATTCTTATGAGCAGAAATGATTTTATGCTGTCAGGCACCCCCAATATTTTATTTTGGGTATAATTTATTAATTCCTGGACTATTTGCGTAACGTTTTACATATTATTTGTCAGCAAGCCCTAAGGAACCCAAAAATACAAATTTAAAGGAGCTACGTGGCTGCATTCAAAATATGCAATTTCTTCTACCTCCTGTTTCGAAGATGTGCTGTCTGGGTACTGTTATGTTTTCAACCGTAAACCCATCTAATGTTATCTTTTCTAATAAGAGTTTTTTTATGATTTATAAACCTAACTCTGGGAAAGGGTAGTGTATTTTATCACTGTCCGTCTGAAAAAAAATTAGTGCATGTAGACTTACACGCGTGATGGCAGCATTTGTGTATCGCGCGACGCGTGTTGCATGCGTTCCTGATTTTCAGCCCTCCCTCTCTCTTTATCCTTTTGTCCATCTGTTCGTTCGTTTTGGTAACGCAGTATAATTAATGTTAGGATTAATTTAGGTCATTACGCAGTACGTCTCAATGTTTTTCTTAGAAATGCAGCACACGTTTCATTGAAGAAGGCGGGTAATAATACAGTAACAGCACTGTTATTTTCCCATTGCTCTTCTCTTTATTAATTTTATTTGTTAGGCTTTATATTTACCTAATAATTTATATATGTGGATTAGAATATTTCACGACACCTCCCCTCTTAAAACAGACATTATATGTCAGTCCTTTATTCTATATACACATAGAGAAATTTATTATTATTTCTGGGGTTTACGGTGATTCTCATCACACGGATGGCGGCTTAAAAAATCCGCTCCCAAATTGGTTTTTCCAGATATATACTCAATGCTAAAATTATATGGAGCCAGAAGTAAAGACCATCGGAGTAACCTAGAGTTCTCATGCTTAGCCTGTGCTAGAAACGATAAAGGTTTGTGATCTGTTTGCAACTTAAATGCCTTCCCATATAGATAAATATTGAATTTCTTTATTGCCCATATTACTGCAAGACATTCTTTTTCGCTAGTTGAGTAGTTGATTTCAGCTTTATTCAACTTTCTGCTAGCATATGCCACTGGGCTTAATTCCCCATCCAATGCATCTGATTTCTGTAGTAGAGTTGCACCTAACCCCATATTACTTGCATCCGTCCTTACTATGAATTCTTGACTTAAGTCAGGTAATTTCAAAATGGGTTTACTTGTGAGCTTTTCCTTCAATTCTTGGTAAGTCATTTCACATTGTGGTGTCCATGTAATGCGATCTGGAAGTCCTTTACGTGTCAATTCAGTTAACGGTGCACATATGGAATTAAAGTTCTTGATATACTTCTGGTAGAAACCACATAATGAGACAAAGGATCTCACGTCCTTCTTGGTTTGTGGTCTCGGGGCTTTCTGTAGTTTTTCTAAATTCTTTGGGTCAGGGGTCATATTTCCCTGATAAACTGTGTGTCCCAAAAATTCCAATTCTTTACATCCAACGCAACATTTGGTTGGACGGGCTGTTAAATTTGCCTCCCTAAGTCGATCAAACAGCATGTTCAGAGAGTCAATGTGTTCCTCAAATGTTTCTGTTGCTATAAGGATATCATCCATAAAATTTGTTATACAGGGATTATTCAGAGGATCCAATAATTTTCTCATCATTCTAGAGAAGACACTAGGCGCATTCTTCAATCCAAATGGCAATCTATTAAACTCATAGTGTCCTTCTGAGGTACTAAAAGCTAGGTATGGTCTAACCTCAGGCTTTACTGGAATCTGATAGTATCCTTTACTCAGATCCACTTTTGAGAAATATTTAGCTTTTTTTAGTCTGGCAAACAGCTGATTTGTATCCGGCAATGGATCCACTTGTCCCTCTGTAATAGCATTCAGTCTCCTGTAATCTATACAGAGTCTATGTTCTCCAGAGGGCTTCCTTAAGAGTACAACACCGGAACTATACGAAGACTCACTGTGCGAAATAATTCCTTCCTTCAATAGATAATCTATCTCTTCCTTCAAAGCTTTCTCCTTAGCAAACGGAATCGAATATGGTTTCATACAGACAGGTGTGGAGTCTATTAGTTTCATATCATATTCCAATAGGTTTGTATGCCCTGGTCGGTCTGTTAACACCTCTGCATGATTATTTAGAACCTGTTGCACTCTCTCTTTCTGAGTTTTCGTTAAATGTGTACTGATTTTCACCTGTGCTGCTGTCTCACAGGGGTGTAATGGATATTCAAATGATGAAAGTGGTTCCTTTTTCATCTCCATGGCGATGGACAAGGTCAACAAGTGTGTCTCTTCCTGATGTTCTCTTTCCAAATATTTCTTCAGGAGATTCACATGATAGATTTTTTCTTTCCCCTTCTTATCTATCTTATAATTTGTTCTAGACACCTTCTCTAAAACTGTATATGGACCCTGCCATCCAATTTGTAACTTATTCTGACTCCCAGGCAAAAGAAGCAGTACTTTCTCTCCCACAGCCAAATTTCTGTCTTTCGCCTTCCTGTTATAATAGGCAGCATGTTTCTTCCTGGCTTGTTTCAAATTTTCATTGGCAAGTTTCCAGCCAGTTTTCAACCGAGTGGTCAGCTCATTCACATATTGGTATGAAGATGTAATGTTTTCCTCTGCCTTTTCATCAGTCCACGTTCTTAACAAAGCTACATGTGGACCTTTAATTGTGTGGACCTATTTGTCCATGCACCGGTATGGTCTCTTCCACTCGAAGCTTTATAGTGATGATTTTTCCTCCCAGAATTATCATTCACAAAACGACCGCTACCAATTTTTCTTGTCTTGGGGCTTTCTCCCCACTTAAAATTCTTGATGAGAGATTTCCTCTCTACATCTTCTTCCTCCAGTTTGTTTAAGTCCGATTGAGGGATTTTCGGCTTATCCTGGGGTAAGACATCTTTTTGCACTCTCCGCATAGTGGCCATTGTAACACAGTTAAGTGAAGCTTGTCCGTGAAAAGGGGCTTCCCATTCCATTTGGTCCACTTTATCAAATTTATATCTCTTTTTATTATCAGGCCTAATTTTGCCCCGTGGCGTGTCCAGGTCCTGATCCATGTTCCCACTTGTGGGTGTTCCCTCATGTGCTATGCTACACCTTTCTACAAAATTCTCAATGTCCCATCTTGCTTTGGGCCAATAATAATTGTGAGCCACCTTTTGAATGATGGTACCTATTTTCTCATGGTCCCCATCTGGTTTCACATGTAGGCTCCTTATTAAGTCTGCCCTATATCTTTTTGGAAGAACCAGCTGTCCGTGACCTTTGGATCTAGCTCCAGTCTTCCTATACATCAACTTGTTTTTCATGTAAAATTCCCCCTTGCCTGGAGTTGTATGACAAGTTCTGAAACAAGGCTTGAGTGTTTTATCCCCAGCCTGTGCCTTCCTCATCTCTTCTGGAGTGGTATCCAACATAATATCCTCCTCCTGTCTTGAGGTCGACCTGACCTGAAGGGTTGCCATATACACAGGTTTCCTTCTGCAACGGTCAGTGTCATGATTGTCCATCTGACAATTCTTACACCACCTTTTTCCTTGGTTGAAAGATTTTCTTTCATTATATTTCCTTTCATCGAATTGTGGGAATTTATTTTTATTTTCATACCGTGGCCTATCAAATTGGTGCTTACCTTTATTTTGATCCTTAGGATCAAATTTATTAAAGTTCTGTGGTGCCCTAAAGTTATCCACCTGTTTCTTTTTATTACCTGTTACCTCTGCTTGAGCTGCTTGATACCTTTCAGCAACATTTAGCAACTCACCCAGCCTCTCTGCACCTTGTTCCATGAGAAACTTTCTCAGGTCTGGAGCCATGGACTCTCTTAGTTGCTCTATAAGGACCATTTCCTTAAGATCTTGGGTTTTCCCCAGAGAAGTCCATTTCTCCAAGTATGTCTCTATTCGTGCAGAGAACTGGTGATAGGTTTCACCTGACAGTAGTTTAGCATTCCTAAATTTTTTCCTGTAAAACTCTGCATTCTTTTCATACCTTAACAAAAGAGCCTGCTTTAGCATGTCATAATTTTCCTGATCACCTCTGCTCATTTTTGCAAAAACTTCATAAGCTGCCCCACGAAGTCCCTGAGATAACTTTAAGCTCCACCTTTCTCTCTCTAACCCATACGTGGTGGCTAATAGTTCATACCTATTTATATAGCTCTCAATATCATCGTCTTTCTCAACAAAATGATCTAAATGAAAGTTCATAGCTGAGGTTGAGGCTCCTTGAGTAACCGTAGCATCAGAGGCAAAGGGGCTGGCACCATTTTCAGGAGCATGGCCTTGAAACTCAAACTCCCTTAGTCGTAACTCATGTTCCCTTTGTAATCTCTTCTCCTCCTTTTCTGCTTCCCTTTCTGCAGCTAATCTCTTCTCTTCCCTTTCTGCAGCCTGTCTTCTTTCCTCGGCTTCCCTTTCTGCAGCTAATCTTTTGTCTTCTCTTTCTGCTTCCAATTTCTTAGCCTCAGCCTCAATCTGCAACCTCTTAGTCTCAGCCTCAGCCTCAAACTGTAACTTCTTAATTTCCTTGTCAGCCTCTAACTTTCTTTCGGCTTCAAACCTTCTTTCTTCGCGTTCAATAAATTTGTCACATTCCGTCGTGACATAAGCAACCATAACTTGCCCATCTAATCCTAACTCTTTTGCAGTCTGAACAGCGGCAGATCGAAATTTGGCCAGGTCCGCCATTGTCTATCAGGTAAATTTCTACAATGTCTAACCAACAATTCAAATTCTAAATATATATAATGGACAACACAGGCACCGTGAGCTCAACCTTATTTAATTCCACCCAAGGATACCTTTTAATTCTTATATTCCCTGAAGTGAATTTCCCCCAATATTTTTAATAGGGAAAGATTCAAAATCCCAAGAGCGAGACCCCAATATATGTGGTGAAGTGGGATGTTATAAATATTTATAGGGGACTTAGTGTACTGACTGAGATCAGCTGTGAAGGTATATATATATCTAATAAGAGTAGTGTATTATATATCACCTTACTTGCTACCACATATCTATATATCTCAGTCAGAATTATTCTGGAATAGTGTGATGACTACGTTATGTGTCTAGGGTATGTGTATGATGAAGTGTAAGTCACAACAACAGACAGATAAACAATTTAATTTAATCCACTACTCTTAACAACACTGTGACACTCACATACATATAACACTCTATGAGAATATCTTAAAGAAGTCACTCGTAACTTTTCAAATAACAATATGTATTCATTACTGGCATGAATGAATATGTGTCCTGATTCAACTACAAGGGAACCAGGAATCACAATCAATTTAAATTACAAGTTATGTACAGAATGTATTTAATATGAATATTGTAGTGACATATATTATTACAAATGTTCTATGTGTGTCAGTTGTGTAGTAGTAAAATGAGGTAATACTGGTTTTGTTTTGTTCAAGCTCTGTTGGTATTTGTCATCATGACTTCAATAGTTTGTCTTTAGGGACTAGTATTGGAGATGTTCACAGTTCCTGATTTTAAGACAAGTAAATTCCCCTCTTAATGTTAATTTTACAAAGTCAGTTCAAGATGAGGGGACATAATGTTGAGCTCAGCTGGCCAAGTTAGCTTATCTGGCGTGATGGCGGCAGGAAAGGACTCCTCTGCTCGAATTCTCCTCTGGGTTCAGGAGACACCTCACTGATAGCTAAAAAGACCAAGGAGTATGCTGTCCGACTCAGGATTCAGCAAAGCTCTGACTAGGTGCTGCTCAGTACCATCAAGACCACTGTCCCACAATTCATACGAATAAACACAGATACGTTGATTAGCAATGAATTCTGGCACAAACTGGCACAAATTCCCATCTGCTTATCTTCCAGGCTTTTATTTAGCCAAATATAAGCTGGCTTCAACGCACTGATGCTTTATCAATCTTATTTAAACAAGTGGTTTCGAACTAACGCTCCCAAGTGTGTATATCAGCGAGTCTGACCAATGAGCCCCGTTTCGACAAGTGTTTGAAAAAATGTTACCTTTCCCCGTTTCCCCTAACAACCAAGATAGTATTTATAGCCCGACCAATCGTGGTTAGGCTTTCATTTGTTGCGCTCCAATCAATTTGGAGTTTACATGGTAGGCTATTTCTGTAACGTAAATTTTTTTCAAACACGTTAAAAAAAAATCTTATGAGCAGAAATGATTTTATGCTGTCAGGCACCCCCAATATTTTATTTTGGGTATAATTTATTAATTCCTGGACTATTTGCGTAACGTTTTACATATTATTTGTCAGCAAGCCCTAAGGAACCCAAAAATACAAATTTAAAGGAGCTACGTGGCTGCATTCAAAATATGCAATTTCTTCTACCTCCTGTTTCGAAGATGTGCTGTCTGGGTACTGTTATGTTTTCAACCGTAAACCCATCTAATGTTATCTTTTCTAATAAGAGTTTTTTTTATGATTTATAAACCTAACTCTGGGAAAGGGTAGTGTATTTTATCACTGTCCGTCTGAAAAAAAATTAGTGCATGTAGACTTACACGCGTGATGGCAGCATTTGTGTATCGCGCGACGCGTGTTGCATGCGTTCCTGATTTTCAGCCCTCCCCTCTCTCTTTATCCTTTTGTCCATCTGTTCGTTCGTTTTGGTAACGCAGTATAATTAATGTTAGGATTAATTTAGGTCATTACGCAGTACGTCTCAATGTTTTTCTTAGAAATGCAGCACAAGTTTCATTGAAGAAGGCGGGTAATAATACAGTAAGCTTTTATATCAACGTGAAAGCGTTACAATTTGCAGACGAAGCAGAAAACAAGGGGGATTTCGAGTACATTTTTTGTGACAGCACTGTTATTTTCCCATTGCTCTTCTCTTTATTAATTTTATTTGTTAGGCTTTATATTTACCTAATAATTTATATATGTGGATTAGAATATTTCACGACACTACGTCAACTTTGTCCTGGAGACAAAGCATATGTCTTACTTCCCTCAAGAGAGAATAGACTTCTCATTTCATGGAAAGGTCCATACACTATAGTCTCCAAAATTTCCGATGTCGACTATATCGTCGATGTGGATGGAAAGCATAAAACCTTCCATATAAATATGCTAACAGAGTTTATTGAACGTCCAGACTATTTGCAGCCTATTTTCCAGGCGACGGACGACTCTCCAATCCAACATGGTCACATCTCATCCCTGTCCGTTATACAGGATGAGGAAACTATTTTTTCTGACGTTAACTTACCTCTTCCTGCGATTCCACTGAATTCAACGGAATCGTGGAGGGACGTTACAATCTCTTCGAACTTGTCTTTTGAGGAGCAACGTCAAGGATCCTCTACGCTACAATCATATCAGGATGTCCTTACCGACATTCCTGGACACACAGATGTCATAGAACATGACATCATACTTACTGATCGTAATCCGATCAGAGTAAGACCATACCCAATACCTATTCATTTTCAAGCACAAGTCGAGAAAGAATTGGATGAAATGATTCAACTGCAAATAATTGAACCATCCGCTTCAGCTTATTCTTCGTCGATAGTTATTGTTCGAAAGAAAGACAATAACATACGTCTTTGCGTTGACTATCGCAAATTAAATCAAGTTACGAAGTTCGATGCTGAACCTATGCCATTATTAGATGATCTACTTATTAGACTTTCTAAAGCTAAATTCTTTACTAAACTAGACTTGTCGAAAGGTTATTGGCAAGTCCCACTGACGGAACACGCCAAACCTCTCACTGCTTTTTCGACACCTAGGGGTCTGTTTCAATGGAATTTTATGCCTTTCGGGCTTATGAACGCCCCAGCGACTTTCGTGCGCATGATGCGACGAATTCTATCAGATCGTGCAGATGTCATCGCATATTTAGACGACATCTATCTTTTCAGCGATACTTGGGAAGAACATTATTTGGGTCTAAAGGAATTGCTATCTACTCTACGTGAGCATAGTTTGACTGCAAAACCCTCTAAAGCTTTTGTTGGGTTTAGTGAAATTTCCTTCCTAGGTCATCGAGTTGGTCATGGTCTGTTGAAGACAGAGGACCAAAACATTTCGAAGATATTAAATATCTCGGTTCCGAAGACAAAAAAGCAAGTGCGTAGTCTCTTGGGATTGATACAATTCTATGGAAGATTCATTGAGAATCTGTCCTCCATTATGGCACCACTTTCATCGTTATTGAAAAAAGGTTCTCCTAATATGGTGCGTTGGTCCCAGGAATGCCAATCTTCATTCGATCAGGTTAAGAATTTGTTCTCATCTCATCCTATCTTAAGACTACCAACGATTGATAAGACTTTTGTTCTTCGTAGTGATGCCTCTTCCACTGGGATTGGAGCGGCACTAATGCAGGAATATTCAGGAACTCTGCATCCTGTAATGTATATTTCTAGGAAGCTAAATGCGGCAGAAAGGAATTACTCGGTTTTAGACCGTGAAGTGTTGGCTATGGTTTGGTCCATTCTTAAGCTACAACGGTTCCTTCTGGGCGCGCATTTCTTTATGGAAACCGACCAAAAAGCTCTTACGGCTATGCAAAGTAAGGATTTGAAGAGCTCGAGATCTACTCGTTATGCTATTGCTCTTCAGCCTTTCCATTTCACGGTGCGAGCTATCCGTGGTTCGGATAATGTGATGGCGGACATATTGTCCAGATGCCCACATGATTCCAGTTAAATCTTGTGTCCTAGTTTTTCCTGATACACTTTCGGACTTAGGTCTGTCCTTAATATCCTAATATGTTGTAATACAAATGTATTTGGATGATGTTTAGATAATTTAACAAATTTCATTTTGTCCATCCATCAGTGATATGTTGCTAATATAGCATTGTAATTCATGACATTTGTATATTGCTATAATTATAGTATTTAGTAATGTTTGATATATGATTGGTATTGCCAGCAACTTAGGTTTCTTTAATGGTACCCCCTTAGTTTGTTTGGCTTAAAGGAAATATTTTCTCCTATGTTGGGAGATGATTTGTATCCTCTTCAGACGCTTTGTTTATGCATCTATTGTACCTGATATTGGGTTCATTTTTTCATGAGCACATAAGTGATACTTGTGCAATCTTGCTCATGGACATATTATAAAAAAAAATTTCATTTTTTTTTTACAGGGGGGGGGGGGTTGTAGTAATATGTTGCTGTCATTTTTGACGGAGTCATCTGTCAAGTTATTTGCTTATGTTTTTATCATAAGAATAATTGTGTCTTTACCTCGATGTCAGGTTGATTAGGGGTTGTCTTCCCTTGTTTATTCATTCATTGTGTTTGACCTTTAGGGTCAAAGGTAGACAGTTCTGGCGTATGCCCATAGGCAGGGTTTTTAAGCGGGAGTTGAGTTAGACTTCCGGCAAGCCGTGAAGTGTCCTGGAATTTCTGAAGGGACCAAGGGTCCATTGTGTTTTTCGGGGAGAATCTTCGAAGTGACTGCGATGGCAGTTTTCCCCAGTGAATCTCTGTGCGTTGGAATGACAGCAGAGTTCCTTGTTAGGTTCTGTGGACTCGGTTACAGGTAATACCGACTTTTTCCATTATTACGCTTTCGGTGGCAGAACATGTTAGAAGATTACCTAGTCTGTGAACTGCAACTCACCGGTCCTCCATTACAGAACATATATGTTGTGCTCAAGGTAGCCATCCAAGACTATTAGTCTTCATACCATCCAGAAATCCAGTGACGAAGATATATTGTGGGAGCCGCAGATTGGCGGCATATTTATGTCCACATACGCATTACTGCAGGGTTGATGGTAACCTGCTTATCAGCAGTACACAGCCGACGTCAGAACGAGGCCTGTGTTTTCGGCTATTATACTACAGCCTGATAATGTGCAATTGGCGGGGAATGCCAAGTTGTACCTATGTGTCAAGGTGATTAAGGTATCTGACGCGTTTAGTCAGATAGATCAGGCGGCATTTTTGAACTGTCATTGAATAACATTATTATTAACCATGCACGAATATTGGAATGTTTACCAGCCCTTTTGAACGCCTGATGTATTATTATCGATTTCCGGTCAGCATGACCTTGTTTACAATGACTGTTCCTGTTGATGCTACTATGTGTGTTATCGTCAATAAATGTTTTGAAACGTGCCTGCAGTGTTCAAGCATCCTTGACTACTGCATGTGAGTGTAGGGGTTGCAGTGTCTACATATATACGAGCCTAAACACATTCGCGCCTTCATTCGCACCCACACTCAGTTCATCATACGCCAGCACTACACATCTAACAACATGTATACTGTCTTGGGCCAGTGATCACCTCAACAAGAGAAAAAGACAGTTACAACGGGTTGTCTTCCATGCTCTGTAGTGGTGATCCAACAATGGCCACTGAGGTCTTTAAAAGTATATACTTTCGCTTAAGATTACTCTTGGCAGAGTTGTAAATAAAAGGAGTCTTCATATGATATTTCAGAAAGCAAGCACAATGCTGAATTTATCAAAACTATTGTGAACTTTGCATCTGCCCGCATCTTCTATGAAGAGAAAGATGTATTTGCTCGTTTTTGGGCCCCCAACTGAATTATTGTGTAAAATACTACTTTAGTACTTGTATTGTTATTATATTTAAGATAAGTGATTCATACGTGTGCATTTCTCGCTGTAATAAATAAATCAACTATTAATTTGTAAATACATATAACAAATTTATTAATCAATTATGGTTAACATGAGGAAATAAATAAGTGATGTGAGTTTTTCCTCATCGAAAATTTGTGAGGGTGTTTTGAATTGGTGGTGAGAATTTTTTTGCTCTGGCCAGATTTTGAACTGTTTTGCTGACTGCTCAGTCAATTCTCGACTTCTATGGTGAGGGCACGTCCCATGCGTAGTTGTAAGGGCAACCACTCCTAACGACAAAGCAAGGATCTTCCCAACCCGTCAAAGGCAGGCAACTAGCGTACACCACAAGCTCTTGATCCACAGACACATATCAAACTGGTATCAACAACTTGTACCACAAACTTTAGAAGAAACAAACAACTCTGCTAAGTATTAGTTTCCTGACACTAGGCAGGCGCCTTCCCGCTGTCATTTCCACCGCCTCTTTTTTTCTCAGTAATTTACCCTCCCTGAGGATAATCATAAACCCATTGGACTGGATGAAAAATCATCGTTACTCTCAGATAATTTGATGAAAACAAAATGTGATTGGACAGCAGAACCGACTTTTGCCTGGTTTACACATGTTTAAATATACGTATAAACTTATTAAAATGTTAATATAATAAATATGTACACCATGATGTCATCATCATCCACTAACTGCTCCACTTGGATCCTGTGACCGCATGGCCTACCACGCTAGCATTATCCGTGCTACTATACGCATAATACGTGCTAGTGGATTTAACAGAAAAATAGCCTAAAGAAAGAAAAAACGAGTTAAGAACTTTTAAAATAAAACGCGAAATGCACTTACTGCATTAAATCATAAACAAGAAATTTACATTGTTCTAGAAATAGAATTAGTAGACGCAAACTCGTCATAAGGCGTGGGTTGCGTAGCGACAGTGACGTATGTAAAAAGTCAGAAGGCTTTTAACCAATGAAACTGGCTACATTCGCGCACCACTTCGAATTTTATAGACGCTAAGTTTTGACCGGGGGTTCTTAATAGAATGTCGTAGACGAAGGTTGTGATTTGTGCTTCTGTGCTACGGGGGTCATGTTTGAACAGCCCTAAGTTCACAATACAACCAACACATTCTAACTAAATGTATTCGTAGAAGTCTACAACGAAAATATACTTACTTAGTCGTTCCCCTTCTACCGTGAGGTGTAGAGGTTTGGAAGAGAGAGCGCCAGACCATTCTATCAGCTGTCTTCTTTCTGGCCTGGTTCCATTCTAGTCCTCGGTCCTTCAAAGATTGTTTAATGTTGTCCTCCCAGCGGACTCTGGGTCGTCCTGGAGGTCTGGATCCCTGGCTCTTTGTTTCCCATGCTTGTCGTGGTAGCCGATCTTCTCCCATTCTGCAGACATGGCCAAACCATCTTAGTTGGGACTGTTCTACTTGGATCTGTAGGGTTTGGGTTATTAGACCTTGACGTATCGTCTGGTTGAGGACTATGTCTCTTCTTGTTACTTCAACCACCTTCCTCGGATACCTCATTTCTGAGGTTTCAGGAAATACACATTCTATAAATAATTTTGAGGCGGGTAGGTTTTCTTAATTTTGTTAACTTTTTGCCAGGGCAGCGGCCTTATGGCCTACTTGTCACATGATGATGATTATTATTACGCTGATGATTATGATAATGGTCGATGTGTGTGTGTGGGAAGAGTGGGGCAAATGATAAAGTAAGAGAGGTTGTTTGCGTGAACAATAAATTGCGTAGG
This sequence comes from Oreohelix idahoensis, assembly GCA_024509875.1. NCBI lineage: Eukaryota > Metazoa > Mollusca > Gastropoda > Stylommatophora > Oreohelicidae > Oreohelix > Oreohelix idahoensis. The sequence continues at coordinate 319,440 of JAMPIV010012872.1, forward strand.
CCTGATTGTATGTTAAGTGCGAATGAAAAGTGGTCAGTCTGGTTTGTACGTGAGTTTGCCTCGTGCGGATTGTAGGTCAAAACACGGGAGAATAGTTCAAGGTGCGAAGTGGTTAGTTTTTGACTGGAAGGTGAACTGGAAGGTTGCGTGTAGAGCGGAGAAGATGGCTAGATGGTGTGGGTGAATCTTGTTGTTAAATTCTGAAGGAAGAATTACGAATTATTACCTTGGATATTTGTATTTCATATAATGTTTGCGTTTCATGACATTTCCGTAATACAGTGTTCAGTTTGGGACTAAATTTCGGTGTTGATTGGTTTACTCAGGAATGGGTGGGTCGGGAGCCGCGCTGGTGTAATGGCTACGGCGTTGTACTGGAGACCAGGTTTTCATGGTTCAAACCAGGGCGTCAGCGTTTGAAGGAATGTTTACAACCGGAAATTTGACTGAATAACCTGAACGGCTCCTGCACATAAATCCCGTGTGGATGGGAAGAAGCGAAGCTCCTGACCGGGTTGGAATGAAAGTCCACTGACCCCCCAGCCTCGCAATGACATGTCATTGGGCCAAAAGAGCTTGAAAGCTCGAGTGCCGCTGGTTAGAGAAAAAAAATGGATGGGTCAGTTATGGTGTAAGAAGATAGTAAGCATCTTTGAGGGTTAATTAATGTGACAGCATGCATCACCCAACATGTAGTGACTCATTACAATTTCCAACTTTCGAAGGATTTTTAACGTATGCAACTTGCACATGAGACCTCATATCTTTTTCGCCTTCATCCTAGAAGGCTTTGCATTCGATCCCATTACCAGGAGATCAGGAGGCAGTATGAAATTGTTAAGGCCCACTGGTTCTGAAAAAATGTCCTTCGAATATATTCCCTAGTGAACCCTGGACCTTTACAATAAAGGACGGATGCCATACCTCTTAGCCACTCTGACCCCAAGCAGAATTGGTCATAGTCCAAAACAAGCTCTGTCACGGCGTATTTCTAGGCCGTATATCTTTGTTGTTAGACGGTCGAAAACCGTCCTAATAGTCACGTGATCAGCGGAAGTAACGGAATGCGCAAGTCTGCCGCGAACTTAGTCAGTGGAGATTTGACTGCCATCCATTGCGTACGCAGTTTCGTGGTATGCCACCTTCGGCTGTCTGTGATATCTAAGGGTGAAGCGGTGCCCGCCATTTGAGCCCTATTCCTACCGTTAGCTATTTCTGCTATGAAGGATTCCAAGGAAGTGGTTATTTACTTAGCGTTGAGTTTGGTACATGCTAAGTTACTGTAGTGCATATTCAAAGTCAGTGTTACTATGTAGGTTTTTCCTGCGTAATGGCGCGATATTCATTTTAGGATTGTGGTAGCCAGATTACCTGTTCTGTAGATTGATATTAGTACATGCATTCCCTGTTGTGGCACGTATATAGTCACAACAGTGGTATAGCCTTAGTGGTGAAGGGGAGGTAGCTAGCACAGTATTTCTCCCTCCACCTTAGCTAGTATATAAAGGCTTGTGTGATAAGTTCTAAGGTTCATATGTGGGGGTGTGGCGGGTTATCTCCCTTGCTGTGCGGCAGTGATCCACTAATGGCCAAACTCGATTAAAATGAATGAGTTTTTACAAAAGGTAGCTGTCTTTTTTTTTTATCAAGGTTACTCTTGGCAGAGCTGTAAATAGAAGCTTGTTGCTTCTATTTTAGGAAGTCACACAGGTATTTTTGGAATGACAAGTATAACAACTTAGTCATCTAAGTTTGTTATAAACTTCGTATTCTCCATCCACTTCTGTGAGAAATGTGTGTTTTGATTCGTATTATTTTAGTCCCAGCTGAAGGGGATACAGCAAAATATTACTTTCATAGCCCTGAATATATAGATATGCATTTAAAAAATTAGTCAGGTGCAGACATCAAACTCACTCTCAATAAATTAACTCATCTAATGATTTATATTTACATAATAAACAAGAGACTTATTCAAGAAATATTGTTGAAACTAGGGTAAGAATGAAAATGTTTAAATAAAAAACACAGTTAAATAATTTAGTCTGGTCTTTAGAAAATTTGTCATCACTGGATGTTATAAATGAAAGGTGGCGACTTTATAAAAGTAGTCCGTTCACTCTGAGGCCCTAAATTTCGACTTAGCTTTGCAGATGTCTGTAGTGAGTTGTCTCTGGATGATGGTTTCCAGTGAAGTCTTGACTGTTTCTTTTCTTCAGGAGTCGAGTGGTTGGTAGGAATACGTTCCTGGCTGTGCCGGAGTAGCTGCTAAAATTGCCTCTTCGGGTGTAATCAAGATCCTTCTGGTAAAGGTGTTAACCGTCGACTTCTGGCAAATGCTACCAAACCTTGAGAGAGAAAAAATGCCTTTAATAAGTGGCATGCCTCCTGATGTGTGCATCAGGTGACCTCCGTTTCCCTCCACCTTTTCATCTTCCTCAGTATTTCCCCAAAGCCCCTGAGTATTAAATCACAACCCATTGAGTCTGATGAAGTCTGGTAGGAAAACAGAAGAGGTTAAATGCACCATTTTAATGTGTGTGTTTGCGTATATATATATATATATATATATATATATATATATATATATATATATATATATATATATATATATATATATATATATGTGTGTGTGTGTGTGTGTGTCTGTGTGTGTGTGATAGGAAACTATATACAGAGCAATACAACAGGAAACAATCTGATCACTAGAAATGGTTCTCGGTCGATCTAGTGTTTTGGCTCCTTAATTTCCATTAAACTCTAAGTGGGCTGGCCCACTTGGGTCATGACTCCCAAGTGTCAGCCTCTTGTTGTCTTGTGCAGAGAATTGAGCCCACCCCACCTTTTTTGTAGCTTTCAACTTCACTCCTGGTTTCTGCCAGCTTGAGGCAATTGTGAAAGTAACCCTTATCTAAAAATAAATTACTGTCCCGAATTCCATAGCCCGTTATGGTTGTTCAACAGACAGCTGATATGAGTAAATATCATATCATGTTTCGTATTCGATCACTTCCTGATATATATTGTTTACACACGGTATCCCGTGGTTGCAGGAAGTGACGTCTTGACTCCTGCTTTGAATTGACAGCAGACGTGAGTTTTGATTTGGGACAAGCTAGCATCTCTAACCGGCAGTCTGCTTGTGTCGTTTGACCAGTATGCAAGGAATGTGTCCAGTAGGACCTGCTTTTAAAATGTGTTGATTGCCTTTGGGCATCTTTATATTTCACCTGCAAGATCGATTACCATCACTGCCTTATGCTTTCATCTAACAGTATAATGTCAGATTAGTCTTAGCAGTGTGTATGGAATTCTTGGGCACGTAAGTTGACTGTTCCATTAAAACGGAGAGTATCAGAATCAAGGACAGTAGAGACATGTGCTAGTAAAAGCTACGATGTCATATCATACTCAAGAGGAGTAATGTGTTAATAAATATTTGTGAATCGTGTCAAGAAGTTAGGCCTTGTTAATGAGTACCTGAGGTGCGGGCCAGGGAGATTGTGTATGACTGGCCATATCTTAAATATGTACTATAATTCCTCAAACGGAATATGCAAGGAGAACCCTGGAGGGTACTCAGCAGGCCACAGTAATACGGAGTGTCAAGCCTGAATTCTAATGCACTCTTACCACGGGACGTCGGGAGGACGGTTCCTGAAATAATAAACATTCTTAAAATTTACCCGTACCAGTTTCTGGGGGCCAAAGCCATTGGATGCCTTACAAGCCTAAGAGCGCCTAACGAATCTAGGACTATTTTTTCAAAATGGCGGCACGCATCGTCTGCCAAAAGTTTTTATGAATGGAAGGGATTTCCATCATCATGAATGTGCCTCAAGTTATCACTAAGTTATAAAAGTGACCCATTATTACACAGAAGTCATAGGAACTGACTATCTTCATTCAAGAAGCAAGTATTTTATCAAAAATCAAGGACCATATCGATGTCCTTCGATGTCAGCATGAAGCAATTCTAAGCCTAACCAAATACTAGGCTACTATCATCACTACATCCTTTGCTTGTCGAAGTCTCAAGAGGGATTGTCTTCTTGGCAACAGATAAGTCTATTTATTGTTACATACAGCTTGGCTGTGAATATAATCTGTTTGCCTGATATCTGACTTCACCATATGTGTTTTCATTACGTGTTTTTGGTTTTGTAACTAGCGGGCTGGATGGAGGGACTTGGTTTGTGATCATTCAATACCGCGAAAGCTAGGTCGAATGAGCAAATCAAGCGTTCTATAGGGCAGTATCTGTGTGATTCAGATAGAGGACCCAGCATACTCTGCTGGTTGTATAAAAGTTTGCCTCTATTGAATTTAGCAGATCCATTTTTGTTAGCTGTGTAGTCATGTCTATCTATTGTTTGTTCTCATAAGTACTGTCATTGTTATATTTTATTTAGTTCGCTGCATTATTGTTTGTAATATTGTCTATTCTCATCTTACTATCATTCATTTCATAGATGTCATAATTGTTGTGATATGCGTCTTGTCTTGTCTATTTGTAATAGAGCATTAGTTTAAATTAATTCATGTATATTTTATAGTTATTTCTTTGTTTTCCCATTTGTATTTCCTTTAGTTGCTCTAACCCTGTCTTTCTGTTCTTACTTGTTGTGGTTCTATTTTTTTCATTACTCCATATTGTATAGCTGAATACATCTACTATTGCAATTATAAATTGATCTGAGATTGGTGGAGTGAATATTGAATATAGCTGACATATTCATATACATAAAAGTTAAAATATTGTGTATTATTGATACACACAAGAATAAGCAACCATGACTTCATTAAAGGATTTATTGAAGATTGGAAAGGAACTTAATTTGGAAGGTCCAGCTTTGCAAGCTTATATTGATAAAGAAGTAAACAGACACGAAGAACTTCACAAAGAGGAATTGGCTGAAAAAAGGAGACAAGAAGAACTCCATAAAGAAGAAAAAATGAGACAAGAGGAACTGCACAAACAAGAAAAAGAAATTGAATTGGCTGAAAAAAGGAGACAAGAAGAGCTCCATAAAGAAGAATTGGAGGAAAAAAGGAGATCAGAAGAATTGGCTCTTGAAAGGGAAAAATTAGCTTATGCCAGATCTCAAGAGGAAAGGGCTCAAGAAGAGATCAGATCTCAACAAGCTCAAACTATAAGATTAGCTGAGATTGAACTGGAAAAATTAAAATTACAACAACCACTGTTGCATCCTGGGGTAGGTGAAGATAAAAATAAAGATCATACTACTGCCATAAGGATTAATTTGCCAAAATTTAACGCATCCATAGATGACATTTCATGCTTCCTAAATAGGTTCGAAACTTATTGTGAAGAATATAAGATTGACAAATCTACATGGACATGTAGACTTATGAATTTATTGGTTGGTGAACAATTAACTGTAGTCTCCACTTTGGATGACCAGACTAGAAAGGATTATGAAGCTGTTAAGGTCATTTTATTGCAGAGGTATCAATTAGATGATGAGGGCTATCGTCAGAAATTTCGATCTTTGTACCCTGATTCTGGAAAAGATTTCACTGAATTTATTTCAGCTGTTAAATTGAATTTTTCTAGATGGATTGAACTATCCAAAACTGAAAAAACTTTTGAGGGTTTGTCAGATTTGATTCTAAGAGACAAGGTTTTGTCATCGATTAGTTCTGATTTTCTTGCGTTCCTGCAGGAAAAAAAACCAGAGAACCTAACTAAATTACAAACCCTAGGACGTCAATATCAAGTTGCACATCCTAATAGAGTATTAAGCAAAAACAATGTAAGGGACTCATTACCAGCTGCATCGGCCAGATCATTCCAAGACAATGCACCTAGGTATAGATCAAACAGCATAGATAGGAATCAAAGATTTAAACCATCACATAATTACAGTCAAAATAGAGGTAGATACAATTTTAATAAATACCAACCTCAAAGACATTGGTAAAAGAAAGAAAATAAACAAACCATGGGCTACAGATGACATTCTGAAGTTATGTGATACACGACGGGAAATGAAAAAGGTTAAGAAAGAGGTTCCTGAAGCAGCATGGCAATACAGTATGGTGAATAAAAATATTAGAAAGAAAATGAAACAGGCCAAAGAAAAATGGGTAGCTGATCAATGTGAGTCCATTAATACGGGGCTAATAAAAGGTAACAGTAAGGCAGTTTTTGACACATTAAGAAGACTATCAAAACCCCAACAGCCCAGGGTAACTGTCATAGAAGATAGCAATGGGGCTCTGCTCAATGAAAAAACAGCTGTAATGAGAAGGTGGACAGAATATTGTAAAGAATTATATAACTGTAAACTTGACACTGACTTAGGCATATTAAACAACATTAAGTGCGAAAACAGAGAACTCGGAAATGCAGCAATACTACGGGAAGAAGTGGAAGAGGCTATATTGTTCGATGAAAGGAGGGAAGTCACCGGGTGTGGATAATATACCAGCAGAGCTCTTGAAATATGGAGGACCAGATATAGTAAAAATCATGACAACAATTTGCCAGAAGATATGGAGTACAAAAAAATGGCCAAAAGAATGGACGCAGTCATTAGTAATATACCGCTTCCAAAGAAAGGAAATCTAAAAATGTGCAAGAACTACAGAACCATTAGCCTTATTAGTCATCCAAGTAAGGTGATGTTAAGGATACTTTTGAACAGAATAAAACAGAAATCAGAAGAAATCTTGTCAGAGGAACAGGCTGGCTTTAGACCAAAAAGAAGTACCTCAGAACAAATCTTCAATATTAGATTACTGATCGAAAAAAACATCTCCAGCATCAACATGATTTATACCATAACTTCATCGATTTCACAAAAGCCTTCGATCGAGTCTGGCATGAAGGTTTATGGCAAATAATGAGAAAATTCAATTTTGATACCAACATCATAGATATCATTGAAGCACTATACAAGGACGCAAGCAGTGCTGTTTTTGCAAGCAATGACATTGGAGAATTTTTCAAAACAACTGTAGGAGTTCGCCAGGGATGTATCCTGTCACCAGTGCTCTTTAACATTTATCTAGAACATATTATGCAGGAGGCTCTCTACGATTATAAATCAACCATATCGATTGGAGGCCGACCTCTGTGTAATCTACGTTTTGCTGATGATATTGATCTGATAGCTGGAACAGAATCAGAACTTCAAGACCTTACCTCTAGACTGGAGAAAGTAACAAGAACATATGGGATGGAAATTAATATAGAAAAAAGCAAGATATTGGTGAATAGCCAAAAAAAAACATGTTCCGACCAACATTACGTTAAATGGGCAAACGTTAGAAGAAGTTAACACCTTTAAATATCTCGGGTCCACTATATGTAGTGATGGAAGATCAAATAAAGAAATCAAGACAAGACTTGAGATGGCCTCAGCTGCCATGACAAGGTTGAATGTGATCTGGAAAAGTAACATCAGTTTTCCTGTGAAGATCAAATTATATAAATCACTTGTATTATCTATTCTCTTGTATGGGTGTGAGGGCTGGACACTCACTGCAGATACGGAGCGAAGGATTCAGGCTTTCGAGCATAAATGTTACAGAAGAATTTTGCGCATTTGCTATAAAGAGCACAAAACAAATGTCTATGTTAGAGAGAAGATAAACACCTATGCAGGCCATCAAGAACCACTTTTGTCAATAGTGAAACGTCGAAAGCTTGCCTGGTTTGGGCATGTAACTCGTCATGACTCCCTTTCGAAAACGATCCTCCAGGGAACAGTCGAAGGTAAACGGAGAAGAGGAAGGCAAAGAAAATCCTGGGCTGATAACATCAAAGAATGGGCAGGACACGGTTTCTCCACACTTGTACGCATTGCTGAGAATAGAGAGCAGTGGAGGACCCTGTCTGCTGATGCTTCCACCATGGCACCCCTACGACCCATGACGGGTTATGGGTTGAGATGATGATGATGAGGATAACTTTTATCCACAAACCTCATTTAAGTCCAATAACTGGCAAAATAGAGGAGAATATAACTCAAAATCAAATAGAGGTCAGAAATCATTTTATAGAGGAAATGATCAAAATGCAAATAAAAGATCTTATCATAACAATACTTCTAGACAATCAAGAAACACTGAACGTACCAATGCCATTGTTCATGATAATAATCAGAACCCTAATGATATTGTAGCACATGCAAATTCATGCAGTGTAGACTTAGCAAATAGTGATAACTGCACTAATTGCAATTCTTTATTTCAGCCTCAAGGAGTGCCAAGATTATTATGCGGACACCCTCTCCCAGTCATGTCATCTTTTGAAAGTACTGGTTCATTATCTTGAACAGAGGTTTTGTCAATAATAAGTTAGCATCTTTACTCAGAGACACGGGTGCAACCACTGTTGGTGTGCGCAAGGCCTTGGTTGATAAGGTGGATTATACAGGAAAACAAGTGAAATGCATAACTTTTGGTGGAACTGTGGAATATTACCCCACAGCAGAGGTATTTTTGGACACACCTTATTTTACAGGACGAACACTGGTATGCCTCTTGGACAATCCAATTGCTGGAATTATTATGAAAAACATACCTAAATTGCATGAATGTACACAGGAAGATATTGAAATATGGGAAAAACAACACTTATTATGTTCAAATGCTGTGACTACCAGAGCTCAGTCTCGCATGGACAATGATCATCACAAACCAGTCATTGATATGTTACCTGAAGATATAACTGAAGATATCACTTCAGAAGATGAAGAAGAAAAGGAAAATAATGATGATGATATAAGTCATTATCAACAGGAAAATAATGATGATATTAAGGTAATCAATGATGTGAATATTGATGATGACAATTTATTTCAGATGGAGCTCATTGATAAGGAAACCTTTATACAAAGACAGAAAGATGATACTTCCTTAAAAAAAATTTTCATATTGCTCATTTGAATGATGTAATGATAGATGACTGTGCAAAACACTGGTATACTATCAAAAATGGGATTTTAGTAAGAAACTATCAATTTGCTAATTCCTTAAAGAAACAGATTATGGTACCAGCTTGTTTTCGACCATTCATTTTACGACATGCACATGACATTGAATGTGCAGGACATTTAGATGTTGCTAGAACAAAACAAAGAGTTTTGTCATTTTTTTTGGCCCGGAATTACGAAAGACGTCAAATTATTTTGTCGTACATGTACCATCTGCCAAAGTGTAGCAACCAGAAAACCAAAACAAGATGCGCCCATTCAAGCATCTGATATTTCTTTGCGTCCCTTCGCAAAGATGGCCATTGACATTATTGGCCCTTTAAAGGTAACATCAGCCAGAGGTCATCAATATGTGTTGACCTGCATAGATATGTGCACACGCTGGCCAGAAGCTATTCCTTTAAAAACCATCACCACGGTAGATATTGCTGATGCATTATTTTTGATTTTCAGTAGAATAGGTTTTCCTGAAAACATCCTGTCTGATAGAGGAACTCAGTTAGTTTCAGATGCTATGAAACAGGTTATGGATATGTTTGGGATTCAAAGATCCCTTAGTTCAATATACCGTCCTCAGTCTAATGGGAAAATAGAAGTCCTCAACAGATCCTTAAAACAAATGCTACATAAGGTTACAATTAAATATCCTCATAATTGGGACAGAGTCCTGCCAGCTATTTTATTTGCTTATCGAGAGATAAAAAATGAACATACAGGCTTTAGTCCATTTGAATTGGTTTTTGGCGCCAGACCACGCGGCCCAATGTCTATATTAAAACAACTTTTAATTGGTGCTGAGATGAACAGGGAGGTTCAGACCTCATATCAGTATGTAGTCAATTTGAGGAAAAAAATAATAGACGCATGCCAGATAGCAGTAGGTTCATCTGAAAAGGCAAAGCTTAGGGCGAGGTTATTCATTAACCAAAACCGCAAATTACGCCAACTTTGGCCTGGTGATGAAGCTTACGTATTATTACCCAGGAGAGATAAAAAATTATTAGTCTCATGGAGAGGACCTTACAGGATTGTGGAGAAACTGTCTGATGTTGATTATATTGTCTCAGTAGAGGGAAAAGAAAAAACTTTTCATATCAATATGTTACAGCAGTTTCATACACGTCCACCATATCTGAGACCAGTCTTTGAGGCTCTTGATCAATCTGTCTGTCGTCATTCTTCTTTGGCTGTCATACAGGAAGAAAATTCTGATTTGACTGATGGTAATGACTCATTATTAGTATTACCTACTCTTCACTACTTGTCTACTGAAAGTTGGAAAGATGTTGATATATCACCAACTCTATCTTCTTTCCAAAAGAACAGGTTACTTCTATCTTACGTTCTTTTACTGATGTCCTTACTGATGTCCCAGGACACATTGATATCATCGAACATGATATTATTCTGACAGACTTTCAACCCATTAAGTTGAAACCTTACCCTATTCCTATACATTTACAATGTCAGGTTAAAGAGGAACTAGAACAGATGGTGAAATTAAATGTCATTTCTCCATCTCATTCCCCTTATAGTTTTCCGATGGTTTTGATCAGGAAAAAAGACAAATCTATACGTATATGCATAGATTTTAGACGTCTAAATTCGGTCACCATCCACGACGCGGAACCACTTCCCGTGTTGGGGTCTTTATTAGATAGACTAGCTACAGCTACATTTTTTTCTAAATTTGATCTATCTAAAGGCTATTTCCAAGTACCATTAACGGAACGATCCAAGCCTTATACTGCGTTCGCAACCCCATTAGGACTCTTTCAGTTTAACTATATGTCTTTTGGTTTAGTTAACGCACCTGCGACCTTCGTTCGCATGATGAGACGACTCTTCTCTGACAGTGACGACCTTATTACTTACATCGACGACATTTGTCTGTTTCATCAATCATGGGATGAACATTTGAAGGATATTCAATCCTTACTTACCACTCTACGTCGTCATAATTTATCTGCACGTCCATCTAAGACTAAGATTGGATTTCAGGAGATTTCATTTTTAGGTTATAAAGTAGGAGGAGGTTTTTTGAAAACAGAGGATACTACTATCTCTAGGATTCTAAACCTTGATATACCTAAAACCAAAAAACAGGTTAGAAGTATTCTAGGGCTCCTAAACTTTTATCGTAAGTTTATCCCTAATTTTGCAGAGTATACGTCTGTGTTGTCATCACTGGTGAAGAAAGAGTCACCAAATAGGTGTATTTATAGTCAGGATGTTCATGTGGCTTTAAATAGATTAAAATGTCTGTTTTCCAAGTTCCCTATATTGAGATTGCCTGATCCTTCTAAACATTTTACTCTTACAGTAGACGCTTCCAAAACGTCCATTGGAGGTTCGCTTTTGCAAGAATGGAAGGGCTGTTTACATCCAACACTTTATGTTAGCAGGAAGCTAACGCCGACGGAGCAGCGTTACTCGGTCATTCAGAGAGAGCTACTAGCTCTTGTGTTCTGCTTCTCTAAACTTCAACGCTACCTGCTTGGTGCAAGTTTTACACTCGAGACAGACCAGAGGGCACTGTCTTACCTGAAAACAGCGAGATTCAAGAATGCTAAAGCAGCGCGTGCCTCACTGGCCCTTCAACCCTATAATTACCAGATTAAACCCATCGCAGGAAAGTTGAACGTGATGGCCGATGTGCTATCCAGATGTGTGAAGCATCCGCTATCGCCAGTTGTCTCCGCAAATGCTGCTTCAATCCAACTTTGATGCTCAATAATAACACTACTTCCTTTGGGACAAGTCAGGAATTATTTCGCAAAGGTAGCATCATGAACTAAGGCACATGCTTTCTTTTAACTCATATAGTGCATACTTCAGATATTACAACCACATTGCTTCGTCATGCACTTAAACCGGTTGAAAAACTATAGACACTATGCCAAGCAACATGATGATGATGAATTACTGTCCATCCAAAATCAAGATATATATTCAAGCGTTCGTCTCTAATGCAATTGCTCAAGAACAATACTTCGTTACTTCATACACGTTGTACAATGACTTTTGGCAGCATGACAATCCAAGTCGGTGCAATTCAGATACTTTGCTACAATTTCCAAAACTTTTTGCACTAATTAACTGTCTCAAACGTTGTGTAAAAAGGGAAGTAACTAAAATTACTGACTACAAAGTTCAAAAAGGGGCATAACCAAGAAATTACATTTCATCATATACGTATGAAATTCTCAAGTACAGAATGAACAATAGTATCTGTGCTGTATATGCTATTCCATGGAAGACAAACATCAACAACCGACATAGATGGAAAATGGATTTTCTTCAATGAACATTTTCTTTCCGCCATATATACTTAACTAAGGATCAATAACAATCTTGTGCGAACTATTGACTCACTGAAACTTTAATTCTTTTAAATACCTCTACAGGAAGAACTGTGTATGGTCTAACATGACCATTTTTAATAACACTGATAATATTACATTGGTTCATTAGTGTATCATTATATGAATTGAATTACACTCGTGCTTACACTTAGTATAACCTATATCTTTCATATGTGTAGATATTAAGGAATATATCTTCATATGACATCTCATTAACATTGTCATTCACCACATGACATTGCATACATACAAATATTAATAATTATTTTGACATATTGTCACAGTCACCACTTATATTTTAACTTGTCTGCCTCATATGTTCTATTCTGTCTTTGATTGCTTATTATGCATTTCATTTGATAGATAGGTAGACTTACATACCGACACGACTTAGGGCGTTTGTTGACATGGTATGCTGTGTGAGTGCCATGACTGACATATTGACTTTTCTTCCCTGCCTTCTAATTAATGTAGTTACCTCACATTTGTGTCAAAAGAGCGTCTGCTAACGATAATGGGTTTAGTAATGTTATTACTAAATACCACACCTTGTGTGTTAAATTGTCGATTATGGAGCACGCCTCTAGGTGCTATCATAACGATGACAGTTGAGTATTTGGATATTGTCATATGGTTTCTCCAGTGACCTTGTAAGATTGTATTATGAAAATAATGAAAAGTTCCTTTTCATTATTTTAATCCGGGGGGGGGGGGGAGTAAATGATATGAGTAAATATCATATCATGTTTCGTATTCGATCACTTCCTGATATATATTGTTTACACACGGTATCCCGTGGTTGCAGGAAGTGACGTCTTGACTCCTGCTTTGAATTGACAGCAGACGTGAGTTTTGATTTGGGACAAGCTAGCGTCTCTAACCGGCAGTCTGCTTGTGTCGTTTGACCAGTATGCAAGGAATGTGTCCAGTAGGACCTGCTTTTAAAATGTGTTGATTGCCTTTGGGCATCTTTATATTTCACCTGCAAGATCGATTACCATCACTGCCTTATGCTTTCATCTAACAGTATAATGTCAGATTAGTCTTAGCAGTGTGTATGGAATTCTTGGGCACGTAAGTTGACTGTTCCATTAAAACGGAGAGTATCAGAATCAAGGACAGTAGAGACATGTGCTAGTAAAAGCTACGATGTCATATCATACTCAAGAGGAGTAATGTGTTAATAAATATTTGTGAATCGTGCCAAGAAGTTAGGCCTTGTTAATGAGTACCTGAGGTGCGGGCCAGGGAGATTGTGTATGATTGGCCATATCTTAAATATATACTATAATTCCTCAAACGGAATATGCAAGGAGAACCCTGGAGGGTACTCAGCAGGCCACAGTAATACGGAGTGTCAAGCCTGAAGTCTAATGCACTCTTACCACAGGACGTCGGGAGGACGGTTCCTGAAATAATAAACATTCTTAAAATTTACCCGTACCAACAGCACAATGCCCTTTTCGCATTTTCACCTTTCCTCTTAAGTGCCCTTGTTCTTGACTGTCCTTTCAAACTCAATAGTTTCAGTACTAATATACTGAGGCAGCAACTAGACATATTGCACCTACCTCAACAGCCATGACCCATGCAGTGAACCCGTCGTGTCTCAAGACCGTGACCAGATAATCATACTTAGCCACTTTGAACGAGTGTTGTTCGTCCATTCTGGATTCAAATTCCACGGTCAGCTCAATCATTATAATCTGGTGCGATGACGAGGAATGCAGCACTATATCTGGGCGTCTTAGAGATATTCTGATACTTTCTGGATAAGCCACTAGCCCAGGTAGATCTACTGCCATCTCCCAGTTATTTGCACAGTCAAGAATATGGGGTAAACTGCAACTTGGATTACTTGATTTGGGATGTGCTGACTTTCCTGCTCTCAGATAATGTGTCTGCGGTACTCGGTCTGACATTGCTATTCGCCTTCATCCTTGTTAGGTCTACCGTAGCAGCCAGCTCATTTAGTACTCTGTTATGGCGCCATGTGTATCGCCCTTGCCTTACTGATACATTGCACGCTGAGAGCACATGTTTAGGTGTCTACCTCTATTATGGCACTGGGAGCACTGAGCATCATTAGACTTTCCCCATCTCAGAAAGTGTACGGACGATGACGGGAGGCCATATATTGATCTGATAATAAAGCTGATTCTAACAGGCGCCATATGCCATTTTCGTTCCATATTAAGGGCCTTTGCAGGGCTCCTTCCCATGTAGTTCATTGGCCTTGTTTGATCTGCTGAACCGCTTTTAGCATCCTCTTATCATTCTCAGTTTCTCGAATTTTGTTGAATTACCATGTATCTGCTTTCCTTGCTTGATACCTTGGACCACCACAGGATGTCACCATGGCCAAATCCCCGTCTATTTGTCCGTGTGTATCCGATTACATGCCTCAGTTTGAGCGAGACTTGAGCAGCATCAATACCTTCAACCACTTTCCACTTCCTTCCCGTTTTCAGTGTGGGTTGAATGGACTTAACTACATCATATGCTGGCTCGCACAGCGTCATTGCGAGCCTCACCTTTCCTGCTTTGTATTCTCCACAACTGACTTGATAGGAAGCATACGCTTTGCCTTCTTGCAGTAAAGCATATAGCTTAATCTATATAAAGCACGAGACAAGGACGATTTACAACATTTAATACATCGATAAAATCAAGGTACAGTCAGAGAAGAGCTACAAATCACGAACAATAATGAAGGACAAACCAAAGAAAAAACAGCCTACGAATACAAACAATATTAAAGACAGCTCAAAACAGCTAAACACTGATATATGGTAATGAACCCTCCAAGAGAAGATCAAAATTTAAGCCTATAGAACAACTTGAATGCGCCCACGTTACCGTGAGATGAACCGCCACACAAGTTCACCTCTTAACCAAGCCCGCAGAAACAATGAAATAAATCACACTGATACAAAGAGGATATACAATTCAGAGCTTAGAAGTACGATACCTAACAAAATCATTTAAAGAGCCAAACCTCAGATGAAATAAATTACTTATCTTAAAAATGCCTCCGTGCCAGCCTAGTATCTGGGTAGGAAGGTAATCGATGCAGCTCTGAAGCACACTAGGTTTTGACAAAACTACCTTCATTCGTCCTTCCCACTTCCATCGGTCTGCTCGGAAGCCATTTTGATGTCCGCTGTAACTTGAAGTACGTAAGTGGACAATACTTTGAAATCTTGCAGAAAAATAGACGTGGAAGACATGTAATGTGGGCAAGTCGGTAGAGCGACGTCTCTTGTGCATGAATTATGTTATTCCTACTGCCACGACGTCTTGAAAATATACGCTTCTTGTGGTTTTCAAATGTAAATTCTCTCGTTCCTGCTTGTACAAGGCGCGACGACCTTCACCTTGGCTCGTAGAAGACAGCTACTGTAGAACTTCACTTCTTCAACGAATTCATTCATGATCCCGGCTTGGCCCCCATTCTTTATCTGTTGCGGTGTTTTTAATATTGTATGTAGAGAAATGCTTTTAGTAGACTAAACGTGGCTCCGTAAATTTGCTAGAGGTCCCACAACTGCCCCCGCCAATAGATAACTTGATAAATTTAATAAGTCAGTGTTGTCACAAATACTGTAATTTAAGGACTTCATAACAACGCTCCATTTTTCACGTTATATTCTTTCTTTCTTTTTTTCTTAATCGGAACCTCTTCTACCCCGTAAACAGAGTGTAGAGGTAACCCAAAGAGCACAAGGCTCCCGGGCAAAACATGCAATAAAAGTATTTGACAAACAGGTGATTAGCCCATTGTGCACGTTATATTCCCGAAGATCAAATATAAAGCTGGCTATATGCATCTAGGACTACATATGTTTAGCATCAATGTTCATATCTTGAGACATTCAATGAGTAATATAACCGTCTGCCTGTTGTCATCGCCATAAAGTCTATTACAACGGGATCGACACACACAGTGTTAAAACTGTAGTAATACAAATACTTCTCTGCTTTCTACTAGACAACTCCAGCATACAGTAGAAGAACACATCCTCAGAAAATATATCTTGGGCAGCGGATAACACTACACCTTGGAGCTGAGACACATAGGTCTGGACACCCTGAACACACGGCCAAGAATGCACCAAAGGCCGTACTAACGCATTTTCGCACGCTTACAACGTCTGCTTGCATATCATTAACTACGTCATATCTTTTGGTAGGCGTTGTTCTGTATAATAACAAATAGTTAGAGCAAATAATAGCTACTCACAAGGAAGCCAATAGTGGTGTATAAAACAACACGCAACAAGGGGCTTATGACAAGGATCGATGAAGTATCAATAGGTTCATGTGGGCAGTGCCTGCCTCGTCATATGACCTAATAAATAAATTAAGCCTGTAGGGAAAGTCAAGAACCAGAGCACTTCCAAGAACAGCAATCACTGCTGAGGAACAGGTTTCGTCGAACAACAATAATAGGCAATAGATCTGATGACAGTTAGTGGACAACAATTATTGGCAATAGATCTGATGACAGTTAGTTGACAACAATTATTGGCAATAGATCTGATGACAGTTAGTTGACAACAATAATAGGCAATAGATCTGATGACAGTTGACAACCATAATAGGCAATAGATCTGATAACAGTTGACAACAATAATAGGCAATAGATCTGATGACAGTTGACAACAATAATAGGCAATAGATCTGATGACAGTTGACAACAATAATAGGCAATAGATTTGATGACAGTTGACAACAATACTAGGCAATAGATCTGATGACAGTTGACAACAATAAAAGGCAATAGATCTGATGACAGTTGACAACAATAATAGGCAATAGATCTGATGACGGTTGACAACAATAATAGGCAATAGATTTGATGACAGTTGACAACAATAATAGGCAATAGATCTGATGACAGTTAGTTGACAACAATAATAGGCAATAGATCTGATGACAGTTAGTTGACAACATAACAGGCAACAAATCTGATGACAGTTGACAACAATAATAGGCAATAGATCTGATGACAGTTGACAACAATAATAGGCAATAGATTTGATGACAGTTGACAACAATAATATACAATAGATCTGATGACAGTTGACAACAATAAAAGGCAATAGATCTGATGACAGTTAGTTGACAACAATAATAGGCAATAGATCTGATGACAGTTAGTTGACAACAATAATAGGCAATATATCTGATGACAGTTAGTTGACAACAATAATAGGCAATAGATCAGAAGACAGTTAGTTGACAACAATAATAGGCAATATATCTGATGACAGTTAGTTGAAAAAAATAATAGGCAATAGATCTGATGACAGTTAGTTGACAACAATAATAGGCAATAGATCTGAGGACAGTTAGTTGACAACAATAATAGGCAATAGATCTGAGGACAGTTAGTTGACAACAATAATAGGCAATAGATCTGATGACAGTTAGTTGACAACAATAATAGGCAATAGATCTGAGGACAGTTAGTTGACAACAATAATAGGCAATAGATCTGAGGACAGTTAGTGGACAACAATAATGGGCAATAGATCTGATGACAGTTAGTTGACAATAATTATTGACAATAGATCTGATGACAGTTAGTTGACAACAATAATAGGCAATAGATCTGAGGACAGTTAGTTGACAACAATAATAGGCAATAGATCTGATGACAGTTAGTTGACAACAATAATAGACAATAGATCTGATGACAGTTAGTTGAGAACAATAATAGGCAATAGATCTGATGACAGTTAGTGGACAACAATAATAGGCAATAGATCTGATGACAGTTAGTTGACAACAATAACAGGCAATAGATCTGATGACAGTTAGTTGACAATAGATCTGATGACAGTTAGTTGACAACAATAATAGGCAATAGATCTGATGACAGTTAGTGGACAACAATAATAGGCAATAGATCTGATGACAGTTAGTTGACAATAATAATAGGCAATAGATCTGATGACAGTTAGTTGACAACAATTGTAGTGAAATTCTAAATACAATATATAAATTAGCATATAACAGTATAGGGCATAAAGGCAAAGATAAGAAAGTACAAAAGAATTTTCTCCTAGAACGGTTGGTGTCGCCTACGCCTTCAGATTATTATTTGCTAACGAATAGCCGAACAAAACGGTACCCAATTTTTCAAATTCGTCCTTGACATAAACGAACCACTTTTCCTAGTTCTAAGAAATATTAGCCTAAAATGCATTGTGGAACGAGGAGGGGCAAGGATAGATGAAAATGCAAATTTGTTTCGCATTGATTTCAAACTAAAAGCCAACAACAGCACAGGGGCAAGCCTTGCAATAGTGGTTTCCCCAATACGATAAAAAAGATAGAATTTTGAACCAAACCACATAGCCCCTTAAAAATCGTATATTCGTGTACCTGAAGACTTGCTGACCAAGAATATGTTGTTAGTTATCTAAATAGACCCTTAACTAATCAAATATTGATAAAACAATACATAGAGATCAGAGATACTGTTAGGTCAAGTCATATCTGCTTAGATTGGATCGCATATTTTTTGGGAGAAAAGTAGGTGACAGATAGGCTAAGATAGTACAGTGGATCCGATTGGGTGGAATTTGAAGTGAGACGAAATATTATTGGCTAACCTTTGAATAAACATAAATAGCCTAGTAACGTAGGAAAGGTTTGAATGATATTTTTTGAAAGACTCTTTACACTGTAATATTAAGAGTGATTGACCAACTGAGTCGATATTGTCAGAACAAGCGTTAGGGGGGGGGGGGGGGAGGGGGACGCCATTTCTTGAAAAATTCTACCAGCGATTGATGAGATCAGGCTGTGCTTTCAAATACAATTTCTAGGCAGCCTGGACAACAAAACAGATCGAAACTGTGTCAGTCATCGTCTCTGTGTATTTCATTTAAAAAAAATGTGGTAAGATTGACATTTATTAACATGTATTTTATATAAAAATTGAATGTGAAATAATAATATATGTCTGTACATGAGTGGGTCTATAGCGACCATGAGGCAAAGCCTAAAGATTGAGCCATCATGTGATAGACTGTCAGAGAGGTGTAAAACTACAATAATATGTATGAGTGTCATAAAGGAGCATAACACCTATCCTATTATATGGAAACGATTACAGCTGGAATTGCAGTGGCGTTGTAACTATTAGGGGAGAGGAATACTGGTGTACATTGTCATATCAAAAGATAATGGTGGCATAGGTTTGTATAAGGCTATGACCCTTTTCGTTTGTTTGTAATGTACCTGTCCTTAAATGTGGACTATTAGTGTATGCTAAATATTAAGAAGGATGCATAACCTTCACATTTCAGAGGTCCTGGGTACTGACGTTAATGTGGTACCAAACGCTTGAAAACTGATTGATTCAGGACTCTGCCTGTATACTGCGAGCCCATGCTAGTGGCCATTTCCTATCAAACAGGGAACCGATTGTCAAGCGAGCAGAGGAAACGTTCTACCTGTATTCTACTGCCAAGTTAAGTTCATGTTCGGCACCTGGAAGCTCAACTAACAGAACTTTAAAAAGAATATAAAGTGACAGTGAATAAAACTGGGACAAATATTTAATAGTCCCACAAGAGACAAACGAAAACAAACATAACAAAAAGGGTGTGATTTTAAACAACAACCTAGGGGTACTACCAGTATTACCTTAAAGTAGGAGAATACAACTACAGACGTATATTAGAATAATATTTTTATGTATGGACAGAAGATCTACTGTGCTATTTGATTGATGTAAATGATTCTTTTGATTTCACTTTTGATTGCCAGTCCTGGTTCAAAATAAATTAGAATCAGGATAATAAATTGTAAAAATTATATTTACACAAATTTCAACCACAGTCTTAAATAAGATAGCCTTTTAAAGTGTCGTTTGTATGTTATTGTGGTAGTACTGTGTGCTGTTGTGAATAATAAACTATTTGTTTGTATGTTTGTTGATTATTGTACATTACACTCTACCTTCATAACCCTAGACACTACACGAAGTCATTTAATATAATAATATAAATACATTTTGAATGAGATAAAAGGAGTGGTAGCGGAAAGGTACCCTGAAAAGTTCACAATACTATTGGGTAAATTCAGGGACCTTCATAGCTAATCTCATTTATTACAATAATAATACCTAACAACAATTCATAACATCAAAATCCACCACAACAATAATAGGCAATAGATCTGATGACAGTTAGTTGACAACAATAATAATCCATAGATCTGATGACAGTTGACAACAATAATAGGCAATAGATAAGATGACAGTTAGTTGTTATTTAAACAGAAAATATTAGATTCAAAAATTGGCTTAACGGACCTAGACGAAATCGCCAATTTAGAAAGTACGGGAAGGTGATGTCCATTCACACGCCACTAATTAAAAGAAAAAACAAAAAAGGATGACACATGAGGTTCAAAATACTTGTGAATGGGCTTCTTCTGATGATCGTTTGATCTCCTCTTGCAGTACTCTCTGTAATTTCTTGTCACTGTTAATAACGTGTAACTACACAAGTGAATTTCAATGTTTACTTGTCTGGACTGTTTCTACACAAGGGAATTTCTGTGTTTATTTGTCTCATTGTTTCTACACAAGGGAATTTATTTATTTGTTTGTCTTACAATTGTTTCTTCACATATTAATTTATGTGTTTAGTTGTCTTGGTTATTTCCACGCAAGGCATTTATGTGGTTATTTGTCGTTATTGTTTCCACACAATGGAATTTTATGTGTTTATTTGCCGTGATTTATTCCACATAACTGAATTTATGTATGTATTTGTCTTGATTGTTTCTACACAAGGGAATCTATGTGTTTATTTGTCGTGAAAATTTCTACACAAGGGAATCTATGTGTTTATTTGTCTTGATTGTTTCTACACAAGGGAATCTATGTGTTTATTTGTCTCGAAAATTTCTACACAAGGGAATCTATGTGTTTATTTGTCTTGATTGTTAATACATAAGGGAATCTATGTGTTTATTTGTCTTGATTATTTCTACACAAAGGAATCTATGTGTTTATTTGTCTTGAAGATTTCTACACAAGGGAATTTTTGCTTCGATGAAATGGAGTTTATGTGTTTTTATTTGTATTGATTGTTTTCACACACAGGAATTTATGTGTTTATTTGACTTGATGTTTCCACACAAAAGAATTGAAGTGTTTATTTGACTTGATTGTTTCTATACACAAGAATTTATGTGTTTTATTGTCTTTGTTCTTTCGATACAAGGAAATTTATGTGATTATTTGAATTGATTGTTTCCACACAAGGGAATTTATGTGATTTTGTGACTTGATTTCCACACACAGGAATTTATGTGTTTATTTGTCTTGGTTGTTCGCAGGTTTGAATGATTGATATGGTTTCTTTCTGTAATTATAGAAACACTGTGCCCGGAAGGATCCTACGGTCTATATTGTCATAAGCACTGCACCTGCAAGGTCAATCAGATATGTAACTTTGTGACTGGTGCATGCGCACCAGGATGTCAAGGACGTTCCAACGGCCCTAAATGCTCGTCTGCTTGCAGTGTCAACTGTCAGAACAATATGTGCCTTCAACGTTATGGAATCTGCAGTAAATGCGAAAGTGGATTCTTTGGAGCTGTCTGCACTAAAGGTCACGTCCCCTAATTATTGTTCTGTGCCACATAAAAAAATAGAGAATTTAATAGCTGAAAGTAAGTCATATAAATCTGAGGTGACCGTCTTCAGCCCTGTCTGTTACTATAAGCTGTCTTCCTTCTTTATATTTGAGCTTTCTGTAGAAGTCTTGTCCACGCCATCCGTTGTTCCAATTTTGTAATGTCTTTTCTATACTTGTGAGACCTCATAACACTTAGTCTGTGTAGCCTGTTTACGCTGTTTAATTACTTTGTTTATACTGTTTGCTTTGGTTTGGTTTTGGTTTTGTTTGGGTTTGGTTTGGGTTTGTTTTGGGTTTGTTTTGGTTTTGGTTTGGTTTGGGTTTGGTTTGGTTTGGTTTGGTTTTGGTTTGGGTTTTGGTTTGGTTTGGTTTTGGTTTGGTTTGGTTCTGGTTTGGTTTGGTTTTGGTTTTGGTTTGGTTTTGGTTTGGTTTTGGTTTTGGTTTGGTTTGGTTTTTGTTTTTGTCTTAAGGACTATCTTCAATACACACAGACAAATCCATCAGTGTCCTAACTCCTCCCTTAGATCACACAAGAAGGATCTCATCACAGTGAACGAATTCCGTAGCACTGGCGAGAATCCTAATGTGTGTTTATAGGAATCATACAATTTATAAATATTTTTGTGTTGGATAGGTTTCTCATTTGTAAATTAGGCAGCGGCCGTATGGCCTACTCATTACGATTTCCAACTGCCGTGGGATTTTTAACGTGCATACGGGACCTCCTATTTTTCGTCCTTTTCCGAGAAGGCTTAAGCATCTTATCTCATTATTTTATATTGTTTACTTTGTTTATAATGTTTACCTAGTCTGTTTATATTGTTCACCTAATTTGTTTACACTGTTTATCTACTCTGTTTATATTTTTTACTTTGTCTGTCTAAATTGTTTACCTGTCGTACGGTACTGTATGACATGTGTGTAGCCGTTGCAATCTAATGGCTGCCACAAAGCAACATATTGTTGATGATCTGAAAAGTGGTAAGTTCGGTCTCTGCGCCTTACGTTTTGTCAGCTCTCAGTAGTCCAATATGCTTCATCTGAATAACTTGATGTAACACGACAGCTGTGGTGGGTTTTGATGTTAAGAAGGTTGGTGTATGGTAAAGTTGTACTTGAGTGAGGTCAATCTGTGAAGGTCCCTGATGTAGACAATTGATAGCTGTGTTTCAGAGAACCTTGCTGATACCACCTACGATCTCACTCAAAGTTATATTTTGGCCTAGTATGATTGAGAGCTATGTTTAGTGTCTAGGGTAATGTAAGAGTGATGTTAAAGAACCTCAATACAAAAACATACACATACATATATTAAGTACTATGATAGACTCAACTAACTCCAGTTGTTAAATTTTATATTTTAGAATTTCTTTTGTTAATCTTTATTGGTCCTGAGCCTAAATTTGTTTTGGTCAGGACTACCTCTCAATGAGAATCATATTAAATAGATAGATATATTTTACATATATATATTTAGATATTTACATAAAAAGGACAATATGTCCAAAATACATTGTCAAAAATTTTCAATTGGTGTTAATTAATCTATTTTAACTAACTGGTACTTGGAGGCAGGTTGGGGATTTTCCTCATCCCAAAGTTCTTTTGTTTCACCTATGATTGCTTATTTTATTCTTTGGGAGGAAAGTTTATTTATACACAGGAGATCTTTCACTGTCACTGATAAGTTGTCCCAGGCCAGATATTAAGACTTATCTGGACCCTGGAATCACAGCAGTTGTAGTTGGTTTGGCCAAACTCCCCAGTCTCCTCTGGTCTTGAATTTCTTTACTATAAGCAGATACCAGAGACTCTTCGAAATCGTGCAGAAATTCTCAATCAGCAATTACCAGCACCAGAAAAGTGCCAGCAGAAACCCCTGTAAATGAAAGTTATGTTTCTGTCTTAACATCAAACTAATTCCTCCCAATTTACATGTAATAATACATTCAACACAAAAGAACTTGGTCAGCTCTCTCTGGCCAACCTAGCTTCTCCACTCTAGTTTGATGGAACAAATTGTACCAGTTTTCTTTTCTTTTCCCTAATGGCCGCTACGCCTCTGTCATTCCTGCAGTAATCTTTTCCATGCAATAAGATAGGTGTAATGCTCCTGTATGACCATCATATATAGTCCTGTAGTTCTAAACTTCTTGGACAGACCATTATATGATGGATCAACATCTAGCCATGCCTAAGTCTGCCATGGAACCACCTAATTACAATCTTTTTACATGGCCTTTTCTTACACTCAAACCTTTTTTAATTAAAAAGTTAATAAAATCAATCTTACCACATATTCAAGGAAATATAAACAAGTACGATGACTGGGCAATAGAATATGGCACGAATAGAGACCGCAGTCAGCGACTCATAGCTTGACTGCCTGCGTCAGGACCAGCGAACCAGAGCTGGTCAAGACCGTACTCCACCTCCACGTGGTGGTCCTGGAAACAGTCTGCAGCTGTGCAGTCTGGCTGAGCGAGTGTGGATCGAAATGGGAAGGCAAACCCGGTCCTAAAAAATGCCGTGCAGAAGTCGGATGTGTCGACCGAAAGGGGCAGATATCACAGCTTAGGCGTAAACAGACACAACGCAACCACCGTCCTTTTCAGGACGAACGAAGAAGAAGAATATGGCACACTTTCAGCACTGCCCCTGTCCAGACTGCTTTCTGTTATTAGTATTTTTAAAAAGCACAAGTCTGCTCATCGTTGCTTGCTCCTCAGAATATTTTGAAAAAATGGCAGCGAGCAGCCTACTTTTCCTATAATGTAAAAGGCTTTGGCCAATGGGACCAAACATCTCCTTATTTTGAATGAACTTTAAACAAAAAAAATCTCAAACCACTTTGACTATATTTGTATTTTTAGGTCAGCCAATAATATTTCGCCTTGCTTTGAATACTATCCAATCCAATTCCCCGTACCTTCTTTCCCCAAAGTTGTTTTTCAAAAATATGCCATACAAAAAATAAGCAGGCATGACTTTTCCTGACATTCCGTCGGATCCTCTACAGTATTATGGCTATAATTTGGTCATTTAGTGGACTATTTGTGTAACTGATAACATATTCTTGTACAGAAAGTCCCAAGGCACCCGAATATATAATTTTTATGGCCCTAGGTATCTTGGTTCAGAATTCCATATTTTTTTCTATGTTAGTTGTTTATTTCTAGAGACTACCACATGTTCACTTCTTTTCCATGTACTTTCAACCTATTTACGAGAATCATCCGTATTACGTTAGAATTACGTCATTCTCAATAAGAGCTAAGCCTGTTTTCGTGACCCAATTGTCTACATGTTCTAACTTTTACATCGTATTTTGAAAATCTCTCAAGGCAAGTCTTGCCACTGCGTTGGTATTGGCTTTTAGTTTGAAATCAACGCGCGACGAGTTAGTATTGGGCCATCTATCCTCCTCTCTCCCCCTTTTGCTATATATTCTGTCTCCTAGGCAAATATTTGTTTGAACTTGGGAAAAGTGTTACGTTTTATCTCAAGGTCAATTAGGATCATTGAGTACATTTTATTCGGCCATAAGGCGTTATCAAAACTAATACACTGTCGGCGTGGGTTAAGACGCCAATTCTCTACCATTTTTTTTAATTCTATCTTATTTTTGACTTTATGCACTTTCTTGTTATATTCTAATTTAGATTTGTATTTAGAATATCGTCACAACAGCAACAGTGCCATACTCTGACATATATGATGGACGTGGTGCAAACGCTAGCCTGGTTTTCACAATTTAATGCACCAACGTATTTACAATCATATATGAAATATCCATATATAAAAAGTTCTCCTTGCAAGATTCCCAAGCTTCCACTCGTTTTCTATAACCAAAATTATTCATTAAACCTGTCCGTACAACTCTGAAAACCTCGTTACTGGTCATAGATGCTTATATCTTTTTAACTCTCATTTCTCAGCTCTGACTCGCAGCATGTTCTATTTCTATTTGTTGTCGCAATAATATGTTCTCGTATAAAATGTTTATCTTGCCTTGCTTGGTTAAAGATTTACCTGCATTACTGCTAGGGTGTCGAAATTGCGCAAGACTTTCTTATTTCTAGCTTGTTACCTCTACATGTCTTTATCACTTGAAGAAAAATGTTAACTTGACAATTCGTCATATTCAATCGACGCAAACCTTGATTCACTTAATTAGCGAAGTCTACAAACCTTGATATACTGAAAGTGTCCTCGAAATTACTCTACACGATTCTCCTACAGAAATAACCTCTGTATTTTTCATATAATATCTTGTCTTCAACATTTAGCGACTGGAGTTCACTACAGACCCGCAGCATATTCACACTGGGCAACAATCCCACTGTGTCGGCTCTCACGTCTCACGTCTTGATCTACACACTTCGACAGCTAAAGACCCGTGTTCCTTGCTGTAATCACTGGCTATGTCACGTGATTATCCTTTATTGGAAGGTTCGACGTTCTTCTGGTATCTACGCAAAGGAGCTAAATTTAAAGGACATAACTCATGTATTACTTCTCGTTGAATATAAGGGATATAACTCCTATTCAACGACATCTGTTTTCTAACAATAGTTATCTCGCTGTGACAATTCATCTGCTACATGTGTATAGATGGGCACATCCTGTGGAATAATAAAATCAAATCTCTCCAGATATCGACTCGTAAAGAAAAGAAAGCAACCTAGTCGAGATAAGGATGAGAAGAATAGAAGGTGTATGCTCTCCACTAGATGGTGATATCTAATAAATAATTAAGAGATATTCTGTATCCCAACGATATGAAGTGATATCCCTAATATCTCAACAAAGAAAATAGGCCCAAACCTCCAAAATGAAAGATTTTACATATATGTAAATATTTAACATATACAGCACGAGTGATAAACAAATCGCTAATAAATAATGATCATATGTTTATTTGCTAAATATATGAATGCATTTGGTTACTGGAAAATAAAAAGTCTGATTATGGAAGAAATTCACACATGAAAATGTACTTAATTAATTATAGTAGTGAAACTTTGTAAATAATGAAATGATGAAATAGTAAGTGTTACCACACTGATAACAATAATCTACAGAGTCTGCAATCGTTCCAAATTTCCTCACTGTACCTTGCAAAGGTATGCATAGATTGGTCAATGTAGAAGTCTTTTTCACAGATGAGGATTACTGCTGTAAATATCGCACGTGCAGTAGTTGAGAAAACCTGCCAGATCATCAAAGATTTGAAATATTTCTAGCGTAGATGAACTGTTAATAGCTGTCTCGTGAAATTGCTTGCTGTCTGATCTTGAAGATAGCACTGAAATGACTCGGATTTTTCACGAAATGGTCTTCTGGTTGACTTAGGATTCTTGCAATGATTGGACGGAATTACGTCCTGCAATGCACGTTTTGAGCAGATGATTTTACTTCATGCAATGACTCACTGAGTATCTGAACTTGATTCAGACATAAGCTTTTTGGGTTCGTTGGCCTTGATATATAGACGAATAAACGTGTGAGTACGTGAACTTTATCAATAGACGAACAAAAATACTGGCGTTACTGACGTGTGAAAGGAGGACTAGGATATGCTTCTTTGTAACTTTTGAAGTTTGTAATTCTGGGAATTCTGCTATTCGGACGTAGGCTTTCCAACATCTTTCCGATTGGACGCCAAACACTTAATGTGTAGATTCTGATTTCTGCCGGACTAAAGTCACAAAGTTGCTTCAACATTTCTTATCTAATATCAGTATCTGACATTCTTTTTATCTTATTACTCATTTTCATGTTCCTAGCTGATCATTTTGGTGTTACTTCTCTCATTCCGTATGGTATGTAATAAGGCACACATGATAGTGTTACATATCAAAAGTATGAAAGTGTTTACCCATTTCAATATTTAGTGATGGTCTAATAATCGACTTGAAGCGATGTCTATTAACTGTAATTCAATGGCCAGTTCTTTAATCAAATTAGTGGCGTTGCTATGGGCACCAAAATGGGCCGAATTATGCCTGCCTCTTCATGGGTAACTTTGAATATTTGGTGCTTCAAAGTTACGATGGACCATTATCTGAGTTTTACCGTCGCTATATCGACGATGGTATTGGTGTCACAGACATGTCTGAAGTCAACCTCGGTAGATTCATTGACTATGTTGGCAATCTCCATCCTGCAATCAAATTCACTTCTCAGATTTCTACCACTTCAGTTAACTTCCTTGACCTCACTGTCAATATTACTCCTACTGGCCTTACTACCTCTGTCTTTTATAAACCTACTGATGCTCATGGTTTCTTTCTTTACACCTCTTCTCACCCTCCCAGCTGTAAAAATTCCATTCCCTACTCTCAACTTCTATGCCTACGTCGGATATGTCACGATGAAGATGATTTACGTGAACGAGCTGAAGAAATGCTCGAGTTTTTTCGCCGACGTCACTATCCTGAAAGAGTCTTATCTGATGCCCTTAATCGCATTAGTCCCGTCACTCGTCAGGTTGCACTTACTGCTAAACCTACTACTACATCTGACAGATTCAAACTTGTCTTAACTTTCCACCCTCACTGTTTGGCAGTGACAAGAATTATGTTCCGTCATCTGCCTATTCTCCACTCCGATCCTGATACCAGAGAGTTGTTTTGTGATACCCCTTTGTTGGCATATCGTAAGGATAAGAATTTTAGGGATATTCTTGTGCATAGTCACTTTAGACAAACTAGTCCTTCTCACTTTGGTACTAAACCGTGCCAACGCCGCATATGTAAGACCTGTCCTTTTGTACTCCAAACGCAGTCAGTCTCCTTTCCGAACGGTAAATTTGCCATTGGGGAGTCTTTCACGTGCGAATCCAGAAACCTGATTTATGCTATCATCTGCAAGAGGTGTGGCATGACCGATATTGGTGAAACTGGCAGACGTTTGGCAGACAGGTTTCGGGAGCACTTGAATGACATCCATCATGGCAAACATTTACCGGTGGCCCTTCACTTCAACAGCTCTGACCATTCAGGTAACTCTGACATTCATGTCACTGCCCTCCGTTCATGTATCGGCGACGACCGAACTCGCTTTTCGTTGGAGAATCGTCTCATTTTTCAAATGGGCGTTTTAGCTCCTGCTGGGATGAATGTCCGGCATCATTTTGCATAATTCTGGTGGCTTCTGTCGTTATTTTCCTATCTATCCTTGTTTTTGTTTTGGTTCGTTTCGTTTCCTCAATTATCTGTTCTTAGCCGTCTCTAGCTCCTACGTCACTTCCGCATGACGCCTTATTTTTTCAGCCATTTTGAATGTTCCTTTCTTCGATCCAGCTAAGTGATTTTTTACGCATTTTAATATTGTTGTTCATTTATGTCTTCGTTTCATTGATTATTTACTTTCTTGTTTCGACATGTCTTTCTGGTTTCACGATTTTCTTGCTTTATTACTGTTATCGTTTCGCTCATCACCGTAGTTTCATCTGCTTGTATCGCTCATTTGACGTTTTCCTCATCATCATAGACCTTTGTAGTACCTATATGTAGTTCTTATCCTTGTCACCTGTTCGTAACTGTGGCTGACGAAGGGTAAAACCCGAAACGTCCCTTGTCTCATGTGTACCGTTTACTTGTAAAACTGATTTCATACCATATTATTTTTTTAATTTATATATATATTAACTGTAAACTCTTTACATTTTAGCAAATAAATTAATTTAGAGGAAGAATCTATAACTCAACTAACAATAAATAAATAGAAGCAATGAAACATCCATATTTCACATGTTACCTATGAGGCTAATTGTAAACAGAAATCACAAATAATGAAAAATGAAAATTATACGTGAATTCTATAGTCTAAGAACCTGTTTTCCCTGTCATAAAACTACTTGAAAACAATTTTTTGAATTGATCCCACACTTGAAATGGAATTGTCAATCACGTCTGTTACTCTGGAACTCCACTTTGCACCACGAAATGTTTGTAGCCGTACTGGCTTTTCTGAACGTCATCATCCAGTAACCCGGTTACTTACTTGCACGTGCCACATTGTTTGCCTGATTCGACAGTCCGCGCCTGTCAGCTGATAATAAAGGGGTGGGATCTCATTCCACGTAAATCTTCGACTGCGTGTCTCATGTCAGAGAATACAAAAACGGAGGTTGTAATTGGTCGCCTGATAGAGCTGTTATCTGCCCCATTTTCACATCAAATTTCCTTTGTCGCCACTCAAAAACAAAACTTAGTGTCTATTCCGCCATCCACCCGCATTCCGCATAATGCGCAAGTTGGACTAATCAAACTTTAATATAAAGTCCTGTATCTGCAGTTGTCAAGTGCTGGGCATACTCTGTTTAACAGAATATGGTAAAAGACTTTTGTTTAAACAGCGAATTATGAAACCAATCAAAGTTCCAGATCTCCAACATTGCAGTAATCAGCAATTGACAATAACGTCTAGCGAAAACGTTTCATCAAAGCGCCAAGATGAAAAAGATTAAAGATAAAATTATTTATAACAAAGTGAGTTTACGAGCGATAATAGATGAAAGGACAAAGACGGGGAAACAGAAATGAGAACTATGATGAAAAATGCAAAAGACGACGAAATATTATTTCACATTACCTATGATGCTAGGAAACTATACAGAGCGATACAACAGGAGGCAATCTGATCATCTGAAGAGGTCCGCCGTCGATGAAGTGTTTCGGCCCTTTAATCTCCTTTACACTCTAAGGGAGGGAGGGCCAAGGGCCGGCCCACGGGCCCTCTTGGGTCATGAATCCCAAGTGTCAACCTCCTGTTGTCTTGTACAGAGAATTGCACCCACTCCACCTTGGTTGCAGCTTTCAAATTCACTCTTATTTTCTGCCAGCTGGAAGCAATTATGAAAGTAGCCCCAGTGTTGACAACAAATTATTGTCTCGAGTTCCATAGCCCGTTGCGGTTGTTCCACAGCCAGCATGATGCTTTTTACGCTCGTACGCAGTTTTGCTGAGCCTCTTAAGCGCCCTTGTTCTTGAGTGTCCCGTCAACCCCAACAGTTTCAGTAAATCATACACTGAGGCCTCTTGCACTCACCTCAACAGCCATGATCCTTGCGGTGAACCCATCGTGTCTCAAGTCTGTGGCCAGATCATTGTGCTTGACCACTTTGAACGAGTGTTGCTCGTCTAATCTGGATTCAAAAGGCAAGGTCAGCTCAATCATTATAATCTGGTATGATGATGAAGAATGCAGCACTATATATGGCCGCCTTCGAAATCTGATACTCTTTGGATATGCCCCTAGCCCAGGTAGGTCTACTGCCATCTCTCAGTCATTTGCACAGTCAAGAAGAGATGATAAACTGCTGCTTGATTTACTTGGTTCGGGGTGTGCTGACTTCCCTGCTCTCAGAAAGTATGTAGTTGCGGTGCTAGGTCTGACTTTTCTGTTCGCCTTCACCCTTGCCAAGTCTATTGTAGCATCCAGCTCATTGTGGCGCCCTTGCTCTTGTGGCCGGGCAGGGTAGTGGGGGTTGCTGTTTAACTCGAGAGTATTAGATTTTGATTACTAGCTAGCCTGCTAGAGGTGATGATTTCTCTCTACAGACTTACAGGAATTTACCAGGTTCGGGGACAATCCTCTATGATGTTTTATTTTTAGAGCATATGGTTATTATTTGTGTTGCACCTGCAACGATTAGCTTTGGCATGATCCTTTAATAATTGGTATGATGGCTAACTGCAAACATATGATTCGTCAACAGCATTTGTGTTCAATGAAACAAATGTTTATTCAATTTCCAACAAGAACTGGGTTAAGTCAAATGGTAACCACACCAAATTTGCATAATAGCATGTTGACATTTAATAAACAAGCATAAAAAGTCAATGCATTATTTTAATGATGCAATATTCCTTATTGCATCTCGTAATCTTTTCAAGTTGCTAAAACATGGCGTGGCTCCTCTATCCTTCTAGTGTTCCTTCGTTTATTTGTTAATGTGGTCTAGATTTCACGTTTTTCTTATCTCTTCATTTCAATGAAGAGCCAAACTTTCTCTTATTCATTAGTATTCCTTAGTTTGACTTTCTCTCAGCTTAAGGACCTTCATTCTTGGTAAAAGGTTCAGATATATGCCTGGGTTTACAATTCTTTACCCAGTTTTCGAGCGTAGCTCCGTTTCAGTTATGACTGTGGGCTCTAACAGTTATTGCATGCAATTCTTAGCACTACTTACGTTTCTCGTGAATTCACAAATCATCACATTCCACATTTCGAAGTTACACAGTTGCATTAATTGTGCGAAGTCAATCTCCTCTATAGAATATCACTGAGCAAAGAGAATTACGTCTTGTCTCGACCGCTCTAAATTCATTACTGACTAAAAAAATGGCTTCGTCTCTTGTTCATTCCGGGGAAAGAAAGACTCAGCCTAACCATTGGTGGGAAAATCACGTGACCAATGCTTGGCGTAAGCGAAGCTACCCTAATTAATGCTTGGCGTTACGAAGCGAACCTTAGCCTAAAATAATGCGTGGCTTTTCGAAGCTAACCTGGTTTAATTAAACATCTGCGCCAAGACTTTTTTAATCTTCTGTTTCTATAAAAATTTATTTTATATGTTAATATAGCCTGTATCTGAAAACTTACGGTATACGCGGTTACACTCTAATGACATCTTGAAAGCTGAGAGCACGTGTTCAAGTGTCTGCCTCTCGCAGCACAGGGGGCACTGACTTTCCCCATCTCACAACGTTTGCGGATGATGGCAGAGGTCATACATTGATCTAATAAATAAACTGATCTAACAAAGAAGCTGAGTCTAAGTGGTGCCATATGCCATATATCACTTCATGTCAAGGACCTTTTACCTAAATATATACCGTCTACCTAGTCTGCTTATACTTATTACGTAGTCTCTTTATACTGTTTACTTATTCTGTTTATACTGCCTACCTAACCTGTTTATACTGTTTACCTAGTCTCTGTTTACCTAGTCTCTTTATTCTGTCTACCTAAACTCTTTATGCTGTCTACCTAGCCTCTTTATGCTGTATACCTAGTCTCTTTATACTGTCTAGTCTGTTTATACTGTTTACCAAGTCTGTTTATTCTGTCTACCTAGTCTGTTAATACAGTTTGTGTAATATTTTTGTCTGTTCTGTGTGTGTTTCTGAAGAAGCAAGGCAAAAATAATAATAATAATAAGAAGCAAAATGTGACAATAGAAAAGAAGTTTGGCTAATCCAGAAGTACAGAGAGCTTAAAGGGCAGTACAGAATAGACACAATATCTGTGTACAAGACAATAAATGAGTTAACAGGCAGAAGAACATCGACAGAAGGAAAATTATTAATGTGTCAAGAGAACATAATAGAAAGATGGGCATTATACACGAAGGAGTGTCACGGGTTGCATCCCCTTGCTCTGTAGTAGTGGTCCAACAGTGGCCAAACAACTAGAGTACTTAATGTAGGTCTTCAAAGGTGTCTACCTTCGCACAAGATTACTCTTGGCAGAGTTGTAGATAGAAGGATAATGATGCTTCTACCTCGAGGGTACTTTCACAAGATATTTCAGAAGTCAAGAACAAGGCTGAATGAGCCTGAGCACATCAACTTTATATCTGACCCGCCACCTTTGTATATATTGTATGATTTAGCTCGTTCAAGCCCTCAACTGATCTAATTCAGCAAAATTCCTCTTCTTAGCTCGATATATATATATATATATATATATATATATATATATATATATATATATATATATATATATATATATATATATATATATATATATATATATATATATATATATCAGTTAGTCACAATCAATATATACAAATGTAATGATCAATTACTTTAACACTTGTAAATAACTGTTCGTTGGTGATTTTTAAAAATAAGTTTCTTCACAGAAATTATTTAGGCTTGATGAATATAGGCAAATAAAGTTCGGTCGTGTTTGGCCTGTTAAAATTGGGACTTGCCAAAATGCTGAAGTGCCGAAGCTGCTTTTCCGTAGATTTGTCTCTGTGGTGAGGGGCACGTTTCCAGATCAGCTCAAGAAGTAACCTCTCCGGGTCAAGGCAAGAATCTTCAAGTGTTGATCTCAAACTTAAAACCATATTGTAGTAGTACAGCAAATGGTCTCTCCGGGTCGTACCACAAATAGTCGGGTCGCCTCGTACTGGTGCCACAAACTTTAGAGGGAATGAAAGAACAAATTCCGCTGCTAAGTCTTTGTTTTCCTGAAGTTAATCAGGCGCCTTTCCCACTGTCCGTCAGCCGTTAGTTTTCTCAGATTTGTTACTCACCCTGAGCGTAAATCGTATAATTCATGGGATGTGATGAAAAATCACCATTCCTTTAGTTAATTTATTGGAAAAATTGTGACTAGACAGCGGCAAGTGGCTTCTTCCTGAAGGACAATATTAAGTTTACACACATTCACAAAATGATAATATACAACTATGCACAGGTTGATGTAATCATCACTCACTCCCTGCTCCATTCGGAGTCTGGGGTTACCTCTTCTTTTGGTTCTTCCGTGAGAACTAGCGTGAGGCAATCACCAGCGCTTGCTGTGTGGTTCTTGAATGTATCCTTTTCATATGATGAGGTTGTGAGCCTAGTATGAATCTTTAACACCACTAGCACGTATAAATATGTCCAATTCACAGCATAAAATTTATGTTCACAACTTACCCCAATACTAGAGTATCCTAGACTTCTAACTCAGTAGAATAGTCTTGGCAACTTAACACAGATGTCTTGAACGCACGTCTGGGGTATTATTTCTATTTTAGAATTCTTCTGTGACATGTGAGTAGTTTTAATGTTGGCGAGTTTTCTACTGATGTACAGAGATGCTCTTAATACGTTTTGTCGGGTCCTATAAATTCAGATTCCCGACTCTATTCTTTCCTGGCTCTGTCTGGTCTGTCTACTTTGATGATTTCTGGAATGCAGTGCCATGTCAAACTTGTTCTACGTTATATCGTAGGTTCCCGGCCCACGCTTCCACCTGGCGTTTTCAACAAACTCCCAATCATAGCGATTGTTTATTCGCCCCTAATTTGCCAGCCAATACATTCAAATTACATGTTCTGATATAGTAGTGCTTATGGGATTTCCTGTGTGACTAACACGTTTGAGAATTCAAACAGTCATCCTCCGTATATGAAGTTGTGATATCCGTAAAATGTTGTCAAAGTTTACTTATATCACAATTCCTGCCCACTCTTCAAAATATCTTCCAAGACTGCGTTTATCTATTATCACCTAACCCAAGTAATTCGGAAGTCAGATTACTTAGTTTATCAGACTCTGCTGATCTCTTGTATCATCTGATTTGTCGCAATCCGACTGCCAGTCTAGACAAATCGTAGTCTATACAGTTAAACCCGTATTGCAAGTCCATTCTACCGTCTGAAGTGATTATGCAATCTTGAACAAACATTTTATACTCGCATTTACCTGGAGTCAATGTGGTATTATCACGTCTAGTGATTCAATTTATCTCTCATGGATGGGCGATTGTCTGGCCCTGCCATTCATCGAAGCGTAAAACATGAACAATGACAGTAGGAAAAAAGGGTACTAATTCGGATTAGAGGATAGGCACGAAATCATGTGCGTTAAATGTGCCAATATTATAGATAATAAAGTCGATGAGAGGACATTACGAAAAAGCAAACGCGCCGCATTGTCACAATGACCTGTATGATGATGAATTACCAGATTTGAACAACTGTGAAGAACCACCAACACTTTTGTCAGAAGTTGAGGATACCAAGCAACACATTAATAAAAGCAAAGCGCGTGGACTAGATAATATAACAGTAGAGGAAATTGAGGCTTTGTGAGAATCTGCAGTAGACGTGAAAATAAAACTATTGAATAACATCTACAACATTGATCACATACCTGATGAGCTACTCAAATAGCTTTCCCTAAGAAACCTGGAGCCATGGAATGCGAGGAGAACTTTACTTGACCAAATTACTGTTAATAGTTATCATGAGAAGATGATAAATAGACAAACACCAGAAATCAGTGATGAAACAGTGTGGATTTGTCAAAGGTAAAGGGGCTAATAAAAGGTAACAGCAAGGCAGCTTTTGACACATTAAGAAAACTATCAAAACCTCAACAGCCCAGGGTAACTGTCATAGAAGATAGCAATGGGGCTCTGCTCAATGAAAAAACAGCTGTAACGAGAAGGTGGACAGAATATTGTAAAGAATTATATAACTGTAAACTTGACACTGACTTAGGCATATTAAACAACATTAAGTGCGAAAACAGGGAACTCGGAAATGCAGCAATATTACGGGAAGAAGTGGAAGAGGCTATATGTTCGATGAAAGGAGGGAAGTCACCGGGTGTGGATAATATCCCAGCAGAGCTCTTGAAATATGGAGGACCAGATATAGTAAAAATCATGACAACAATTTGCCAGAAGATATGGAGTACAAAAAAATGGCCAAAAGAATGGACGCAGTCATTAGTAATACCGCTTCCAAAGAAAGGAAATCTAAAAATGTGCAAGAACTACAGAACCATTAGCCTTATTAGTCATCCAAGTAAGGTAATGTTAAGGATACTTTTGAACAGAATAAAACAGAAATCAGAAGAAATCTTGTCAGAGGAACAGGCTGGTTTTAGACCAAAAAGAAGTACCTCAGAACAAATCTTCAATATTAGATTACTTATCGAAAAACATCTCCAACATCAACACGATTTATACCATAATTTCATCGATTTCACAAAGGCTTCGATCGAGTCTGGCATGAAGGCTTATGGCAAGTAATGAGAAAATTCAATTTTGATACCAACATCATAGATATCATTGAAGCACTATACAAGGACGCAAGCAGTGCTGTTTTTGTAAGCAACGACATTGGAGAATTTTTCAAAACAACTGTAGGAGTTCGCCAAGGATGTATCCTGTCACCAGTGCTCTTTAATATATATCTAGAACATATTATGCAGGAGGCTCTCTACGATT
This sequence comes from Oreohelix idahoensis, assembly GCA_024509875.1. Lineage (NCBI taxonomy): Eukaryota > Metazoa > Mollusca > Gastropoda > Stylommatophora > Oreohelicidae > Oreohelix > Oreohelix idahoensis. Next base: position 356,415 of record JAMPIV010012872.1, read on the forward strand.
ATAAATCAACCATATCGATTGGAGGCCGACCTCTGTGCAACCTACGTTTTGCTGATGATATTGATCTGATAGCTGGATCAGAATCAGAACTTCAAGACCTTACCTCTAGACTGGAGAAAGTAACAAGAACGTATGGGATGGAAATTAATATAGAAAAAAGCAAGATATTGGTGAATAGCCATAAGAAACATGTTCCGACCAACATTACATTAAATGGGCAAACGTTAGAAGAAGTTAACACCTTTAAATATCTCGGGTCCACTATATGTAGTGATGGAAGATCAATTAAAGAAATCAAGACAAGACTTGAGATGGCCTCAGCTGCCATGACAAGGTTGAATGTGATATGGAAAAGTAACATCAGTTTTCCTGTGAAGATCAAATTATACAAATCACTTATATTATCTATTCTCTTGTATGGGTGTGAGGGCTGGACACTCACTGCAGATACGGAGCGAAGGATTCAAGCTTTCGAGCATAAATGTTATAGAAGAATTTTGCGCATTTGCTATAAAGAGCACAAAACAAATGTCTATGTTAGAGAGAAGATAAACACCTATGCAGGCCACCAAGAACCACTTTTGTCAATAGTGAAACGTCGAAAGCTTGCCTGGTTTGGGCATGTAACTCGTCATGACTCCCTTTCGAAAACGATCCTTCAGGGAACAGTCGAAGGTAAACGGAGAAGAGGAAGGCAGAGAAAATCCTGGGCTGATAACATCAAAGAATGGGCAGGACACGGTTTTTCCACACTTGTACGCATTGCTGAGGATAGAGAGCAGTGGAGGACCCTGTCTGCTGATGCTTCCACCATGGCACCCCTACGACCCATGACGGGTTACGGGCTGAGATGAGATGATGAAAGGCACAAACAATGCCACATAAGAAAATTAATAGAATGAGCCAATGAAGTTAAAACAGATCAATACTTGGGTTTCACAGACTGCACTAAGGCATTTGACTAAGTAAAACATGAGGGAATTATCAAAATGTTAGAAAGCATAAACATCGAAGGTAACGACCTGTGAATAATAAATAACATGTACTGGCAACAAACAGCAGCTATAAGAATTAGCGAGGGTGTTATACAGGGATGTTGGCTGTCACACGCTCTGTTCAATCTGTACAGGGAAAATATAATGAGACCCCTAATCATATCAGTTGGTGGACATAATATAAATAACTTGATGTCACAAAACGGGTTGTGCGCCCTTCTCTCCTTCCCCTTCATCGTCTTATTATTTGGCATATTTTATGCCCTTACATTTTCGCTCTGACCACTCCCTAGACTTGTTTACGTTTTCTCCAGGTGAAACGTAAGAATACACGGCTAATTAGACAGATCAGCGGATAATGCTTTTATCACGTAAGTCGTCTAGCCACCTTTGATAGAGTCGGTCTTTATTCACACAAGGTGATAGCGTACGATCGATGGAAAGAAAGCCAGGTTGGCTGTCTCAGAAATCCGTCTGAGCAATGTACGCAAACATAGGTGATAAGACGTAATCGTTTCCGCTGGCCCATCATCGTATCAATATTACCGGTAACCTGTCTGGGGAAGACAATATGCTGAGAAAGCATCTAGTCAGGAAATAGGTTCACAGATTTGTTTGTTCGTTTGCATAAAGATGCAATCGGGAGTATTACTGCCTTATTAGAAAGAGGTCACGCGTTGGAATTTTAAAATTTGATATTTTAAAATACGCGGGGGATATTATGATTTAACACCCCGACCCATATAGTTCCAAAGAGCTTACCATTGGCTTGATTTGAGATTCGGAATAGACTTTTTCATTGGCAAGTTGGTCTAAACGTACAATCTGGGACTTGACCTGAGAAATGGCAATATAATCTAGTGAAATCCGAGTCACGTATCAGACTGCATCGCCACGTCAAGCTAGCAATTCACCAGAGCCAGACAGAAGGATTGGACAAAGGATTCCAAAATTATAAGTGACAGAGCGAAGTATTTGGGCAACCTTGAAACTTAAAAGTGAACCCGCATTTTTATATACAAAGACTGGAAACTTAAAGGACCAGGTCAGTGTATTTGAGTAACTTTGAAACTTAAAAGTAAACCCGTATTTTTAAATACAAAGACTGCAGACCTAACGAATCAGATCACACTGTTGTTAGAGGAATACTAAATTTCACAGACCAAGTAATTCGAATGAATCTAACCTAAGTTGCTGAGTCCATTCTAACTGTGCTAGTAGATTGTGTTCCTAAAACTTACTTTGGGGAAAGGCTGGTAACCTCATAATATGAAAATAGTATATTCATAAACCACTACAGCAAGCGCTGGTGTTTGTTTTATGCTAATTCACTCAGAAACGCGAAAGCACCAGCAACCCCAGACTCCGAATGGAGCAGTGATGAGTGATGATTATATCCCGTGTGCATTAAGTGTATCGTATCATTTTGTGAGATATGTAAATTGTTAATTGTAGTCCAGGCACAAATCATTGTATTCGCGCTGTCCAAGCATATATTTTCCCAGTTTAATTCCCAGAAGAATATTGGTGATTTCTAATCATCTTCCTTGAGTTACGCTGTGTATACTCAAGAATTTAATTATTCAGAGAGGCTAACATTGGTGGGTGGGCAGCGAGACAATGCGCCTGTTAATTTGCAGCCCACAAATGTACTAAGCAGAGGTTTTTGTTCTTTTTATTTTGTCTAAAGTTATTGGAATGAAGCTATCAGACTGTTCATGGTACAAAGCTGCAAGACTAAAGTTTCGACGTCACTAGTTGTGAATTCAAAGCAGGGAATCAACGCAAACCACTTACATTGAACGTGAGGAGAAGTGCCAGCACCAAAGAAGAATTGACGAAACCACGGCTGCAGGATTCACTTAGACCAGTTAAGTTTATTAAGGAAACAGCAAAAGGACAATTTTTTTTTAAATCCTCGAACCAAGTCTCAGTGAAGACAATTTTATTTACATCTAAAATTCAACATCATTCTATCGCTATTTTAACCTGTTAAAACTAATTGATTATTGAATTTGTTACAAGTTATTTTAAAAGAAAACAATTATTGTTGATTCAGTTATTATTGGTATGAAAGCAAACGTATGAGCAAGACTCTTTAATATTTACATCTAGAAATAAATTTACATCTATAGAGCAAATACTTATAAAAGAATTTTGCTGAATTTACACCAGCTGGGGGCTTGAACCGGCTAAAACCATTGCTTAATTCTTTAGAAAAGGTGATGGATCAGATGTACGTTAATAGTGCTCTGCCTTATGCAGCATTGTTCTAGACTTCTGAAAACATCTTGTGAATATTGCTTGAGATAGAAGCGTCATTATCCTTCTATCAACAACTCTGCCAAGAGTAATCTTGTGCGAAGGTAGACACCTTTGAAGACCTATATTAGATACTCTTAAATGTTGGTCACTGGTGCACCACTACAGCAGAGCTAAGGGGAGGCAATCCGTGACACTTGAGATACGCTGATGATTCAGTTTTAAAAGCTAAATAATGGAGAAAAAAAAAGAGTTGCAGGAAGTAATTGATGCAATAGTGACAGAAAGCACATTTTTTTAAAAAAAGGCCATAGCCTTAATAACAAAAGGACAGAAGTAATGATCGCCTCGAAGTACAAGACGTTTCCAGAATGCACCATCCAATAGGTTCAAATACCTAGGCATGTTAATAACATCGGATGGAAGATATATCTCAGAAATGAGAGACAGAATAACACAGCCAAAAGCGGTATTCTATAAAAGGAAAAATTATTTTGTGCAGCAATTCTTTGTCAATGGAAGTAAATAAGAGAGGTCTTCAGTGTTACATAGAACCAATCCTAACATACGAAACGGAGTCATAGACAATTGGTAAAGAAAGCAGGAAACGCCCTTGAAGCCACAGAGGTGTGGTTGTGCAGAAGAATGTTAAAAAATACTATGAACAGCTAGCACAGGTAATTATGTTTAATGTTTAAAAGTATCAATCTACTTTCTCTGGACATGTTATAAGAATAAGACCGATGGAATATACCCTAACAACAGGATAGATTGAAGGATATAAGAGAAAGAAGTCGGATACTGGATAGTTTAACATTACGTCATGGAAAAAATTCAACATCAGAGTTGATTAATAGTACTGGAGACAGGAAGTTATGGAGTGGCTTGATGGAATACGCCATCAGGCACGTTACTACTTGAACTACATACCATAATGCCAGTTTTCTTAAGACAAAACAAGGTTTTATTGAATACTTTGTTCCATATGTCAAATATGAAAAGAGGCAGACATTGCAAAATAGCTTATAGAGACATGTTCAATGGGTTTTCAAATTGCTAACTCAACATTTCACAAACATAAAGACGTTGTTGAAAAACAAACTCAACATTTGACCAAAATGAAAAAGTTATTGAGACGCAAACTGAACATTTGACAAACATGAATACGTTGTTGAGAGGCAAACTCAACACTTCACAAACATTGAAGACCATTCTTCTTCTTCTTCGATCCTTAACCACCGACCGTCAAAGCAGTCAGTGGCCATCACGCCTAGTGGCGTCTTGTAGGGCAACAACAAATTGATTCCACTTTGCACGGTCGGTGGCCATCCTTCGTACAGTGCCCCAACTCTGGTTCATTCCTTGCATCTCAGCCTCCACAGTCCTCCGCCAAGTTGTTTTTGGTCGGCCCCTCTTTCGCTTTCCTTCAGGGGTCCAAAGCATAGCTGTTCTTGTGATGGCATCGGGGTCTCTTCTGAGGACATGACCAACCCAGCTCCAGCGTCTGCCAGCTATGATGGTATGCATGTCCTCTTGCTTGCTACGAGTAAGCAGATCTTCTGCTATTGAAGACCATGCTGAGAAGCAAACTCAACATTCCGAAAGAATTTGCACATAATATATCGGACGAGAACGTAAAAAACAAAAGCAGATGAAAAAGTAACATTGCAGTAAGAGAAGTCTGAGATAAAGATAGGATGAAAGTGTGTGTGTGAAGAAGGCAACAAGAGAAAAATTATAAACCTTTTAGGCATACACCTGTACGTACCAGTAGACACAATATTATTTCTTAGTCATGTGACTCTGGCGGACAGATAGCTAAAAACTTCAAAGTTAAACAAAACTAACGTGATAAAGATCTAATACTCTACTTTGTATGTCAAGGCTATAGTCAAAGGTCATGAGAATGCCCATCAAGTAGACACAAACGAGGTTAAAATCCCTGATGTCAAGACAATGAGTTTAGGAGCGAGTTGTAAACAAGGATAATCCAACCGATATAGGCAAATTACGTGGGTAGATATAAACACGAAGTTGATGTGTATGTATAGTCAAATAAGCGTTTTCTTGAACAGTTAACGCCATATTTACAATGTACTGTATGTAGCGGGCTGCTGTTTGTAACCACCACATGTTTATATCAGAATCTGAATATTTATATAATATGAGAATTTTGTTTACACAAGTTTGTTTCTTTCCTGAACATGATAAAAAGTAACCTGTGTCTTCTGCTTGATTGTAGAATGTGAAAGCGGGACTTATGGAATTGAATGTAAACAGAACTGCTCAAAAAACTGCGCAGATGTGTGTGACCACGACCATGGAGAATGTCCTTGTAAGATTCCTTACGAAGGGGGCCAGTGTACAGGTTCTGAACTGTAACAGCGTCTATCTTGCTGTGTCCTTCTCAATGCTTCTTTCTCTGTCTGTCGCTAGCTGTGTTGCTTTAATTAAGCTTATATCAGAACGCTAACAACAGCAAACTAACCCGTGCCAGGTGTTTTTTTTTTCAGGACAGCCTTGTATTTTCCTTCCCTTGACCATCTTTCTTCTCTAAGTTAGTAACAGCTGTCAGTAAAAAAAGGAAAGAGAAATAAGAAACAAAATGTAATTATGTGCATTTAGGTAACACTTTTTTCTTATTTTTTTTTATTTTTTTTTTTTTGGGCATGGATGATAAAATCGTTTAGATTTCATTTACTTCGATCTTAGCAGTTGGTTTTTTTTTTCCCAACTGCCACTTCTTATTTACCTTTCTGGTCTGCTTTTACACCAACGAACATTGCTCGACAATCTTTCACCCTGGCCGTGTCTTAACAAGTTAGTACAGTGGACAACTCTCTTGTATGTAAATGTGCATTAACCAACATTATCTTCTCCGCTATATCTGGTTGTCTCTAGAGCTTAAATTGTTGACAAAGATTTTATCACACTCACTTTCAGCAACATACGTGACATTCGAGTATACAGGGGAGCGGCTATAGCTGAGGGTCTCAAATGCCGTCATAGCGGATAGTGGAGTTGAAAATGTGCTCTCAACTTCGTTTTAAAACTCTTAAGGCAAGCGTAATAAATAGCCTTTGACCGCAAACCTCCAGCTCCTGGCCTTCTCGTAGCGTGACCCGTTTTAAACGGACAGGTGAAGGGGCGAGGAGCCACCCTGAAACCAAAATGCTCCGGGTAGATGAAGCTCGTAAGCCATGAATGGGCAGTTCATCTAGGAGAAGGAAAACTCTTATTTCAAACCACCTACTGATTATGTAGGTAGGTTGGGGACAATCAAAGGTTAAGAAAGGCAACCCGACATAAATGCCTGTTGAAATCACGTGCAGTACGAAACAGTGCAATGTACTTTGTTTGATGATGACGTCACTAATTAAAATTAAGCAGAATTGTGCTCAACCCGTGGATTCCTACCAGGCGTTGAGAGTGCTGGACCTCCTGCCTCGAAGGGGTCAACCTGTGCTACTAGTGGTCACCTTCTGCTGTGCTGTGACGTCAAGACTCAAAGGGAAAAAGCAAGATATATTGACCAAACACCTAGTAAATTCAACAATCTGGACTGGAATGCAGAAAGAAGTCTAAACAATCGAAAGAAGTCTTCCTCATAAATCGTCTCATGATCAAATCGATGTGGCTTGCATTCCGGAGACGCACCAGCCACATATTTTTAATCAGGGGATATCAGGCACCTCCACATCCCAGGGTAGAAGAGGAACGATGAAGTAAGCAAGTACGTAAATAGTAAGTAAGTAGTAAGTAAGTAGTAAGTAAGGATATCAGGCCTTCTGACTCGATCGAGAAAAACATAAAAGAGGTGTGCCCATACTTACCGCGAAACTCAATTCCAATCAGCGAGGTGCCAGTGAACTTTAACAATCAAGCTGAAATCATAGGGGCGGACACATCGGTTATGGAAATAAACATCTGTATTTACCATTTTTATGGCCCATCAAGCAAAGACCTGTCACTTTCAAGCATGGAAATCAAAGGCTCAAATTGCATAGTGGTCGGAGATTTCAACAGCCACTCTGAAAGATGGGGATAACGAGATGCAGACAGAAGAGTAGAAGAAATGGAGAACTAGGAGATGAATACAATTGTCCACCTTATAAAGAAACCTAATGACAAACCCAGTATTTATTCCAAAAGATGGCACACCACTTCCACTCCTGATCTAGCACTTCCACAAAATTGATAGACAGGTGCTTTGTAAGCTAGCAGATGGTGACCACAAACCAATAAAGTTGGTCATAAATATGGAATGATCCTCAGGAACTAAAACTACTGCCTCGATGGAACTACAAACGATATAAGTATGGCAGTTTTGCGATGTTGACAGACAAGTTTTGTGAGACCATTAACGCGTGCAACAGCGAAATGAAAACAATAATTGAAAGCGTCAACAAAGCAGATGTTCAAGCAGCAACTGAGTTCATTGCAAGAGGGGGGAAAAAGAACTATTACAATGATAGGAAACTCTATACAGAGCAATACAACAAGAGCAATCAGAAGTGGTCCCCCTTCGAACAAGTGTTTCGGCTCTGTATACTCCTTTACAATCTAAGGGGGGTGGGCCCTTGGTCATGACTCACAAGTATCTCCGCCTCGTGTTGTCTTATGTAGATATGAACCCACTCCACCTTGGTTGCAGCTTTAAAATCCACACTTCTGTCAGCTTCCAGTCTTTTGTCTTCTCTTTCAGCTTCCAGTCTTTTGGCTTCTCTTTCAGCTTCCAGTCTTTTGGCTTCTCTTTCAGCTTCTGCTTGCAACCGCCTTTCTTCAGCTTCTAATTTCTTTGCTTCTCTATCAGCCTCTAATTTCTTTGCTTCAGTCTCTAATTGCAACTTTCTTTCTTCCCTATCCATGTGTTTGTCCACTTCTGTTGTGACATACTGAGTGAGAGCATCACCTGTCATATTTAATTCCTTACCCATCTGCATTATCGCAGTCCTGAACTTCACTAGATCAGCCATGGCGTTACTTAGAGAGGGTATGCAAATTTACTATAACCAAATTATTGTAATTAAACTTAATTAATTAAATGAACAAATAATTTCCGTGCAACTTTGTGAGCATCAACTATTTACTGAGTACTAAATGGTACTCCTCCTAAGAAAACAATAAAAAATTATATTATTGAATTTCTCAAAAACAAATTTTCCTTATGTTATCTATGGGTGGCACAAGATAGAGTGTAGATAGATGAATAGACTAAGTATGGCTCAAGGTATATAGAAATATCCCAGGAACGAGCCCCCAGTGCGGCGTGAGGTTTTATTTGGCTCTAAGATCAGTATAGTACCGACAATTACAGAAATAGAATTTCTGCAGAAAATGGTGAAGTCCCAGTGTCTGAGAGAACTACTGGTATCACAAATTAGTTACGGCTGTGAATGATTTGATCTCGAAACAATAGTAGAGAGGAGACCGACATAAAGTGCCACCTCCGCTGTGTAACTAACTGTGATATTAAAAAAACAAGGAAACAGATTTCACTTAACAATTTTAAAAAATTTGACAAGTCGTTCAAATACAATTTCCTTATTATTTATTTAGTATATACACTATTTACTCTTGTGCTGAAGGGTGAATGTTGAAAAATGGAATGTAATGGATTTGTAAGTTTACATATGATTCACATATATTTATATATATATATATATATATATATATATATATAAATATATATATATATATATATATATTTATATATATATATATATATATTACAAGTCTTCCAATTATAGGAAACAAATTTATATCAGCTGTGCTGTTAATCACTTATAGTAAATGTATCAGCTGTGCTGTTAATTAAGTATATAACATTTATCAGCTATGCTGTTATTATTGTCTCTTTCAACGCTAAATCACTTTCTCGTCACTGACACTAATTTTTGCTCACAATGCTGACAGAAATGGTACTAATGTGTACTCATCTCTTAGAAGTTCTTGGTTTGGTTGACACAAAACCGGCTGAAGATCGTTCCTTTAGCCCACCCAAGACTGAGGGGTACTAAAGATGTAGATTCTGTGCAATCTCTATGCTCCTGCGGAGTTCCAGGCAGCTGGACTGACGACCCACGATCTCAGTTTTTATGACATGAATAAAACTTGTAACAAGGAAAAATAGGGGCTAATTTCTGTCTTCAAGCCCACCTATTTCTATTGTATATGATATGAGCGTGCCTCAGTGTCTGCATGTAGGATGAATGACAACATGGCTCAGTATGATTTAGCAATAGCGAGACAAGACAGGTGTCTACTTGCAAAACATTCTTTCTGATAAACTAATACATGGATACATTCAATAATATAAATTCAATACATGAATACATTCAATAATATAAATTCAATACATGAATACATCCCATAATATGTACACCTAGGTGTGATACAACCATTTTCTTCCCCCTATAATATACCAGGCCCTCTCTGACAAGTGCTATACTAGCTGGTAACATATATCCTAACAATATTGTTATGTTCTTATGATAGGAGTATATGAGATGAGGACTGTTTGGTGATATATCAGGTGGGAGTTATATGGAACAATAGATTGGAGTTAGATGAGACAATAGATTGAGTCCTAACAAGGACTGTTTTGGTTATATTTCAGTTGGTTTTATCTGAGATAACACTGAAGTTATAGGAGACAATAGATTGAGTTATAGGAGACAATAGATTGAGTTATAAGAGACAATAGATTGAGTCCTAACAAGGACTGTTTTGGTTATATTGCAGTTGGTCTGAGATAATAGATTGAAGTAATAGGAGACAATAGGTTGAGTCCTAACAAGGACTGTTTTGGTTATATTGCAGTTGGTCTGAGATAATAGATTGAAGTAATAGGAGACAATAGGTTGAGTCCTAACAAGGACTGTTTTGGTTATATTTCAGTTTGGAGTTATCTGAGACAATAGACTGAAGTTATAGGAGACAATAGATTGAAGTATGAGTCCTATTAGTCTTCGTCTATTCAATCATATTAGGAAATAAAATCATTATACCTAATTTCCCCAAGATACAATCAGTAAACTGATACGTTCATAGTAAAACAATATATGTTATATATATATATATATATATATATATATATATATATATATATATATATATATATATATATATATATATATATATATATATATATATATATATATATATATATATATATATATATATATATATATATATATATTATATATATATATATATATATATATACAGGTGTATCTGTTGTAGGCCTATTTTCCTAACAGTTTACAGTAAATTTATATTTACCCTCCAAGATTTAAACAGGCCAGATTTTGACTCGACTTAGCGAAGCAGGCTGCAGGTCAATGCTCTCAGGCAAGCAATAAATCAGGTTGACAGCTCCTCTCACACAGTCGGTCGTCTCTGGCTTCGTGTTCGGTGATGCGTGCCTTTGCATAAAATCTCGCCCGATTATATAGGTAGGTGAATGCTTAAGCAAAGCTTTTGGTTGGTTCCTGGCGGAGCAAGCTGATTGGTTTCCTGCAGTTTCGACTTTTGCTCGTACAGCCTAATTTTATTCAGTTTTCGTCCACCATCTTGCGTGAACAAGATGGCCACGACCCACATCCGAAAAAAACAGGGCTTAAGTTTTTTTCCTGGCGTAACTTCTTGTAATTTATTTCGGCTCAGCAACTGTGCGTTGATTGGCTGGGCTCTCGACATAGGGATTTAACAAAGTAGTGTGTTTACACAACTCGTTCCACGACAATTAAGAAACGCTATTTAGTGGAGAGCATTCGCATTCTCTTCTTTTTGTCCTTATCTCGAATAGGTCTCTTTCATTCTTAATGAGTTAATTTCTGTAGACTTTCTTGATAACAATCCATAGGCCATCCCCAGCGACAACTACTGTTGTAGTTGCACCAATATACTCTTTCGACAGTTTTACAAGCTGCGTCGTTTTTGCATCGTGTGATGCATCAACCATGACTTGTTGTCTAGTTTGAAAGATGTGTCTCACCACCATGTGTAGCTCATGTTTCTGCCATTTACTTGCATAGGTCATTCAACATGATGTATCCATAATAGCACCTAATGCTGGATTTTATTTGACATAAATGTCTAGATTCTAGATGGTTTTTGCATAATGTGTTAAGGCGAAAACATACACAGAATTTTCTAGGGTGATAAATCAATCTACATAATCTGAACAAGCAAATAATTCACCCCCCCCCCCCTTCCTCCCTTTCTTCCACTTAAAAAAAACAAAAAACATTTTACACCTACTCGGTGGCTCATGCTAGGAAAGAATTGTAATACTTTGCTGAAGTGGAATGAGCTAACGGCTTATCAGTTCTACTTAGCTAGATCATGAAAAGTTTGATACAAAAATTAAAGCTCGATTGTTCAAGGAAAAATACGATCAACAGACGCTAGAATTAAAAACATACTATAGAAATAACAATATAGACATGACAGGGGATAAGGTTTTAAGTATAGATGCCCCAGGGGAAGCCCAATCAAAACTTAAACCATATATACATAACACAAAGGAAAACGTATAACAACGACAATATTAACAAAACAAAAAAAAATGATACTTCAGAAAAGACATTCAACCAAATAGAAATTAAGCAACAAAAACTAACAAATCATTACAAACAAAAAAATAAATTAGCAAACTTACTAACTACTCATAGGACAAGGAAAGACAAGGTTAAAAAAAAAAACAACAACTCAAAAAGAACAAATACTAATACAAATTAAAACCAAGTGGAAAGGACAATAGTTATTTATAAACAATACAAAACTGAAAATACAATGACAAATACTAATATAAATTAAAACCAGACAATAGTTATTTAAATTTAATACAAAATTAGTAAATAAAATTACACTAACTACCCCAATTATAACCAATTTTTAGGTTGAACAGGGTAGACAAAGATGGAACGAGAAGAGGCAATAACGGGCAGCTGTCAAGTGTCCGCTCTCCATCCATCACCTTTTCAAAACAACAACAATATTCAAGGAAAAATTGTTAGATTAAAAAATGAACCTTTTCTTTCTGTTTACGATGCCTATTGCATTTGAAAAATTGAAAGGACTTTATAAGCAAAGCAAAGATACATGAACTGTACATGAACTATACTTCATCATCATCAAGTAACATACCTAGGGGCGTAGGAGATCATGTCTCTCCACAACTTCCTGTCTCCAGTACAAATTATCAATTATTTGTTGACCTCCTTCCATACCACGATGTCAAACTGTCCAGTAGTTTCTCAATTTGTCTTCCCTTATCTCTTTTTCCTTCAATCTTACCTGTTGTTACGATATAATCTCTTACCTGTTGTTACGATATATTCTCTTACCTGTTGTTACGATATATTCTCTTACCTGTTGTTACGAAATATTCCAGCTTTCCTCTTCTGAGACAACATGCCCCAAAAATGTGGATTGCTTCTTTCTAACTTGTGAAATAAGTTTCCTTTGTGCATTGGCCTCTTTCATGACATCCTCATTACTCTTTTTGGCTGTCCATGGTATTTTTAACATTCTTCTGTAAAACTACATCTCTGTGGCCTTGAGTGCTTTCCCTACTGGTTTACAAACTGTCCATGGCTCACTCCCATTCGTCAGGATTGGTTCTATATGACACCAAATAATTCTCTTCCTTACTTCCAATGACAAAGAATTGTTGCAAACTATACTATTGGTTTTATAGAATGCTGCTTTTGCCTGAGCTATTCTGCTCTTCACTTCTGAGATGCATTTTCTATCCCTTGTTATTAATGTGCCCAGGTATTTGAATGTATAGACCTGTTTTAAAACTGTTCCATTTACTTTGATAGTACAAACTGTGGAAGCCATTTTCTTTGAGACGACCATAACTTCTGGGTTTTTTTTCCTATTAAGGCTGAGGCCCTTTATTTTCACTTTCTGTCACTTTTATATCAACCATTTCCTGCAGCTCCTTTTCACTTTTGCTATTACGACTGTATCATCAGCGTATCTCAAGCTGTTTATATTATTGCCGCCTAATGATATTCCTGTCATGTCCTCTAGAGATCTCATTATATTTTGACCGTACACATTGAACACATCCGGTGACAGCACGCATCCCTGCCTGACACCCTTTTTTACTTGCAGAAACGTTCCTATTTGGCTGCTAATTCTTACAGCTGCTGTTTGTTGCCAGTACATGTTTTTTTATTATCCACAAGTCTTTACCATCAATGTTGATTCTTTCTAACATTTTGATAATTTCCTCATGTTTCACTTTGTCAAACGCCTTAGTGTAATTTATAAAGCATAAGTACAGATCTGTCTTAACGTCTTTGGCTTTTTCTATTAATGTTCTTATAATATTGAAACATTCAGTTGTAACAATCTAGTGTTGCGTTGTAGAAACAGATTAGTATAGCCCCATCAACTGGGCACCTGATGTAACACTCCTCTGTTTTGCCGACTGTTTATTACCAGATGTTAAAGTCTGTTTGCTCGTGTGAATTCTGGTATTTGTACCGTGTTGAAGTGTCGCTGAGTGGGTGTGTCGTTTATCACCTGGACAGTGTAATATGGACGTGAATCTAGGTCACCAGCGTGAGGCACTGCCAGGATGTAGTGCAGTCACACACACAAACCGCATACATGTTTTCTCAGGTGTGTAGAACAAAGGATAAGGTGTTGTAGTGAGTACTGGTGTGTGTAATCAGCAGATCGAGCGTAACGAAGTCGTATAGGCTCTTGTTTAGGGACACACAAACTCACTCCACCACACGTAGAAGTCACAGATGTGGTTAATGCAGATGACTTTCTCTTCAACATTTATTACAGCAATAGTACGTTGACGGACAACACAGTCAGTAGAACAAGGAACATGGACATTTCATATGTAGTAATGCATATAACCATCGAGCATAATCAACCCTGCATAGCTCGTATGTATGATGCTAGTAACGTTGGCTTGATAATATACATTTTCATTCTGTAGCTCAGAGCCCCTGACTAAACGCATCAGGTAGTCTTGTGACAAATATAGTTGCTTAATATCGAAGTCTGTGAACTTGTTGATAAAGTCAAGCCTTCATCTGGCTTCTCCCGCCAGACACTTCTTCTTCTGCTCAAAGATATAGGCCGTAATGTCGGGCCTCATAGTGATTGATGAACAACTGTGTATTTTCATAGGCAGGCATTATCCTCCATATCGAAACATACCGCCATAATGCGGGTTTCATATAAATATACGTTCATTGTGCTTCTATAAAGTAATTCGACAAATAGACTTAGTTAGCTACGTCAAGCACACATAATGGACTCTGGATCTCAAGAACTGTGAGCGCTACTCACAGGTTCATACTAAATGTTCTGCAATCTTGGCATAATAATAAAGTTTATTTTACCTTGGACAGAATCCGAGAAATACACAAATAACCACTGTCGTCATTCTAGACGAACAGAATAACTCTGGGGAGAATCACTAAGATCACAGTTATACTGAAGACTCTCTTTCCCCCAGTTAATGCAGAGAAGAACAACGGACATCTTGTCCGGTCAGAAAAACAGCTCATCACTCCCAGACGGAAGTCTTCTCGGTTAGCGCTAAAAACTAGCGCATGCGTAGACAGAACAGATTTGAGAACAGTTAACCGGCCCTCTTAAGACAAATCAACCACAAAGAATAAACACAGGGAAGATAACCCCAAATCAACCTGTCCCAGAGAGTTAACATATAGTTCTCTACCTTCGATCGTCAAAAGTATTAAATAGATTTACGTCTTATGAAACCGTCAAAACGACAGCAACAAATATGTATAGCATTATTTGTGTCTTTACCATCTACAAACCCACACACTGTTAATCACAAATGTCAGGTTTAATTTTATTTCTCGCTCTTCTCATGATAATTCGTATCGGTCATATATATATATATATATATATATATATATATATATAATATATATATATATATATATATATATATATATATATATATATATATATATATATATATATATATATATATATATATATATATATATATATATATATATATTACACTTGCACTACCGTAATCTTCAGAGAACAGACTGTATGAATACAGTAGAAGGAAAAAGCATTCAGCAAGGCGACTGTGGTGTCAAAATCTTAACATAATACGTTGCATCTACAAATCAAGATCATTTCCGAAGTAGAAAATATAAAGCAAACAAGTTTTTCATTTAAGCTAGAAGAATCTGTGTCAAGTTAGATGTCGAATTCTCCGAGCAACAGAAATTATTCAAGGCCTATCAAATATTGAGCTATGTGATCATTTTGAACCAAGTATCAAGACTCCACCTCCCTCATCCCCCATTTTCAGAGCTGCACTTGATACACATTGCAGGAAACAGTATAAACGTGACAGAAAAGCATTACAGCAAAATAACCTTTGTCAAACCCCAAGAAACACAACAGTGTATCATGTAGGTTTGTCAGTGCACGATTTGCTGTGGATTTGCAATCACAACAATACTAATGATAAATAAGTCTCGTCCTTCCAAAGGTACGACCACAACATAATGGCTGACATAAGAATTTAACACCTTCTGCAGGTACTTTCCTTTTATTACTGTAAGCACACAGAATCAGGCCCACACGGCCAACAACACGTATGAAATATATAAATACAAATGCCAGAGAAACTTGCCTGGATTAATTGCATTAGAGAGCCTCATACATCCCAGTATGATGGCATTATACACACTATACTGACTATCGCTCACCCCTAGCCATCCAAAAAAACTATAGCTAAGAAATACCCTAGGCTTAAAGAACTAGTCATATGCGGCCTGAAGATAATCTCCACTGGACACTACACTCATCCAGAATTAAACAGAATTCTCCAACTGAATTGAATATGGCGATCTCTGGCTAATAATCCATATGACGCCCCGCACAGCAACTAGCTGGCGACAGGGAAGAAATATATACGTCCGCTCGGAACGCTTAGCTAGAACTCACTGACTTTTCGCTCCTTCGATTTCTTCCGGCGTCCGCCATGTCACATGACTTGCGTCGCCACAACTCACTGATAACAATCTCGCCAACCTGATTTTTCGTCACTGCAAAATAGCTCCGTGATATCCCCCCCCCCCCCCCCCCCCCTTAAGAAAGAAAGAAAACGTAGTTTTCTTCCATCGGAGGAAGCTTTGCCAGACCCCCTATGGAGTTGGGACGACTATATGCCATAACAGCATCTCCTCATCTGAATCCAGAGCAAGCCATAGTTCTATCCTGCCATTGTCAATACTGCATTTTCCAAGCTCCCCAACACACAACATACGTATGAAGTAAGCTATCCCAGGCTTTGGCAGTCGTGAAAAATGACAACGACTGTCCACCCCTAGTCTATCAAAATACAATCTATAGTACATTTATAGTTATTCTTATCCAAGCATCCACAACAGTAAATAATCCCATAGCACAAACACTCATTTATATCATGGTTTAAATATACATTCCATTTAACTCTATGGCAACTTGCCTTTATGGCACCATGATACATAAATTACAACTGTACACCATCGTATAGCATGGTCTTTAAAGTTTATAAAACCCTTATATTCTTATCAGAATAGGACTGGAGGCGTGGGTCAGACTCTAAGGTTCGGTTCGCGTTAACCGAAAATACCTACTGAACGCGAACCCGATACCTATATCTTGCTATTTCTGAACTATCAGCAGATGGTTATGGAGCAGCGACATGTGCTTCCACCTGACTGCATCACGCGCACTCCACCTATTCGCGAAAGTCACTCGTGCAACTTTGGTGTTTTCCCGCAATGACAATACCTCCACGAACTTCACTGGCGCGACTTCATTAAACACTCATCTGAGTGTGCGCCAACTAGCACTCAGGGGAACATTGCGAACCCAAACCGTGCGATCGCCAGCTCTCGGGCTCTCCGATATGCCTCTACTGTTCTTATCCATGTACCTTGGCACTTGCCGCGCACTCCGTTTCAGATGAACTTTCTTCTCGGGTGGAGATCCATCGACCACCTGGTCATCCGCCTCGGGACTTTGGTGTTGCTGAGCCTCTGCTCCGGACGCACCCATGGCATTATGCACTCCCCGTACATTGCCGACAATTAAATCGGCAATCGGGTCTTCGAGGACGAACGCGTTCACTCTACCCGAGAGGAACGGGGTGTGCACATTAATACACGCCTGGGGGTAAGACTCAACTTTGCCCCCAAATGTAGTACACTTTACAGTTTTGCCTGTAAGGTAGGACTCGTCGATACATGACCGACGCACGCCAATTATAGTACACCCAATATCACACGGAGACTGGTTTCTTCTCCACCCTACCTTTGTGGAGAGCCACCTTGCCAGTCTCATGGACTGCCAACCAGAGCCGGATTAACGTAGTAGCAAAAGTAGCATATGCTACGGGCCCCGCGCTTTTAGGGGCCCCGCGCCAATAAATATGTACATAATTTTTTGGTCATCTTCTAATACGTGCGTTAAACCAATGATCTTGTGATTTATGCCATCTTTAGCGCCTTTTCATTTGGTGTCACGAAATTGTGAGAGAAAGAGCATAAGAGGGTGACTTAGTGTGACTCTTCATTATTTTTATCTTAACTGTTTGCGGACGGAAGCCATTTAAGTGGCGTTGAAAATTTGGTCACGTTTGGACTGAAGCCACTTTTTTGGCTCTAGGCGACTGCCCCTCTAATTTTGTTTCGTTCTTTGTGAAATGAATTTGCATTAACAATAAAAACTAGAATTTAGGAAACGGAAACTTCCTGTTTTAATTGAGGTATACGGCGTGCTTGCACTCTCTTTCGATCTTGATTAAAATTTCTTGATTTGTAAGGTTAGAAAACTCAAAAAATGAGCAGTAGACACAGAGATATTGGACGTAATTATGCTTCTGGAAGTGAAAAACGTAAAGCGAAGGAAGAAAAAGAAAGAAGAGATCAACTTGTGATATCAAAAACACGTAAGCTGACAGAATATTTTGATGTTCATGGTGGTGGTACTCTAACCGCTGAAGCTGGAAGTACAGGAACAACTAGTACTAGTGCAGCAGAAAACATACAGCAAAACCCAGTATACACTGAGTCTGAATGTGAAAGAATAAGTGAAACGAAGAAGTACTCTAATGATATTGGTGACTGTCCGAACAATATAGATGACTGTGAGCGTGAATATTGGATATCCAAGGGAAGTGAAAAATGTCAACATGTTGATAGTGCCTTCTCTTCATCCGTGCGATTGTATGACACTGAAAAGAAAACTCGATACTGTCAGAAGTCTTATTTTACACATATTCATAAACCTACAAACAAGCAACATGCAAGAAAATGGTTATGCTATTCAGAAAGTAAAGGGCGCCTATTATGTTTCCCATGCAAGCTTATGAGTTCAGAATGTTCATCAAAGTTTACTGTGGAAAGGTTTAATGACTGGAAAAATACAAGCAATCTATTGCGTCGACATGAAGAAAGCTCCTCACATAGACAAGCTTTAATTTCACTGTTGATGCGTAAAAACAAACGTGAACGTGTCGATTCCCACCTTGTGAAACAAATGGACATTCAAGAAAAGTATTGGCACAAACTTCTAGAGCAAATAATTGAAGTTGTGAAGTTTTTAGCAGAACGAGGCCTTTCATTTCGTGGCAGTGATGAAATTGTTGGGTCGGGTCCCCTTATAACGGGAATTACTTAGGGTTGTTAGAATTACTGGCCAAGTTTGACCCTTTTCTGGCAGAGCATATAAGTACTCATGCAAACAAAGGATTTGGACATACATCATATCTATCTAAAACAACGTGTGAGGAATTCATCAATCTGATTGGATCCGGCATACTGGATCACATTCTCTGTGAAGTGAAGAAATACAAGTATTATTCCGTTTCATTGGATTCCCAACTAAGATGGTTTGGCCATGTCTGCAGAATGGGAGAAGATCGGCTACCACGACAAGCATGGGAAACAAAGAGCCAGGGATCCAGACCTCCAGGACGACCCAGAGTCCGCTGGGAGGACAACATTAGACTATCTTTGAAGGACCGAGGACTAGAATGGAACCAGGCCAGGAAGAAGACAGCTGATAGAATGGTCTGGCGCTCTCTCTTCCAAACCTCTACATCTCGCGGTAGAAGGGGAACGACTAAGTAAGTAAGTAAGTTCATTGGATTCTACTCCAGATTTATCTAATATGGACCAGCTGACTTTGACTCTGCGCTATGTTGAAAGATTTGTGACATTTTTGGATATGGAAGGTCATAGTGCTGAACAGTTTACTAAAAGTCTACTTAATTTTTTAAAGGCAAATGACTTTGATATTAAAGACTGCCGTGGTCAAAGTTATGACAACGCCAGCAACATGAGTGGCAAGTTTATAGGATTACAAGTACGAATTAAAGAGATGAATAAGTTTGCGCATTACATTCCGTGTTTTGCACATTCACTAAATTTGGTTGGAAAATGTGCTGCTGAAGGTTGTCAAGAAGCAGTCATTTTCTTTGGATTTGTTGAAAGCCTGTACACCTTCTTTTCTGCTTTTACCAACTGGTGGGGTCTACTTTCTACTGCATTATGTGCTGGCGGTACTCATAATAAGTCCCATTTGTCCGTTGTGAAAAGACTGTCAGATACCAGGTGGTCCGCTCGGGCAGATGCAACAGAAGCACTTTTACGCAGCTTTTCTGCAATAAAACAAGTCTTGGATGATATTTCAGATAACAATGATCAGAAGGCAGAGTGTCGTCAACAGGCTCGTGGTCTACTTTCAACCATGATGAAGTTAGAAACAGGAATAATGATCATACTGTGGGATCAAGTATTACAGCGTTTTCAAATGACCAGTGCTTCTTTGCAATCTTCTGACCAAGATTTGAATACAGCTTGTACACTCTATGAATCCCTGCGGGGGTATATTCAAGCTATGCGGTCTACTTTTGCAGACATAGAGCAAAAGGCCAAGGATCTGACTGAGTGTGAACGTTATCAAGAACAAACTCGAAGAAAACACAAACGAAATCGAGAGCATTATGATTTCAGTGGTACCAGCACACTTGATCCACTTATTGAATCTCAAACGCCTTCTCAGCAGTTTAAAAGTCAAACATTTCTTGTCCTTATTGATAGCTTGCTCTCTGCCTTGTCAAAACGCCAGAAAGCTTATCAAAAGTTGAATGATGTATTTGGATTCCTTCGTCAGTTACAGTCTTTTACACCTGAAGAGGTGGTAACGAGATCATCGAATCTTATTAAATCATATCCGGAAGATCTGGAAGAAAGTCCTTGTGAAGAACTTGTGCAGTTTACAGAACTGTTGAAAACTGATCTTGCTTCTCATATTGGCACTACTCTAGACCTTGTAGAGTTACAGTTTTACCGTTTGATAATTGACAATTCTTTGGAGTCATGTTTTCCAAATGTAGAAATCGCCTTGCGCATCTATTTGTCAGTAATGGTAACCAACTGCAGTGGAGAACGATCATTTTCAAAACTGAAACTTATTAAAAATGAACTAAGGAGCACCATGGGTCAAAAGAGATTGAACAATCTGCCACTAATGAGCATTGAACATAAACTTCTGCGTGAAATTGATACATCCTATATCATCAACATTTTTGCTCATGCTAAATGTAGAAACATTAATATTTAAACAATAATGTTGACTGTGTTGTTACTTTTGATAATGATAATTACTATGCAAATTTAAAATGTATGTGTTCAAATATATTTGTGTTGTTTTATTGCTTTTTTTTTAATATAGGGCCCCTTTCTTAACATACGCTACAGGCCCCGTACTAGCTTAATCCGGCCCTGCTGCCAACAGACATGGTGCCGCATGCCCGCATTGTAGCACTAACTTCTCGTTCGCATTAAACAGCGGACGACACCCCACACAGTTCTCGCTGTTGACTGTGTCCGACACAAACGCGGAATTCGCGTGTTCGATTGGGGTAGGACACCTCTCAGCGCAATGATTATTGCCACCACAATTAGAGCACAGGCGCTCCCTCTTCGGCTCATCACGTGGACTCTTACTGGTGCTTTTAGATGACGAATACCACGCATCGGAGTCAGAAGATCGACTCTCTCAGGAACCACTCTTCTGCTTGGACTGTTTGGTTTTATACTAAAACCGATCTTCGTCCCCAGAATCCTCGAAGCGTATTTGCTTTCGCGTTTGGCGCTCTCCTCCGTCGCTATCACTTTTAAATTGTCGGTTCTGCCAGTTCGAGCGACCATTCCTATAGGATCGGAAGTTCCCATAATTCCCTCTCCTTGGCTGATAGGGACTGGAGGACCTATCGTGCTTCTGCTCTTGGCACCTGTCTGCCTCGCCTGACTGATTTCGACATGGTTGGCGCTGTATCTTGCTGACGCCTGCGACTAAGGCGTCTGGCACACCTGACTTCTGAATGAGTTTGCCCGGATGGGCAAGGACGTAATGGTGCCCCAGTTGGGCCATAGACTCAATGTCTTTTGGCTGGCGCTCTTGGAAAAAAGCCACCAACTCAGTTGAACATGAGGACAGCACTTTGTCCCGTAGCATCAAATCTAGCAAGCCATTATAGTCCTTAGTAATTCCTTCCATCTCAATCCATCTATTTAACAGAAGTTTGATTTTCGAGATGAAGTCCTCGAAGTCTTGATCTGCACTTGGCATCGCGCTTCTAAAGCGCGTCCGGTACCCGTCAGCCGTCAGACGGAACTTCCGGAGCAACCGTTCCTTCACCTTGTCATAATCAGCCCGCTCTTCCAGCGGGAGGCTATAAAAAGTCTCCATCGCAGGCCCCACTAGCAGCGTGGATAACAGAGATGGCCATTGATCTCTGTCAGCCTTCCAGGCCATACATTCGGCCTCGAACCTCTCGAGGAAAAAATCTAAACTGTCGATTTTCTCATTAAAATTTGGCGACGATGAGACCCGCCCGGAGTCGAGTTCTGACAACTCGCACCCACTTCTAATCTCTTCAATTGTATTTCCTTATCAATCCTCATTCTCTCTAACTTTAACTCTCAATCCATCTTCTTTTCCTGTAATTCTAACTTTCTCTGTTTCAAATCGTTATCTTCTTTCATCTTCCTTTCTTGTAACTCTTTATCTTCTTTCATCTTCCTTTACTGTATTTCAAACTCTCTTATTTTGAGTTCTAACTCTTCAGCGCGAGACTCTCTTTCCCGTTTCTGTTTCTCACTCTTTTCCTTCTCCAAAGCTTTTTTTATTTTCAACTGAATAAAATTTGTCTTCAGCAAAATCCATCAGTTCTTTCTGGGTGTACCCACATTCTTTGCCTATCTGAAAGAAACCCTGTAGATCCATGATGTACACTCAGAATACTCACTATTATCTTTTGCTATAGATTCTAACTATACACCTACTCAATCATATGTACCATAGACACCTCACCTATATCAACAGATAACTCTCTGCTTACAAAGTACGCAATAATGATATATAAATAGCAATATACTTCTCACAGTACAAACATATGCATGTATATATGATCCTTTTCACCTCTTAATGTATATATATACAATGCACTTCAATTCTCAATGCATAAATATAATCCCCTTCAACTTTCAATGTATAAATATCATCATCAACATCCCCTCTCAATGCATAAACATAATCCACTTCAACTGTTTTCTACTGTCTCCTTACTCACTAGTTTTTTGGTCTTTCCGCCCACTAACTCTCTGTGATACAACTCACTCTGGTCGAAAGTTGTATTTCATCAGCTGCTAATACCTCTTGGTACTATGCCACCTCAAAACTGTAATGTTACGGCACCGCCACCAAATTGAAAAATAACACAGCTTCTCCAACACATTATCTTACCAACACCCACCTTGGTGTTGTACTATGGCAATATTTGTACTCTCAATGCTGTATCTAATAACAGAAAGTTTACAATTGGCAGAAACAAAGAACACACCACCGATGAAAAGACAAACACTAAACGGAACGATAACTACCAGTCACGGTGAATAAGATGACAGACAAAGTTGAGCAGAGATAGATTGGTATATACAATGCGTGGCTGACCACGAACGAAAACAAGGGATACCTGTTAATGTATTTACAACATAGCAAGAAGGAACGAGAGATCACACCACCTAAACACAACAGAAGAGTTACTGATTGTACAGGACAACGTAAATACAAACTCCACCAATACACCTAACAAAAACAGGGCTTGGAATGTTAAATAGGGCAATCGCAGGAAACACCTCTGCCTAACTCCACCACTAAACATATACAGCCACACCCTAGAAAGGAATCAGTCTAATCCAATCTTTCCCCACAACTGAGAAAAGAAAGCATTAAACTCGCCATCCACCCTTGAACTCACAAATATAATATTAAACACAGTAGACTATCCAATAACTCCACTTAACAATGATGTGTTGAGAGCTAACTCCTTCACTAGCCACTACCACCTAAATCACACCAGTCAAAATAAACTAAATAACATAACAGCAATACTGACACTGTAACATATCAAAGATATAATATGTAAATACCCCACCTAATAGGAACTATAGTGAAAGATCCCACCTAACTACCTAACACCCTATAAAAATACAGACTAAATTTCTACCAAGAAAGCGAGGAAAAGAACAAAACAAAAGGAAAGAAAACAACAACAAATCAATAAGCACACCTCAAGAAACAGACGTAGAGCGGAACAAAACTTGTTGCTAAACTAACAAAAACCCGACACAACTATCCCACTACTCTAGAGAACCAGACTGAACGATAAGTAGGATCTGGTGGATAGACAGAAAAGAAAATTTTAAAGGAAGAAAACGGAATGTAATGGAAAAACAAGAAAAACATAAATGTAACAAATAATACAAAGATTTACGAACAAAAAACTTAACTGATGGTCCAGCGACGCTTATCCAAGAAGCTCTTCAGCACCGATGATGAAGATGAAGACAGCACAAACGAATCTCCACACTTGAAACGACCAAACGAAAATGTTCCAGAAAACCAGACTTCTCCGCAAGTCTGTGTGCCAGCTTTTAACACTGTTGTCCTTTGGCACGGTACTGTGACAAATATTCACACGTATACACTGTTCTACCCGGTGCTATCACAGCACTGTCCACAATAGAATCCACCGTATTATGTCACATATCAAGACTTATACACAAGTCTATGTGCCGAAAAAATACGAACATGTCCTTGGCACTATCAGGAATCCAGCGGACTACAGGATAGAGTACTCCGGAACCACTCAAATCAGCAGTTTACTCTTCAGCACAGATATCTGTCAAGAATTCACTAAACAGAAAATACCAATCTTTCACTGTGACCTCACAACATAATGGCTGACATAAGAAATTAACACCTTCTGCAGGTACTTTCCTTTTATTACTGTAAGCACACAGAATCAGGCCCACACCGCCAACAACACGTATGAAATATATAAATACAAATGCCAGAGAAACTTGCCTGAATTAATTGCATTAGAGAGCCTCATACATCCCAGTATGACGGCATTATACACACTATACTGACTATCGCTCACCCCTAGCCATCCAAAAAAACTACAGCTAAGAAATACCCTAGGCTTAAACAACTAGTCATATGCGGCCTGAAGATAATCTCCACTGGACACTGCACTCATCCAGAATTACACAGAATTCTCCAACCGAATTGAATATGGCGATCTCTGGCTAATAATCCATATGACGCCCCGCACAGCAACTAGCTGGCGACAGGGAAGAAATATATACGTCCGCTCGGAAAGCTTAGCTGGAACTCACTGACTTTTCGCTCCTTCGATTTCTTCCGGCTTCCGCCCTGTCACATGACTTGCGGGAAAAGTCATCAGCGTCGCCACAACTCACTGATAACAATGTCGACAACCTGATTTTTCGTCCCTGCGAAATAGCGCCGTGACAAGGTTAAAGTGGGGATGACAGTAATGACCAGGATCTAGAAAAAAAAATTTGTGATATGAGTAGGAACATATGTCTGGCTGTTTTGTTTAATTTTCCCTCAATATTTTAATCCGGCAACTCTGTAACGGCCCGGTCCTCAAACAATACATGATGCAGCAACAAACTGCCAGTTTTACGAACCAACAAAATGAACGTCACTCCAAGTTCACATATTAATATATGCTTTCGTACTGGGTCGAACAATGTCACACAGCACTCACATCCCTCGCCGATGTTAAACGTATCTAGCATAAATGCTACATTAGCAGGTTTCGAATTACGATTCAGCCAGGTTTTCCTGAGAGGACCATTTTCATGCTTGAGTTCTTCCGTGAACTACCTTTAAAACTGTTTTGGGATTTAATACACGGTTTGAATTATGTATGTCACAAAGTCTAGCAGCATTTCCACGAGAGCCACAGTGAAAACAGTCGCTTTTAATAATTCTAGACTGCATCACCACCTTATCACATAACAGACCTACCTCCTCTGTAGTCTGGTCGACTCCTATAATTGTCTCTTATGTATCTATTCTAGAGAAAGGCAATTGATGGTGAGAGCACGAAGACTCTGGCGATGTGAAGGAAACATTGAGGAAACCGGATTTTTTTTTTTTTTTTTTTTATCCTTAGCCGGCGACCGTCAAAGCAGTCAGTAGCCATCACGCCTAGTGGCGTCTTGTAGGGCAACAACAAATTGATTCCACTTTGCTCGGTTGGTGGCCATCCTTCGTACAGTGCCCCAACTCTGGTTCATTCTTTGCAGCTCAGCCTCCACAGTCCTCCGCCAGGTTGTTTTTGGTCGGCCTCTCTTTCGTTTTCCTTCAGGGGTCCAAAACATAGCTGTTCTTGTGATGGCATCGGGGTCTCTTCTGAGGACATGGCCAACCCAGCTCCAGCGTCTGCAAGCTATGATGGTGTGCATGTCCTCTTGCTTGCTCCGAGTAAGCAGATCTTGGTTGGTGATGGTATTCGGCCAAAAGATTCGGTGAATTTTTCTTAGGCATGTTGTGTGAAAAGAGGACAATTTCGACATTTCCTTCTCTGTAACTCTCCAGCATTCCGCACCATAGAGAAGCACAGAAAGCACACAGCTCTGATATAATCTTAATTTAATTTTGTACTTGTGCTGTACTGAGAGGACTTCCAGAATTCATTCTGATGTTGATGTCTTTGCCTGCCCCGCCGTCTGGTGTTACTATGCATCCTAGGTATGTGAAGGTGTATGTCTGTACCAGTTGCTGATTCCTTACTGATATGGGCTCAGGGTTGCTCACATTGAGCGTCATGACCTCTGACTTCTTTAAATTGATGTTCAAGCCCACCTGCTGGCTAAACTTATTAAGTCTATCCGTTTTTTTCCTGGATGTGTTGATGTGAATGTGCTAGTAGTGCAATGTCATCTGCATATTCCAGATCTTCCAATGTAGAAAATTTAGTCCATCTTATGAGGAAACCGGATGGGTAGCATTAAAAGGTAGTTCTTGTTTAGGGATCTCCAGGGTAAAAGAAGCCGAGATAGACCAAAAGACGCAGAGATAGACCAAAAGAAGCAGAGATAGACCAAAAGACGCAAAGATAGACCAAAAGACGCCGAGATAGACCAAAAGAAGCAGAGATAGACCAAAAGACGCAAAGATAGACCAAAAGACGCCGAGATAGACCAAAAGAAGCAGAGATAAACAAAAGACGCAGAGATAGACCAAAAGAAGCAGAGATAGACCAAAAGACGCCGAGATAGACCAAAAGACGCCGAGATAGACCAAAAGAAGCAGAGATAGACCAAAAGACGCCGAGATAGACCAAAAGAAGCAGAGATAGACCAAAAGACGCAAAGATAGACCAAAAGACGCCGAGATAGAACAAACGACGCAGAGATAGACCAAAAGACGCCGAGATAGACCAAAAGAAGCAGATATAGACCAAAAGACGCAAAGATAGACCAAAAGACGCCGAGATAGAACAAACGACGCTTAGATAGACCAAAAGACGCCGAGATAGACCAAAAGAAGCAGAGATAGACCAAAAGACGCAGAGATAGACCAAAAGACGCCGAGATAGAACAAAAGACGCAGAGATAGACCAAAAGAAGCCGAGATAGACCAAAAGAAGCAGAGATAGACCAAAAGACGATGAGATAGAACAAAAGACGCAGAGATAGACCAAAAGAAGCCGAGATAGACCAAAAGACGCCGAGATAGACCAAACGACGCCGAGATAGACCAAAAGAAGCAGAGATAGACCAAAAGACGCCGAGATAGAACAAACGACGCAGAGATAGACCAAAAGAAGCAGAGATAGACCAAAAGACGCCGAGATAGAACAAACGACGCCGAGATAGACCAAAAGACGCCGAGATAGACCAAAAGAAGCAGAGATAGACCAAAAGACGCAAAGATAGACCAAAAGACGCCGAGATAGAACAAACGACGCAGAGATAGACCAAAAGACGCCGAGATAGACCAAAAGAAGCAGAGATAGACCAAAAGACGCAAAGATAGACCAAAAGACGCCGAGATAGACCAAAAGACGCAGAGATAGACCAAAAGACGCCGAGATAGACCAAAAGACGCCGAGATAGACCAAAAGAAGCAGAGATAGACCAAAAGACGCCGAGATAGACCAAAAGAAGCAGAGATAGACCAAAAGAAGCAGAGATAGACCAAAAGAAGCAAAGATAGACCAAAAGACGCAGAGATAGACCAAAAGACGGAGCGATAGACCAAAAGACGCAGAGATAGACCAAAAGACGACGAGATAGAACAAAAGACGCAGAGATAGACCAAAAGAAGCAGAGATAGACCAAAAGACGCCGAGATAGAACAAAAGACGCCGAGATAGAACAAAAGAAGCAGAGATAGACCAAAAGACACAGAGATAGACCAAAAGACACCGAGAAAGACCAAGAGAACCAGAGATAGACCAAAAGACGCCGAGACAGACCAAAAGACGCAGAGATAGACCAAAAGAAGCAGAGATAGACCAAAAGAAGCAGAGATAGACCAAAAGAAGCAGAGATAGACCAATAGACGTTGAGAGGCGACCTGGAAATAGAAATGACAAGGGACAACCTTGAACAGACGACACGAACGAACGAACGAACTTTATTTTCAAAGGGTTAAGAATTGGGCACGCAGGCCCGTCTGACATTCTGCCCTTTCTCTCTCTCTCTCATCAGGAGGAGTTGGCATGCGTTTATTGAAAAATCTATGCTCCTTGGGGAGCGAAAGATTATTTATTGATTGATTGATTTGATCATTATTGATTGAATGATTGATCCATTATTGATTGATTGATTCATTGATTGATTGATTGATTCATTGATTGATTGATTGAATCATTACATTAAATGTCTATCCTTCTGAATCCTGAAGACAGAAGGAATCTTGCTGGCCAAAGAAAACGCTTCCGCGACTTGACATATAGTACAGACATGAAGATGACACTAGAACAATGGGCCTGGGCATTAAACCCCCACCACCAGCCCCCTAAAATGTCAAGAGACAAAGGTTTTAAATAGCCAACAATGGTTTGGGAAAGACAAGACCAACTTCGCTCTTGACACAAAAGTAACATCGTAGCTATTAGCACCAACGTACGCGGGCACACCACCAGCTTTAAGGTTTAGGTTGTCTAGAGGACAGTATCCATCCTGTACACAGAAATAAATGAGCTCAACTACTATGTGACGGTATTGCTTCCCCTGCTTTGCAGTAGTGGTCCAATGGTGGCAAAACTGAAGAGTATCTATTATAGGCTTCAATGGAGTCTATTTGTACACAAGATTACTCTTGGCAGAAATGTAGACAGAAGAGTGGAAAAGCTTCTATCACATGGGAGTCTTCACAAGATATTCAAATAAGCGAAAACAATGCTGACTGTCGCTAAGCACGTTAATTCTATAATCTGCCGACACTTTTATGAAGAATTTAGCAATGGTTTATTCTAGCTCGTTAAGCCCCTACCGCTAAGTTAATCAGTGGAATTATTATTATAATATATATAGCTCTGTTTATAGTGTGTGTTTAGTAACTTTGACTGAGACAAGCATGTAGTACATTTAAAAGGATTGAATTGAAGTTAAATTTGTAACATTACAAATAACAAAAATTAATAGCTAATCACTTTTAGTTTAACAGTTTAAAAGAAATAATTGGAATATTTATGAAAAGGATGTAATCACTTGGATGGGATTTAACTGAATACAGGAGGTCACTTTTGGCAGCGGGTATTTTCATATAGCTGCCAATGGTAGTTTCTTCTCCAGCTGGGTCAGGTCCTTTCAATCTGTTCTCGCTCGTCTCTGGTCAAAGTTCAGGAGCCGCCCATTCCCAGAACGTCAATGAGTAACGGCCAAGTTGGTTCTGCGTCTGTCTATAAGACCCTCTTATGATGGCGTCTCGCAAAACGTGAGTCCATTTCTACCTTAACTTGGTTCCAGAGATAGTACTTTCTGCTGGTACCACCAATAACTGGTAATAGAAATAGAAACGAAACGCTCTTCTGAGTATGGCGTTTTCCGACACAGTTCTGTGCCCCCCCCCCCCCCCCCTTATATTCTACCATCCCATGTCAGAATTTACCTTCGATGAGAATTAAATTTAATCCTTCGGGATAAAACTTCCTTTACATTTAAACTGAATAGCTTTAGCTTTACATTACATTTAAATGAAAAGGTTAAACGTACAGAGATAATATTTGTTTACATTTACATCTCCAATGTTTGAAAAGTGTTCACAATATAAATTCATTTATGTTTCATTAACATTTACACTTGAGGAAAAGTTTGAAACTTCTATTAGTTAAAATGAATATTATCAAATAGACATTTACACTGGTTTAAAGCTTGAAAACTTACATTAATTTTAAAGTGAATGTGTTTATAGGGACATTTACACTGCTTTAAAAATGTAAGTATTATACTTAGAATGTACATCCTTTCTTCCCATCTTTCCTTCCTTGCTCCATAGGGAACCTGGAACTATTTTATGCTTTTAGTTCTCTTTACGAAACTATCAATAAAGCAATAACCGCCCCTTGCAGTGCTGGTTCATGAATCATCATTCTAGATACTGAGGTTGCCAGCCCCAAATGGCTTTGACATCCAATAACGGCTTTCACACATTAAACTTCACATGGTAATGTATACATGTATATGTTAGTTCACATGTTAGTAATAAAATATGAAATATAAATCACAACTTAAGCCAATCCTGGCTACAGACGTGTTTGCTCAGATGAATAAAAGAGACGAATTGTTCTCTTACACGCGTCTGGGATGTCTGTAATTCTAAAATTGATTCCCTTTCAGACTCCGTGTTTCTTCAGTTTCTTAGTCCGGGGGTTCCTTATTAAAATTTGAAAGAGAATGCCTGTGCTTTGTAGGTCTTATCTGGTTCTCCAATAAATGGTCCGGTTAACAAATAGGAATTATGAATCTAGTCTTCACTCTGGCGAGGTCTGAGGTTGTCTTGGCGAGCTTGAAATTCACAGTGAGATATAACTTCGAGAATGGTCAGGCTATATTCCCCTCAATGTTGTTAGGAATCTAATCAGAAAGATCCAATCATTTCAAGCAGGTCGGGTGGGGTACTTTCAAAATATTTCCTACATGGAAAAATTTTGCAAAGGTCACGTCTCCCATATATGGTAATATGATGTCTTGCATACACTCCCACCAACGCATTTGTAGACTCATATTGTCTAAAATGTCACATACTAGTACTCAACTACTGCTCGTGTCAATGCGTCAGCTAGCTGGATCTGAAATAATCACGCAGCAGACTATTCTTGTGCCAAAAAATACTGAGCGAACTAACTCGCTCCTTTGTTCACTGACTTCTTCTTCTTCAAGCACCATGCCTAGTGGCGTAGGAGATCACGTCTCTCCACAACTTCCTGACTCCAATACAATTTATCAATTCTGCTGTTGACTTCTTTCCATGCCACGATGTCAAACTGTCCAGTATTTGCTCTCTTTGTCTTCCCCTATCTCTTTTTCCTTCAATCTGGCCTGTTGTTACGATATATTTCAGCCATCCTCTTCTCATAACATGTCCCAAAAAAGTGAATTGCTTCTTTCTAACTTGTGAAATACGTTTCCATTGAGCTTTGGCCTCTTTCGGGACATCCTCAATATTCTTTTTGGCTGTCCATGGTATTTTTAACATTCTTCTGTAAATCACATCTCAGTTGCCTCTAGTGCCTTCCCTATTTGTTTACTAATTGTCCATGGCTCACTCCCATATGTCAAGATTGGTTCTATATAACAATGAAGAATTTTCTTTCTTACTTCACTGACTATTCAACATAAATGCAGCACTTGGACACTTCCGTCCCTTTTGAAATATTCTGTCAACTCCTTTCACAAACCCCTAACCTTCTGATCTTTAACCCCACAATTCCCCCTGCAACCAATCACAGTATCTCGTTTTGTCACATGACGTTCAGATTACCCTTAAATCGCTCGAGGAAAATACTACGTAAACTCACCACGTAGTTTACCACACAAATACAAAGTCTAAATGAAGTAGACAGTTCAGGTTATAATTATTCACCTTGTATTCACATGTAGCAGATTAACACACACAATTACAACTCACTTTGGGTAATAAAACAATTTTATCGAACAGATAAGAAGCCAAATATCATTAGTCATCAGTAATTAAACAGGATATTTTTCTTCGTTAACCGAGAACGTCAGCTGATACCATTCAGACCGGAATCTAGTTCAACGAGTTACTACAGCCATTTATATACGTTTCTGTGTGTATGTGCCCGCGTCAGTTGAATGTGCGCAGGTTACGGCATCAATTTGAAGATATGTGGCAGTGTGTGTTTATACGGCACTAGTAGTTATATTGATTTTATTTAGTCAGAGTTAATCTTTCATATGTTGTTGTGGTTCAAGTGCTAACTGGCCTTCCGCCAGAGATAGTAATATTTGACCTTTACTCAGTTTTTCAACCCAGGAATGTTCTTTCCTTTGAGTTTGATGATAAGCAAAACAGTTTCAGCATAACAACGTATATCCAAAAGAAATTACTGTAAAGTTCCACAAACAGCAATGTAGAAAATTTCAATTAGAGTTTATTGATGTCATTAGAAAACACTAAATCTCACAATGATGATTGGTTATCCAAGATGAAAAAATATGTAATCCAACTGAATAATATATGTATACGGTATCCAAATAGAATAATATACTGATGTGTCTACTCAAAAACTTGTCTTGGTATCCTCAAAGACGAAGTTCTCCTAACGCTATTTGTAAAAATCCTCTAGTCTAAAATCATGGTATCCTTGGAATCATAAATCCAGGTCTCGAGTTAATCCAGTCCAAATCCCACTACGCTATCGCGGCTCCGGTCGCCAGAGCGGTGTTGTAACCACTACGCTATCGCGGCTCCATCGCGCTTATAAAACCAATACATTATTATCTGGGACTGACCTACGTTTGCCCTGTCAACTGAACTTTGAATGAATACTGCGTTTTCTGTAAAAACGTCTTATTTGCTTTTAAGGTCTGTCATTCTTACATGCAGCATCTTCTAGCACATATAAATGCTTAGCGTGGAAGTAGGAGGGACAAAGCTAGCGTGAAAGGCCAAACGGTCACATACGTCCCTGGCCACACAAATGTATCCCAGAGGGAGACATTTGCGTACTATCAACTAAGTACCTCATGCTAGTGATTGTTATAAACGACTAACCAATTGGTAGAGTCTCTTAGAGAGAGGGACAAAAAAATTTTTTTTTACGTGTTCGTAAAACGAGGGATCCCAGTATATTTATAATGCGTAAAACGGGGGATACATAAAATTAGTTAATACACTTCGCCATTAAACAGTATTGATGTACACCACTTCTTAACAATATCAATATGAACAACGCTCTGCGTTAGTCATCACCATAATGATAACATACTTAATGATAACATTAAAAAAAATAATAATAATAATCGCATACGATTTTCATGGGTTGTGCAAACAACACAAATAAAAACAAAACAAAAAATACTTTGGCAATATTTAACAGAATTGACTAATATTCATTAAGAATTTAACAATCTTTAATGTAGTAGCTGCGACAAACATTAAGCCTAACAGCATAGAACTAATGGTCAAACATGAGACCGTGGAACGCAAAAAAAAAAATGTAATATACTAGTTCTCGTAACTGTCAATCCATTAGTGATTATGCCCGTCTGCTTTCACCAAGAAAAAAGGGCAGGTCACGGCGCCAATTTGAAGATATGTGCCCGCGTCAGCTGAATGTGCGCAGGTCACGGCATCAATTTGAAGATATGTATCAGTGTATGTTTATACGGCACTAGTAGTTATATTGATTTTATTTAGTCAGAGTTAATCTTTCATATGTTGTTGTGGTTCAAGTGCTAACTGGCCTTCCGCCAGAGATGGTAATACTTGACCTTTACTCGGTTTTTCAACCCAGGAATGTTCTTCCCTTTGAGTTTGGTGATAAGCAAAACAGTTTCAGCATAACAACGTATATCCAAAAGAAAATACTGTAAAGTTCCACAAACAGCAATGTAGAAAAATTCAATTAGAGTTTATTGATGTCATTAGACAAACACTGTAAATTTCACAATGATGATTGGTTATCCAAGATGAAAAAATATGTAATCCAACTGAATAATATATGTATACGGTATCCAAATAGAATAATATACTGATGTGTCTACTCAAAAACTTGTCTTGGTATCCTCAAAGACGAAGTTCTCTTAACGCTATTTGTAAAAATCCTCTAGTCTAAAATCATGGTATCCTTGGAATCATAAATCCTAAAATCTCTGCCTATCGCCCACAACTCTTCTATTTATACTATTTCTTTTTTTTCCCCGCCTTTTTCACACGACCCGTCCTTTTTTTCACACGGTGCAATAATTAACATTTGCAATCCTCTCCTCAGCTTTTCGACCTTTTTGCACACGACATTCTGTTATTTCGACTTTTTATTTCACATGTGTGATCTTTTCCAACTTAACAATAGGATTTTTAAAAAACCCAGATTACACAAACATTTATTTCCCACTTTCGCGCTTATAAAACCCATTCATTATTATCTGGGACTGAACTGCGTTTGCTCTGTCAACTGAACTTTGAATGAATACTGCGTTTTCTGTAAAAACGTCTTATTTGCTTTTAAGGTCTGTCATTCTTACATGTAGCATCTTCTAGCACATATAAATGCTTAGCGTGGAAGTAGGAGAGACAAAGCTAGCGTGAAAGGCCAAGCGGTCACATGTATATGTATGTGTGGGTGCCTTGGGGTTAGTTTGACTTTCTTCTGACAAGTTAATTGTGCATGCTATCACAGGTCAAAATCGACTATTCGCAACAATGGTAATAATTTTGTCGCATATTTTAGTAAGGTAGTCGCAATGATCTATTTTTGATGTTTTCAGAATGTCCTTATAACAAGTTTGGAGAAAATTGTAGCAGGAGTTGCAGCGAGCGCTGTGAGAATGGAAAATGCCACTTCGTAACCGGTGTATGTGGGACCTGCGTCGGACAACGTTTCGGTTTTTACTGTGAAGGTCAGATGTGGTCCTAATGGCGTTTTACATCTAGCTCAGTATTTTTAAATATTTATGTATTCAATATTTTTTATCGAAGTGAAATAGACTTAATAATAAGTATATTGTCCATACACATTCGGCACGAAAAGATATGTCAATAGTACATGAAGCATTTCTTTAGCGCGCTGCAGAGTGAACAAGACAGTAAGGCACAAATATAGTCATCTTCGTAACACGCACAATTAAAAACAACACACACACACACACGCACATTATTATTTCAACTGTTATCAAAAACATAAAGACGCTTGCACTAAACAATAGGACACCAAAAAAACGTTTACAGACTGACTTTTCCTGCTACACCCAAATGTTTCAGGGTGAGGCGTACCCCACTCTTGTAACCTCCACAGCTACTTGTTTATGGTGATGTCTGCATGTTCTGATGATGTCTTCCTCCCAGGCCGCCATCATCATCCTCAACTTTGTTCTTCAGCACAACAGGGAGCCTTATCAAGTTCATGCCAAGACTTCCTTTAGTGTGTCATCCTTCATCAAGTTCATGCCAAGACTTCCTTTAGTGTGTCATCCTTCATCAAGTTCATGCCAAGACTTCCTTTAGTGTGTCATCCTTCATCAAGTTCATGACATAACTTCCTGTGGTGTATCATCCTTCATCAAGTTCATGCCAAGACTTCCTTTAGTGTGTCATCCTTCATCAAGTCCATGTCATAACTTCCTGTAGTGTGTTATCCTTCTTCAAGTTCATGACATAACGTCCTGTAGTGTGTCATCCTTCATCAAGTTCATGACAAGACCTCCTATAGTGTGTCATCCTTCATGCAGTTTATGACCAGACTTTCTTTAGTGTGTCAGCCTTCATCACGTTCATGACAAGACTTCTTTTAGTGTGTCATCCATCAGCACGTTCGTGACATAACGTCCCGAAGTGTGTCATCCTTCATCATGTTCATGATATTATGTCATGTGGTGTGTCATCCTTCCTCACGTTAATGACATAACTTCCTTTAGTGTATCATCCTTCATCAATTTCATGACATAACGTGCTGTAGTGCCATCCAATATCAAATTCATGTCATAAGATAATGTACTGTGTCATCCTTCATCAAGTTCATGAAACAACTTCCTTTAGTGTGTCATCCTTCATCTAGTTCATGGCATAACTTCCTGTAGTGTGCCATCTTTCAATAAGTTCATGTAATTACGTCCTCTAGTGTGTCATTCTTCAGCAAGTTCACGACATTACGTCATGTAATGTGTCATCCTTCATCAAGTTCATGACATACTTTCCAGTAGTGTGTCATCCTTCATCAAGATCATGTCACAACTTTCTGTAGTGTGGCATCCTTCATCAAGTTCATGGCATAACGTCATATAGTGTGTTATCCTTCATCAGGTTCATAACAAGACTTCCTTTAATGTGTCATCCTTCATGAAATTCCTGTCATAACGTTCTGTAGTGTGTCATCCTTCATGAAGTTCATGTCATAATTTCCTGTAGTGTGTCATCCTTCATCAAGTTCATAACATAACTTCCTGTAGTGTGTCATCCTTCATCAAGTTCATGAAAAGACTTCCTTTATTGTGTCATCCAACATGCAGTTCATGACCAGACTTCCTTAGAGTGCCAGCCTTCATCAAGTTCATCACCTAACGTCCTGTAGTGTGTTTTCCTTCATCATGTTCATGACATAACGTCCTGTAGTATGTCATCTTTCATCTAGTTCATGATGTAACGTCATCCTTCATCAAGTTCATAACAAGACTTTCTTTAATATGTCATCCTTCATCAACTTCATGACAAGACTTCCTTTAGTGTGTCATCCTTCATCAGGTTCAGGTCATAATTTCCTGTAGTGTGTCATCCTTCATCAAGTTCATATCACAAGATCCTGTACTATGTCGTCCTTCATCATTTTTAAGTCATAACTTCCTGTAGTGTTATATTCTACATCAAGTTCATATCACAAGATCTTGTACTATGTCCATCATTACGTTCATGACATAACTTCCTGAAATGTGTTAGTCTTCTTCAAGTTCATGTCATAAGATCCAGTAGTGTGTCATCCTTCTTCGAGTTCGTTCGTTCGTTCATGAAAAGACTTCCTTTAATATGTCACCCTTCCTCAGTTTCATGACAAAACGTCATGTGGTATGCCATCCTTAAAAATGTTCATGACATAACTTCCTATAGTGTGTCATCTTTCATCATGTTCACGGTATAACGTCCTGTAGTATGTCATATTTCATCACGTTTAGGACATAACGTTCTGTAGTGTGTCTTCTTTCATCAAGTTCATGTCATAAAATCCTGTAGCGTGTCAACCTTTATCACGTTAATATCATAAATTCCTGTAGTGCGTTATCGTTCATCAAGTTCATGACATACCTTCCTGTAGTGTGTCATCTTTCATCACGTTCATGTCATGACATAAAGTATGGTGTCATTTTTTATCACGTTCATGTCATGACTTACTGCAGTGTGTCATCTTTCATCACGTTCATGACAAGTCTTCCTGTAGTGTGTCATCTTTCATCACGTTCATGACATGACTTACAATAGTTTGTGTCACCATTCATCAAGTTCCTGACACAACGTCCTGTAATGTGTCATCTGTCATCATGTTCATGACATACTTATTGTAGTTTTCATCTTTCATCACGTTCATGACCTCCTTTAGTGTGTCATTGTTAAGATATGTCCGCCCGTTCGTTTATTTCAGTGTATTAAAAGAGTTTGTCTGCAATTGATATATGTGATCTGGAAAAGTAACATCAGTTTTCCTGTGAAGATCAAATTATACAAATCACTTATATTATCTATTCTCTTGTATGGGTGTGAGGGCTGGACACTCACTGCAGATACGGAGCGAAGGATTCAAGCTTTCGAGCATAAATGTTATAGAAGAATTTTGCGCATTTGCTATAAAAAGCACAAAACAAATGTCTATGTTAGAGAGAAGATAAACACCTATGCAGGCCACCAAGAACCACTTTTGTCAATAGTAAAACGTCGAAAGCTTGCCTGGTTTGGGCATGTAACTCGTCATGACTCCCTTTCGAAAACGATCCTCCAGGGAACAGTCGAAGGTAAACGGAGAAGAGGAAGGCAAAGAAAATCCTGGGCTGATAACATCAAAGAATGGGCAGGACATGGTTTTTCCACACTTGTACGCATTGCTGAGAATAGAGAGCAGTGGAGGATCCTGTCTGCTGATGCTTCCACCATGGCACCCCTACGACCCATGACGGGTTATGGGTTGAGATGAGATGATGATGATATATGTATACTGTCACTCTTCAAAGATGTGTCTTTATGAATGTTAGATCACTTGTATACAACAAAAGTTTCACGCGAATGTTTTATTCCTGGGTATGCAAAAAACGCACTGTATCGTCCCTGTATAATTTATGCAGCGTTCTCTCACAAGGGATAACGAATTAGTAATATCACAGATAGGCCCAACAGCTCACAGATAACTGGGTATGAAGCCAATGCTGATCCGGTAAAATAAACAACAGAGTTTATTGAAAACTCATGATCAATGAGAAATGATGAGCCGTCATTAGGTAATGTCGTTCCGTCTATTAGTAACATATTTTTATACCCCTTGACGGTAGTACATTGTTGCTTCTCACTCCCAATCCATCTATACACATCTATGTATTGAATATATCCGTGCCATTCCCACGTAACTTCTGTTCAAACTCATTTAACTTCATTAGTATGAATTCCTCAAAATCAGTACACACTATCTACAAAGCAAGGCCTGTTAGGAACTCCGATTTCTACGGTGTATAGACCTGCCCGTCTATAAACTGTGTAAGCATCAAATTATACCTTTAAAACATTACTCATCGTGTTGGGTATTCCTATTCATGACACGAATCAATATACCCTTTTTCACGGGTTTTCCAGCCCACCAGCAAAACAAGGCTGTTCCCGTCATGTTTATTTCTTGGGGCCCATTTTGTTCTCTACGTCATGGTTTTTAACCCACAAAACTCCTACGTCATCCTTTTTTCCGCGTGCATGAATAATGCACCTAAGTGTACTATTCACATATCTTCAAATATTTTCACCAAACTCAACTCAGCGCTCTTTGATGCGCAACAACAAAATGTTGTAAAAAACCATATGCAACAATTACCCTCTACCACTGATAAGAAAAAAGACACGCAGTTTCTTTTTTCTTCAAAAATGTACCACTTAAGGTAATTTTTAAAAATACCAACATAATACTATCCTAAGTCTCAGTAAGTCTTAAGTCAGCTAATGTCTCATAACATAATCAGTCAGTCGTCGATGAGATGAAACGGTGATAAACAAGTCATATAATCTACTACCTTATGAATAAAATCCAAGTAGGAAGTAATAATCTTACTAAATTAAAACAAATTACGGGAAATCAACACCGCCCTCTATTACCTCTAGTATCAATAATACTAGAACCAAAACTTACATAATATGGTTACATCTAAAAGGATTAGCTACCCATAGGAAAATGATTGCAATAATATGTACCTCACCAATACAGAGTACACTGCAAATCCCATACATGTTTATTCCTGATCCAACCCCCAAAAATAGCAAGTACATGCATAAATTGTTCCAAATTACCTATTTCAATGCCCCTAGGAACCTTTATAATATACACGCAAACAATTCATCGCTATTGAATATCATTGCCGTACAGTCATATTATAGTACACTGTATGTGTACCTTACACTAAACACTAAATTGTGTTCCGGATAAAACTAGGTACCACAAACTGATTTTTCATTTTGTTTTTACAGTGTCTTTGTTTATAGATCTTAATGGATCTCTTTAAGCCATGAAATTTCCTTTTTAAATTTTAAAAATCGGACATTAAACAACCGAGTTACAGCATTTCAAAATTGTGGGGAATTACAAAAATTTTCAAACATCTTCGCACTGAACAAATTGCCTGACTTTGCACAATCATAACTACAGTCAACAAACACTTACCAAGTCAATAATGCTTTTTGTACAAAGTCATACAAGTCCTTATTGCAGAAAAGAAACATGGGAAGTACAACAAATCAATTAAATGAATTATGGTCCATCAAAATTGACAAAAGATGCAGTAGCAAGTCTTATTGTTGTGCTCGCAAAGTGCAAATATGCATTTTCATGCACTCATAAATCAAAAACTACACACAGGAAAGCTATAAGATTTATTGAGCTTAAAGAGAGCAATATATACTTGATGCTTAATTTTTTTGAGCCACATGAAATACTGAATACTATAAAACTGCATTATGTGAAAATGGATCGAAGGCTAAATTTGCAGTTCGGAAGAAAAATCTCACGAAATTCCAAATGTTGTCATAAAATCATGAATATTGCAGCTATAGAGCTGAAAACTTCCATATTAATGTAATGTGAGTTGTACAATTCAAATTGATGGTTATTTTCTTGATTGAAACAACCTTTACTGCTTAAAATTTGATTTTTATAAACAAAGAAACATTACATATTAGTCCGTGTCCAACTCACTGTCACTTGAGGTCAGCTGCATCAAAATTCCTCAAGTGAATCTCCTCTCAGGGCACTGGCTTGTTGTACTGACATCTGGCACCTGTATTGTAGCTGTCCTTTACTCACATTCTGTTCATGTAGCACAGAGAAACCAAGAGGTCACCTGAGAGACATTTGTTGGGAGGGACGGGAAGAGGACAAATTACATGATTGTGTTATTTTATTATTAATACAAAAAATGTCGGCCAAATTATTTTTTCTTTCCCTTTGTTAATCATTAAGCATTTATTGCGGCATTAATTTTTACTGCATTTGCCATTTAAATCATTATATTAATTATACAGTAGATTGTAAGTCTCTCTTTTACATGGATTGTCATTTGTCTTTTATGTTTGTAATTGCAAATAAACTCAAAACCTGTAGAGACTTCCAGGAAAGCTTCAACTACATAATCTCACTAGCCTAATGATTTTTAACATCAGAGAATGAGAGGAAATAATATGATATATACACTTTACACAACAAGACGTACTAGCTCCGATGTTGCATTTTCCTAGTCCTTCAGAAGACAGAACTGTGCCAATAGATTTGTCACAGTAGAAATCAGTGGCAGAGCCGGACGTCTGCCTCTTCCCATCATTGAAAAATGTGCATCATAACGATTGTCCCCTGAAATAATTGAGAAAACAAAAAGTTAATTATGCGAGAGAGGCAATTTAAAAAAAAAAAAAAGATTAACGTTCACAAGCTAAATTCTAAACATGACCTTTGACATCCATAACGTTATCGAAAGTAGGTCAGCGGCTTTACAAGCTGTTACTAAGTGTTAGACCTTAATTCTGATACCGAATGTTTAGAAAATGGTGATGGTCCGATAAAACAACCAAATAGCTACATAAACAACAATTCCCCACCACCAAAATTGCTTAAAAAACGAAAAACTTTCTGTCTAAATGTGTGAATCGAGCAGCCACATTTGGCTGTTCTTTTACTAATACATCCGCCCTCCGTCAATTGCCGTTGCTATATTGCAAATAAACAAAATAGGTCTGAAATGAGTAGAAATAAAACAAAATTCAAAACTTACTCAGAACACATATTAAGTCGACTTCCATTTGTGAAACTTTCTTTTCAGCGCCTGAGTCATTTCGTGCTGTGTTTCGTACAGCCGGCCCGTCGTGTCCGGGTTTGTCAGATGGAACATCCGCCTTTATGTTTACACACCGAAATGTGTTGGAGGTGCTCTGTTTTAACGTTATTTCGCTCTTTGCTCAAATAACGACGGTGTTTAAAACTTTGATACGATTTTAGCAGTATGGCTGCTCGTTTGTTTGATGTAACACAAGTGTAGGTACAGGCACAGTCAGACCTGTACTTGAATATGGCATGTCAGCCTGGGCCACAGCATCTAAAACAAACACAGAATGTCTAGGGAAAGTGCAAAATTCAGGCCTTAGACTAATCACTGGAGGGATGAAGACTTCTCCAATCCAGGCAATGGAGCGATACACCAACATCCGCTCTCTTGATGACAGACGTGAGGAAAAGGTATTCACTCACAGTGAGAAGCTTCT
Organism: Oreohelix idahoensis; assembly: GCA_024509875.1. Taxonomy (NCBI): domain Eukaryota; kingdom Metazoa; phylum Mollusca; class Gastropoda; order Stylommatophora; family Oreohelicidae; genus Oreohelix; species Oreohelix idahoensis. Next base: position 398,264 of record JAMPIV010012872.1, read on the forward strand.
ACGAATGCCAAGTCATCCAATGCATGCCAAACTCCATAATGTGACTAAGAACAGGCTGAAAAGAACCAGCTTCCTAAACATCTCCAAACATCTGCATCGATGCCATGAAGACCTCCTCCCAAATCGATATACTGAGATTGAAATGTTAATTGATTACGAGGAGCCAGAAGACTGCCATGGAAATATATCTATCATCACAGAAGTCCCTGAAATAAAAAAGAAAGGCCACCTGACCCCTCAACAACTAAAAACTTTGGCTCAAGAAATGATTGAAGAAAAGTACAACCCGAAGGAGTGGACACATGTATACACAGATGGATCTGCTGAGGGGGCAGTAAAGAACGGTGGAGGAGGCATTTTTATAAGATTCCTAAATGGAAAGATCATCCGAAAGGCCTTCCCAACTGGAAAGATCTCCTCCAATTTTAGGGCAGAAGCTATGGCACTACTGCAAGCCCTGAAGATCCTCACCAGACCTGAACAGCAGCCACAAGCTAAGATAGTAATCTTCACTGACTGCAGGTCATTACTTGAATCAATACAAAACACCAGAAATGATAACATGATGAATGAGATCAGATCTGAGCTTAACATCATCCAAAGGTCATCAACCATTGCCCTTCAGTGGTTACCTGCCCATTGTGGAATCGCTGGTAATGAGAAAGCAGATGCTCTATCAAGAAGTGGCAGTAAAATGGAACAATACAGCCACCGATTGCCCTATCGAGAAGCAAAAACCATCATCCACAACAAGTACAAAAATCAGTGGAAGGAGGAAGGGGATATATACAGCAGAGATGACCCAATCCACCACCTAAACAGACACCAACAGACGACAATTTTCCGCATGAGAACTGGTCACTGCAGATTACTTGGACATCTCTATCGCCTCAAGATATCCCACACGAATGAATGCCCATGTGGAACTGATATCCAGACTCCAGAACACATTCTCCAGAACTGTCCAACCCATGATAAATTGCGACGTGCGACCTGGCCAAAAGGTGATGAGCTCCAGCAGAAGCTATGGGGCTGCCGCGCCGACCTGGAAAAGACTGTGGACTTCGTCCTGGCGACAGGCCTGCAGATTTAGCATGACTACAAACCGAACGCAGAAGAAGAAGAAACAAGTGTAGGTAGGCCTCCCAGATGTGTATTAAAATTCAAACTTTCTCATTCACTTCGAATTTACGATATCTTCCTATACAAAATCTGTACCTTGTGTTACATGTGCGTAAACCTCAGTTTCCGCTCTTCTCAATGGTGAAAACCGTATTAGTGTAGCTTTTTTGAGGACATAGCGCGGACGCTATGAATGAGGTGGGGGTCCTTTCAAGAAATTTCGTTTTCGTGAGCGCCGGTCAGCCAGCGCACGGTAAAAGCGGTTTCGTGGTGTTTTTGTTTTTTGTCTCACTCAATTTCAATGACACGCAGAAAGTTATAATTGACATATTATGAAAGAAGAAAGATCAAGGAACCAGAAGATATAATTTTTATTTAGAAAAGGCAAATTAATTACTAGGCAGAGCGAGGTTGAAAAGGGCCCAAACTGGGCCTCGCTTGCGCGTTACAGAATTTTCCGACCGCCGCGCAAGAGGCAGTTTGTTGTACCTAATAAAATTAATAAAAATTCAATGTCCCAATTACATCACCACTACTGTTGACCATGGACTAACTGTCATTAAAAACTTGTGTACTGTCTTCCTGAGGGCACCTCGACAGTACGTCTGCCACCACAATATTGGACCCTCGAAATGCTTGAATAGTATAATTATACGGCTGCATCAGAATCGAATAACGGGCTGCTCGGGCGCATTTATGGTTCTTAGTCTTTAAATACGCCAAAGCTTTCTGATCTGACTGTATTACGAAAGGTACACCCAACAAATACTTCTCTAATTTGGTTATTGCCCAGACCACAGCGAGAAGTTCCTTTTCCAACACCGAATAATTCATTTCCGCCTTGTTTAACTTTCTCGAAATGTACGTGATCGGATGCAGATGTCCATCAAATTGTTGAAGCAACACAGCACCAACGCCCTTGGACGAAGCGTCTGTTCGAAGAGTATAACGATTATTAAGCCTGGGTAGTTTTAAAATCGGTGGGGATGAATACAAATCTTTAATTTTAAGAAAAGCAGCATTGCATTCTGGAGTCCACCTAATTACATTAGGAGCCCCTTTTCTAAGTAGAGTGGACAGATCTGATGTAATTGAAGATAAGTTAGGAATAAATTTACCATAATATTGCACTAGTCCTAACACACTACGGACTTGTTTTTTTTTTTTTTTTTTTTGGTCCTAGGAATGGAAAGATTTAGAATCTTGGAAACAATCTGCTCCAAAGTTTGAAGATTCCCATGACCAATCTTATGACCTAGAAAAGTAATCTCAGAGAATCCAATATACACCTTAGATGGTCCAGCAGATAACCCAGCAGATCTGAGCGTGGACAAAAGAGAGTGTAAACCGTGAAAATGTTCTTCCCAAGTGCTGCTAAATAAACAAATATCATCTATGTACGAGATTATATCTTCTCTATGCGAGAAGAGAATTCTCATCATTCTAGTGACCGTAGCTGGTGCATTCATCAGTCCAAAACACATAAAATTGAACTGGAACAAACCTCTGGGAGTAATAAAAGCCGTAAAATGTTTACATCTTTCCGCCAACGGGACCTGCCAATAACCCTTTGACAGATCGAACTTACTGAAATATACTGCATCTGCCAATTTTGGTAAAAGATCATCCAATAATGGTAACGGTTCGGCGTCAAAAATTGTGACCTGATTTAATTTTCTGAAATCAATGCAGAGCCGAATGTTATTATCTTTTTTTTCTTATTACAACCATGGGAAAAGCAAAATTACTTTGAGACGAACTGATTATACATAATTTAAGCATGTCATCTATTTCTTTGTTTACTTTGTCTTGAAAGTGTAATGGTATCTGGTATGGACGCACTCTAATAGCCTTTTCATCATTTAAAATGATATCATGTGTGATGACATTTGTTTTACCTGGTATGTCTGTAAGTACATCATGAAACGAATGTAATAATTCGGATACATGTGTTTTGTTCTCAAGTGTAAGATTCGGACAGATCGTCACGTCCTCCCAAGTTTCAGTAGATTGTACCGGTATACTAGGAAACTTCGTTGATACAGCTGGGAAAGACGATTCTTCTTCCTGAATAACTGATAAAGACGCCCAGCACGTTGGATGTGAACCTACATTATCAACAGCGTGAAAGACTGCCTGAAGATGTTCAGGTCTTGAGTGAAACTCTTTCAACATGTTAATGTGAAAAATCTTTCTTTGTCCCTTAACATCAAGGACATAATCGACATCTGAAATACGTGACAGAATCTTGAATGGACCACACCAAGTTATCAGTAGTCGATTCTATTTGCTCGGTAAAAGCACGAACGCTTCGTTGCCTGGTACAAGAAGACGAAGACGTCTTGAGTGATTCTGTAATATACGAGCTTTTTCTTTCGCTCTCTCCGGTGCATCTGTTGCCAGCTGGCATGCATCCATGATTTTGTTCTTAAGATTTACAACATACTCGTAAGACGATTGAGTTTCTTGCGACAAGGAAGAATCAATCAATAAATCTTTGATCAGGGACAATGAACCTCTGGGTTGAGCACCAAAAACAAGTTGAAATGGACTGAAACCTGTATGCTCATTCGGTATTTCACGATATGCAAAAAGGACCGCTGGTAAAACTCGGTCCCACTCTTTAGGAAAATCGACTGTAATCTTTCCTAACATCTGTTTATTGATCGATTTAGACGCTCCACCATCCCGTTTGAGGCGGCGTGATATACGGAACTCAGTGATCTGTCTATATGAAACATTGCCATAACCTCAGTCATTGCACCTGACACAAACTGAGAACCTCTGTCCGACAACAGTTTTGTCGGAAATCCGATTCTAGTAAAAATATGAAACAAAGCATCAGCTACATCATGCGTAGTAATGTTCTTGAGGGGTATAGCCTCTGGCCAACGCGTGCACAAATCTATACAAGTTAGTACATACCTATGACCTCGTGCCGATGCAATTGGTAGTGGACCAATAATGTCAACTGCCATTTTTTCAAATGGACGAACCGGAATATCGGCTGCTTGAATGGGAGCCAAATGACGTGCCCCTCTAGACTTCACTTCCTGACAAGTAACACAAGAACGGCAAAACATCGCAATTTCTTTCGACATTCCCGGCCAGAAAAAAGATGCCAGAATTCTAGATCTAGTACGAGAATATCCCATGTGACCTGCACAACGGGAGTCGTGAGCATGACTCACGATATATGATCTCCTTACCTTAGGCACCATGATCTGAGTAATAATATGACAAGATTTACTATCTCTGAATCTTCGCACTAATATGTCATTTACGATAGTATACCATTGTTTGTGAGAAGTATGACCATATGTATCATTACGTTGTACTAAATTTAAAAATTTCTTTAATGAAGCATCACTGTTTTGTAAAGTAGAAAAAAACTTCCTTGTTGATGTTGCTGTGTAACACATCATCATTAACTAGTGGTACAACATTATGTTGACACTGCTCCTGTGCTCGAGTAACCACAACATTAGCCCTGTGTACGTGTTCCCGTTCCCAATAATTTATTTGCTCAAGAGTACACTCTTTAAAACCGTGTGCGACCGAGAACCAAATCACAAACTGGATTCGGCAACAAACACACTTTTATTTGTCCCGTAAAATATGGCGTTGCGATATGAACTACAGCAGTTTGAAATTTCTCAATTCTACCACCAAACGTAATGCACTTAACCCGTGTGCCTGTACAACAAGAAGGATCAACCAAATATTGTCGCACGCCTACCGTCGTGCAACCTGAATCCTTTAATAAAGTTACTGGCATGCCATTAAGTAAGCCCTTGTGAAACTCTAAAGACCCGGTTCCTTCATGAGCTGACATCGCAGGTAACGCCGGCAATGGGTGTCCACATCTCAGTCTGGATACCACGTCAGGCTGAAATAGATTCTTGCACTCAAAACATTCTTCCGCATTACCAAAGTCAAATGAACAGCAAGCATTTGCTTGACTAACAGCGTTGTTATTATTTGTAATATCATTTTCTGCTCTCTGTACCGAGTTTCCATGATGAGCAGAGCGATGCGAACTATTTGAACGAAATGCACTGCCATTATCTTGATTATTGCCATAAAAATTTCTTCATTAATTATGAGAATAACGAGATCTATTATTAATATTACCGTGTTGATTATTTAGTTGCCGATTTCCTCTCTCTCTCTGTCCAAAATAATCATGATGAACATTATCAGGTCGTTTATTTCTCCATCTTCGGAACTCTGGTGATTTATTTCTATTTCCAACTGTAAATTGAGAATAATTTCTCAGATTACTGATGTTTGGACCTGATCTGGCATTTCTAAGTCGAAATTCATTCCTATCCCTACTGTTCTATCTAAATCTACCCTGTCTGTTGTTGACAGTGGCAGCCCCAGCTGACTGCACCGATTCATGCAACTTATTGCTTCTAACATTCAAACCCGGATGACAAATTGTAAACTGGCGCCCAAGAATTTCAACCTCTGACGACGATTTAGGGTTCCGCTCCTGCAAAAAACGATAAAACATTATCGCTTACTGAGGATAATACTTTATCCCGCAGTATTAGATCAGCCAAATCCTCAAAACTGTGATTAATTTACTCGAGTTCCACCCATCTATTAAACGCCAAACAAATATCAGATATAAACTGACCAAAATCTTTCCCTGTTTCCGGTAATAACTCCTTAAAACGCCTCCTATAACCTTCAGCCGTAAGTTGAATTTTTTTTTAACAAAGTAGCTCTTGCTTCATCATAATTTTGTTTACCACTATCCAAAGACGCGACCGCACTTAACGCCTCTCCGGATAAATAATTCATAAGTTTGCTACACCGCATACTTTTATCAATTTTATATTCTGTGCACACTAATTGAAATCTTGACAAAAAGAACGCAATATCGTCGACCGCTGGTTTAAACATTGGCAAATGAATTTTAATGTCACATTCCTGACCATCATTATGAGTTTGTGAATGACTAGTAGCATTTCCATTTTGCAACTTCTGTCTTTCACTTTCCAATAGCATCATTCTCTCTTCATATTGTCTCCTTTTCTCATTTTCTTCCATCTCCAAGTGTTTAATTCTCTCTTCGTCTTGCCTCCTTTTTTATTATCTTCATTTCCAAGTGTTTAATTCTCTCTTCGTCTTGCCTCTTTTTTTCATCATCTTCCATTTCCAACCGTTTCATACGTTCCTGGTTGACTAATTTTCTGTCTTTTAATTCTAACTGACGTTTCTCTCTTTCCTGCGCCTCTTTAAATTCTGTTTGAGCAAACTCTTGTAATTTGTCTCCTGATAAACCAAGAATTTTACCCTGTTTAATAAAGTATTCCGCCGTCGACATTTCAGAATCTGAATTAATATATTTACCTCATCAAATAAACTGTAGTATTCTAATTAATATCTTATATTCGTCACCTTATCGATACTCATTATTGAAGATTGATCATCTTTTATTTTTTTAAAATATGCAGCTATAAATCAATCAACTAAGAAATTATACAAGATAATATTACTACTGAAAACATAGAATGAGCAATAAAGAGAATCAATTACATAGAAATATACACGTTAGCAATGACAATCACCGCACATAAACAATCAAAGAAAAGATAGTGTCGTAAAGAACCACGGAGTCAACACAAAAATCTACACCATTCCAGTATCCCCAAAGAAACTTGCTATAAGCCTTTGCAATTCATCCACCCAAAATCAACCTAGGAAAACACCCCAGGACACCTATGATGAAGAACAAGCATACTACGAGTTAAAGTGACAAAGAAAGGTGCTCACTTGTGGTGGGTCGATATTACTTATCTATATATTTATGTAGCAGATGTGAAGTCAGCTATGCAAGCTCCTGAGGAAGTTTACCTTTTAACTATATGTCAGGAAACCTGTCTTGCTTCCACCAATGACTACCACCCGCTATGTATGTTATCCCCAATTTATATGTTATAATGTATGGATGTTGTGTAGCTACGTGTCTAGGGTATATGCAATGTATGTGCAGAAAATAACAACAACCACACTTTAAGGTTAATAAACAATTAAGTAAACAACTCCCTATTGAATTTTGGTCTGAACAATTTTTTACAAATGTATTAAGTATAATTGATTTGATTCATAAAAGATTAAACGTCAAGATATAGTGTGGTAGCGATCAGTTAACATGATACTCTCTCTGGTTGAATGAGTCATCAGCTGGTGGGGGTGGGTTGTGAGGCGACACGTTCTTGACTAGTATGTACTGCGCAGTGACAGTCAGGCAGGACGGAAACAAAGGAGTCACCATTCACAAAAGCGAGACAGAGGCGCTCTCGGTGAGAGAGATAGGAGGGTATACGGAGGTGAGCGTCTCTCGACTGCAACACAACACATGCATTAGGCATCGTCTTCGATCAACAGGATCATCGCGCTATGAGAGCAGTGAGAGACTCGAACAGCTCTAGTTACGAGGGGCACACGTCTTCAATGTCCTTCTTGGCGCTGCCAGATCGCGCGCGCGGAAGTAGAGAGTCTAAGGTGGAGCGACGATTATCGCCTCTTACACGAAGCATTATCTGGGACACGCGGAGCGCGCTTGGGGAGGGACGACAGGGGGGGGATCAGTGAGCTTGTCATAGCGCGACTGACACACACACTATACAGTCAAAAATGGATCACACACAGTTTCTCTGACACACTAAACGTAGTCATATCATTTCATATTTCTCTCGGCCGCGCTGCAGATCTATACGTCTCTGCTGCTGGCAGTTGAGTTCACATACGGGGTGGGATTATGCTCTAGAGAAGAGGGGCACGTGGCAGCGGATAACAGATCAGAGTTGATAGTTTGGGATTAGTTGATCTGTCTCGTAGAGCTTTCCGAGTGCGGCTGAAACTACACTGCTACACACGTCATACTATAGGCGATCATGATTCACTAAATATCTATTGCTAGGTATACACAGCTCTGTATCGCGAGAGACTTCATACAACAGTATAGAACAGCGCAGTGTGCTTCATTTATGAGTCTACTTCTAGAGCGACACTAGGTCGTGACAGGCAGGGAGGGTCATGGCATGGTCAATAATCGGATGGCGCCGTGAGGGAGAGCCGCCGTCTTAGGGAGAGCGCGGCGGAGCGGGGTTTTAAGTAAAGCGAGCGGCAGAAGGGGCGTTGTACGAGAGAGAGGTTCGTTCCGGCGCGCGTGCTCAGGAGGAGGATTGGCGATAGGGGCGGAGGGGTGATGCTTAGTCTAACTGGCGAGTCAGAGAAGGTGAGCATTCACTGAGACTTGTGTTGGTAGGTAGGAAGGGGTCAGACGGGTTGATCTATCAGGATATGACGAGACGGTGGTAGAGTAGTCGACTGAGAGTGAGGCTGCCCGCACACGTGTCGTCTCTCAGCAATAAGAGGTGAGAGTGGATGGTTCTCGGTTCACATTCATCATGCTAAGGGGACTGTCACATGCATTAACGAGAGCACCTCATTTCATAGTAGATCTCTCTGGGAGGGGAGGACTATACATGACAGTAGTGTATGGCACGAACAGTGCGTGAGCACGATGTACCGCACTGAGGGATAACATATTTCTCGCCGCAGCATAAGATTTCATTCTGGATGCACACAATAGTAGGGTGGCGTGCGCATGCCTATGATGGTATTCATAATACGGAAAAGGGTGTATACATATAATACTGATTATAATGAGAGTGCAGCTTGCAGAGAGATGCAGTATTATCCGCGCGCGATTTTTGTGCGTACATGTAGTCTCGTTCTCACGTGATTGTCTAGTTCTATGGCGAGCATCAAGTAGATCGCTAAGACATGAGAGGGGGCTCAGCGGGTGGGGGGGAGCGTTAGTAGTCGTCGCGATCTGACACTTCAGAATCATGCGTAGAGTGACGCGGGACTTCGAAAAGGGCGGAGGCTCGAGTCTGTCGATCCTCTATTCAGAGGATATACAAGTTCATGTGGAGATGATACAGGAAACGAATTGAACAATATCTGGAAGAGTAGGCAGAGAGCAAACACGCCTGGTCTTCGTGGCCATCAGATACTGACGACAACTAGTTTAGTAAACGTTGTTTACAACGCACTCTACTTCTCCGTCATTTGATAGAGGTCACTCAGTGAACTATGTCATGCCTGCTCACTCCAGCGTGGATAGGCCGTTTACGTGCACTACTGCGGACGATTGATTTCTATAATTTTAGTCAGGTCGCGTGCAGATGAGGACACTCTAATGCTATATCTACTGAATGGAGTATGAGGTAGATTTGGCCTATGTCATTGAGGTGATAGAGTCTATGGACGGAAGCTTCTATTGTCATGTGGTCGAGTTGGGTGGTTTTGATATTTTTGTGTTTTGTGTGGGGTGGTTGTAGTGTGGGTGTTTGGTGTGAGATAATTGAGGTTGTGTATATGATGTATTTGTGGTGTGTGGTGTACGTGTGGGTTTGTTTTTTGAGGTTGTGGGTATCACTTGTGAAGTGTCAGATCAGGACAGTGAGGTGTGCGGCGTTTTGTTTTGTTTGAGTTTTGTTTTTGTTTGTGGACAGTAACTTGGGTGTGGGGTGTGTGTCTGGATGGTTGCAGTTGACACAGAGAGGTTTGGGTAAGGTGTTGAGTTATGAGGTTTGATGTGTATGGTGTTGTTAGTGTTGTTGTTTTTTGTGATAGATTGTGGGGAGGTTTTTTTTGTGTGTGTCTGGATGAGTGACACTAGTTGTGTGGTTTTGGTGTTGTTTGGAGGTGTTATTTGTATTGTAAATGTGTGTTGAGATTGTTTTTTGTGAGGGGGTTTGTGTGGAATAGTTAGAATTGAGGTTGGTATATGGTTGGTTGGGTATGTTGTAAATGGACTACATGGGTTAGTTTTTTGTTTAGGTGGTTGTGGTGATGTTGAGTGTTTGTGGTGTTTTTGAGAGGTGGAATGATGGTTTTAAGTGTGAAAGAGGGATGGAGGTTTGTTTATGTGAGAGTTGTTTTAGTGAGTGGGATAGTTTGTCAGATGTTGGGATGTAGTGGGAAGGACATTAGATATAGAAGTGGTTGTTGAGTTGAAATGTCTGCGAAGGAAGTGGGAGTTACATAATTTAGATATTATTGAAATGGATTATGTAGTAAAGATTTATGTATGTGATGGTGACATAAAGGGCAGCAGCATAGTGGGAAGGGGAACTTGGGATTGATCAATGGGCGTGATAGACGTAGGAGGGTTCAGTAGCAGAGCGACTCAGATGACAGGACATATACTAGCTTGGATACGAGAGGTGGGGGGGGGATGATAGGTTGTGGTGTCTGGACAATTCTAGAATGATGGTTAGTGCGTATGAACATAGTAGGTAGATGGTAGGATAGGGGCGGTTGCGTGACGGCGTGCGGTATGTAGAGACGCGAGACGTGTGTGTATACTATGGTGTGGTGATGAAGTGACTGTATCTGGAACACGTGGTGAGTGTGGGGTAGCAGTGGTGGGGGTGATAGGTGAGGTTCATCTCTACGCTTGGAGACGTGATGAGGTAGGAGGCACGTAATGGTGAAAGGGAAGTTAGAATGGTGGGCGTAACTAGGGCTACAAGGTGGAGATGGGTTGAGTGACAGTGTTGGATATCAAGATCATTGTATGACCAGACAACTGTGTGATATACAGGGTGAGTCAGAGGAACATATGCGTCGAGTGGCAGTGCGATAGTGGAATTATTAGGTATTTTTTTGGTTTGTTGGGTTGGGGGGGGTGTGGGGGGGGGGGATGTGGGGGGGGGATGTGTATTGGTGAGAGGGTACTGTTCTAGCACAGGGTGGGGGTGGGGGTGTGGTCGTGATAGACTTGACGTCAATGATAAGGTTTGGTTTATTTGGAAGCGAGTATTAAGACGCCATAAGAAATGATTGTATTATAATGTGGTTATATTGGGAGGTATGGTTGGATCTAAGGATCACTCAGATATATTGCAGCGCAACACAATCGAGTTCCTATGCGTGGTTTTTGAGCGTAGGGGAGTATCTGACATTGACTTCGGCGGCAAATCGAGCGGGGGAACATGAATTGAAACACGATACAGTCTGATGGATGTCAGGAAGTTAGTTATGGGTGCTGACGTGTGGCAGAGCACTGTCGATGGTGTTGAGATGATCTATTGACGGGGTCTGAGGTCACAAAGAGGGGAAACGTTTGGGAGGAGTATTGAGGAGCATATGAGGAAGAGGTAGAGGGAAGGTTAGTACAAGTGATGGAGGTGAGGATATTTTAGGGATGTAAGGGGATGGGTTATAGGGATTGTTGGTTTGGTGTTGGGTTGTGGGGGTTGGAGAATATGCGATGTCACTCATGAAATATCTTAATAAGTCATTTCTAATCAGAGGCATATACAGTCTGGAGCACGGGGGAGGGCATGAGAGAAGTGGTAAGTGAGGATATGATTATTGGGATGAGATGCACATTGTGATGTAGTTTAGATCTGGAGTATTGGTGGCTTGTATGGTTTGTCTAAGATGAGGGGGAGGGTCAAGGATTATAGAGGTTTAGTTGGGTTTTAGTGGTATACTGGAGTGATACACAGGTAGAGGTTTGTGGGGTAGTATATTGTATATATATGAGTCAGTGTTGGAAGAGGGGGATGTAAATGGAATATATGGATGTGTATTGATTATGGTGATAGACATGTGGGGGGTTTTGGGGGGTGGGTGATTGAGAGAAAAATTGAATTATATACAGAATGAAAAAGAAAGTAATAAAAAAAAAAAAAAGAAAATGACAATAAATAAAATGAATAATAGAAGATTTGTAGATAGCACTGACAACAGCCAAGAAAATAAATATTATAACCTAAAATCACAAATCCATTAAATGGGGCAGGCGTGGATGCAACGGTAGACCTCATAAATGTCCGTGGAGGCGGTGTATCGAATTGGGGGAGGGGGTGATGGGGTTGGTATGGGGTGGGGTGGGGACTCCAAGGGTGGGTGATACTATATAGTGTGACACGTTTAGTCAATTACGGGAGGTGGACGACAGTAAAAAAAAATATTTAGTTAATTCGTTGAGATACGGTGCGCATACACGTGGTGATATTTCTTGTGAATTGGTCAATTGTATTTTGTCTAGAACGAGAGAGTGTGAGAGAATGTAAAATACCAACAACAATCAGTGGGACAGATGAGAGGAGGACAGCCAAGGGTGTAGATCCTAGGACTGAGAGCGAGAGATATCCTTAAGCTAAAAGCCGATACTTGATTGAGCGTAGTATAATACTCATATGACCCTTACACTCTGGGTGGAGGCCCTGATAAAAACTTGATAGTTTTTTTTTTTCGTATAGAAAGATGGCTTCCTTTTCAGGCATTATCAGAGGATTCGATAATGGGTAGTGGGCTCAAAAAAATTCATTTATCTTAACACTTCGCTTCCATGGGGAAATGGTGGTGCAAATAATGATCAGAAACATAATACACAAAATACTTTTCCACAGTGGCCACATGCGGGTTATCGCTAACTCACTCAGCTGGTTGACACTTTTATTCTTCTAATCAGGGTCAATAGTTTACTCAGATTAGGCGGTTTAGTTGAAGTACTTATATGTGATATGGCATAAGCATAATTGAATTTTCGATATTAATGTGTAAGGGTAGTTATTTCACACACAACTCACACGACATGTTGACAGAGGAGATGATCTTTGTCTTGAGATGCATTTGGCATACCAATGACCATGTATGAGCTGTTATGACGACATCTGTCAGAGAGACGTGTCTTGAACTGCGTAAGGAGAGCGTGATTAGAGACATCATTTAAAGAATTTTTAAAGCAATCCCCCTGGTTTCACCCCTTTATATGTGTACTGGAGGGCATTTTTGACTTTCTTCTTTTAATTTGATCCATAATCTATCTCATCGCCCCGGTTTGACTCCCATTAACTTCCTTAGAATTGGTATACAGTTATTACTATCCTGTTTTGTTCATCTGGATACTCGTAGTGTAGGTGAATACTACTATCTGAGTTTTCTCCTGCCGCGCTGTCGGCCGGTCAGAGGAGGCATTAGACGTAATCAAAATGCTATGGGGTTTTCGTTGGGACATGCCAGTCGGTGTCCCTGTGAATATATTTTATCACTGTTTGAATGAGGTCAATTACTGGGTTTTGTTATTTCCTGCTCGATCTATTCTTTTCTGTAGCGATATTTACATGCGTTTACTTTTTGTATTATGTTTGTACATCTTTTTTTTGTGTGTTTCGGTTTCTCTCATCATGTCATGTAGGGTCATGGATCAGTTTGTTTTCTAATTTGGTCTGGGTTTTTGTACAAGGGTTTGGGCATGGAGTGCACTTTGAAATTTATTTTTGTTCTCTTATTTTTTGTTTGTTACCCACTCACGTGGATAGCTCGACAGGAGTGGAACTAGGATGCGTTGATTGTGCGAGAAGTCTATGGAGTACTCTCTGCGGGGGGTGCATTGTAGGTAGAGATTGGGGGGGTCTCCGAGAGTCAGGAGTCATCTAGTGAGGTGGGGGGAGTTGTTTTCGTAGGAAGAGACGGGGCGGGAGTCTTTGGTGCTTAGGTGAGATGAAGTCGTTAATGGACATTTTCTTGTTTGGGGGTGGTGTCGGAGTAGGCATAGGCTAGGTCGGGTGGGAGACTTGGTAGGTTTTTTCCTATCTGTGTGATCGTTAGTCGCTTATGTAGGAGGACGGGCGACATGGCGAGTAGCGGGTGTCATGAGTGGCTGGGTTCTTTCGGAATCGTTGTTGGTGAGGGGACAGTACGTGTTTTTTGTGTTTGCACGCTGTGGTCCCTTTTTGCAGAGCGTTTTAGTTTGCGGGTTGGGGGGGGGATCTCACATTGTGTGGGGGACAGCTGACAAAGATTGGAAGGATGTATTAGATGCAGATTAGTCTTGTGTGGCGTGGATGTTTCTATCTATAAAATTGGTGACTGAGGGGTGTAATATATTAGATGCGTGGGTAGAGGGCGGTAGTCTTCTTTGATCGTTTTCTGAGTTGCTTAGTCCTGTCTTTCTTTCTTACTGGATCCGTATCACGCCACTGAGGAAGTGTCTTGGGGGTTTGATGCGGTTTGAGTCGGCTCTCTCTGGTTTGTGTTTGATGTGGCGTGGTTTATTTTGTTGTTGTGTTTAAGTGAGGGGAGGGGGTTGGCGCGGAGAAAAACAGGTTGGGGTTGGGAAAACGACCACAGTGGTAGTTGAGGTGGTGGTAGAGTTGAGGGTGGACTAGTGGGCGACGAGGTGAGTTGGGGGTGAAGGCGGAGAGTGGACACAGGATAATCGCTGAGGTATGACAGTGGGATAAGAGGCGTAGTGAGATGGCTGATTGTGGAGCTGAATGGGGTGGGAGCTCTGAGGACGTCATGTGAGGACATCGTATGAGTATATATGTGGACACATATGGGGCACGGGGTGCGTGGAAAGGGTGTGTCACACTATGTCTACAGTGAAGGGTAGATTTAAGGGGTGCACGCGAGGGAGACAACAAGGTGGAGTATTGAGAGCATAGGCTATGGACGAGTGAATGATATAGGGTGGGTGGCGTGTTTGAGTGTATGTCTATGGATGGCTGCGAGTACAGATAGACATCATGCATGGTGGGGTGAGTGGACAGAAGACTGTGTGAGAAGCGCACAGCGGATTGACACTATGGTGTGAGTGGGGGGCGGAGTGACATGTGAGGGGAGACACACAAGTTGCTGGGGGGAGAGCAGGGGTTATGGGGAGATCTTGGTTACACTTGTGGAGTACACTATAGGACAAGAGGGGGTGTGTGTGACGCACATTGTAAGACTCATGTGGGGATGGGGGAGAAGGCACTGATTTGAGATGTGCTGTATAGTGGTGGGAGTTGACTAGAGGAGTCTTGGTTGATACAGACAGTAGCGGGGAGGTATGGTGGGGGGTTTTAAGAGGTGAGAGAACATACATAGGAAATCTTATGATGTGGGGTCGTGTGACACATGGGAGATATGCTGACGGATGGTAGCAGACTGATGACCAATCGGTTAATTGTGATGGGTATGGTAGGATATGAGCGACGTGATAGGAGTATAGGGATTGAGGGTTTAGTCACTATTAGGGGGACTGCGGAGGCATTACTATATAGCGGGTGCGATAGAGGTGGGGGGACTTAAGAGGAGTGGTGAGGGAACCGTATAATGTGATAGGGATGCGATGTGACATCTAGGGACACTGATGAGGTCGTAGGGGGATAGGGGGATAGGATGGGGGGTATTGGGAAATGATGTTAGAGAATATGGAAGGGAACTGCGAGGGCGAGGAGTCAGGGAAGTAGTAGATGATACATGATGGTGGATTGATGTGGGGCGAGAAGGGTCTATGTCGGAGTTTGATAGACGCGTGGAGTCATGTTGGTGGGTGTATACAACATGCACTCTGATAGTAGGACGAAGAGGTCTAAACTGAGGGGCGCACAGAGATATGTGTGAGGTCACGTGGCACAAGATAGAAATGTAAGTTAGGAGATGGGGGGAGGGGAGGGGGGGTAGTGTGGGGGTGAGAGGATGGGGGGGTGTTTGGGGGAGGTGTGGAGGTATGAGATTAGGGGGTGGGTTGAGGGGGGGGGGTGGTGGAGGTGTGTTGTGAGGGGGAGGGTATGGGGGGAGAGGGGGTGTAGTGGTGGTAGGGGTTGTGTTGGATGGTTGTGTTTTGGGGGTAGCGGGCGGTTGTGGGAGAAGGTGGTGGTGGAAAGTGGGAGGGGGATGGGGTGAGCGGTGGTGGTGTGAGGATGCTGGGTGAGGGGCGATGAGGGGGGAGGGGGGGGGGGGAGATAGGTGTAGGTTTTGGCGGGGGGGGAGGGGAGGGGCAGGACGGTGGTGGGTACAGGGGGGAGCTGGACAGTGGGGGATGGGTGGGACGGGGGTGAAGAGTATGTGTTTCAAGGAGGGTGGGGGGCCCAAAATGCAGGTGGGGGGGGGGGTGTGGGGGTAGGGGATTCGGGTGGGAGGGTTGGGGGGGCCGGGTGGGAGGCGGGATAGGGGGGTAGGAGGACGGAGGGGACGTGGCGGGTGTTGAGGGGGGGTGGGGTGTGGGGGATGTGGAGACGTGGGGTCAACTTAGGGGTGGTGGACAGTGGAGGGGGGTTAGGTCGTGTGGTGTTGGTAGACGTTGTTGTAGGGGGGTTTTGAGATGGTGGGAGAGAGTAGCAACATCAGAGTTGGGTAGACGTGCGGAGGAGGGGATTTGGGGGCAGTTCGGTATGTGGTGGGGGGGGGGGGGGTTGTGGGTGGAAGAATGGGGGGGGGGTGGGGTGTGGGGGTTAGTGGGGGGGTGGGGGTATGAGGGGGGGAATGGGGGTTGGGGGCTGGGGGGGGGGGGGGGTTGTGGGGGTGGGGTGGGGGGTGGGGGGGGGGGGGGGGGGGGGGGGGGGGGGGTGGGGGGGGGGGGGGTGGGGGGGGGTTGGCTGGGGTGGTGTGGGGGTGGGGGGGGGGGGGGGAGGATAAGGTGTGGGGGGGTGATTTGGGGGGGGGGTTTGGTTGAAGAGTAGAATTGGGGGGGGGGATTTTGGGGATTGGGGGGTAGGGGGGGATAATAGGTAAGGGAGGGAATTTGGGGGGGGGATAGAGGTGTGGGGGTCTGAAGGTTAGAGGGTAGTGCAGACTTTGTAAGGGGGTTATGATTATGAGGCTCTGGGAGTATGGGGGTGGGGTGGGTCTAGGGGGGAGGGAGGGGAAGGGGTTGGATATATTGTGGAGAATAATGGTATGTGATGGGGGGGGGATTGGTTTTTGTGGAGGGTGGCGGGGAAATTTGGGAGGTGTGGGGTATTTTTGTGGTATATTGGGGGTAGGTAAGGGGTGGGATGTGGGGGTGGTGTGTTCTCAGGATTGGGTTTAGTTGGGGGTGTACTCTGGTTAGGGGGTAGGGGTGAGGGGGGTGTCAATGATATAGATTGGGTGAGGTGGTACGGGGGTGGGTGGGTGTGGGGATTAATGGGGGGTGGATGTAGGGGGGGTACAGATGGGGTTGGGAGAGGGTTGGGGGGGGGTGGGGGGGGTTGGGGGTGGGGAATGGTAAAGTTGATAGGTAGATGGGGGTATGAATGTATGTTTATGTTTTTGGGGGGGTATGTATGTTAGGGGGTGGGGATGGTTCTATTTATGATAGGGAAGTGTGTTTTGTTTTAGGAAGGGTAGTATGTAGTAGATATGGGTATGTTTGGTTTGATACAGTGTGGGGTAAATCGGTTATGTGGTGACGGGAAATGTGTTTGGGTTGTGGGTGGTTTGTTAGGGTAGGGTGATGGGGTGGGGTTGGTTGGGGGAGATGGTGATGTGAGGGGTTGGTGTGTGGTTGGTTGTCACTGGTGATGGTTTGATATGGGAGCACATTTGTTTTTATGGTGGTGTGGGATGATTGTGTGGTGAGTGAGGATGATGAAGAGGTTGTTGGTTGGTGAGGTGTTATGTGGGTGTGGTGGTGGTATTGGTTTGGACATGACAAAAGTAATTTTTGTTTTAGTGATTTTGTGTTAGTAAAGGTTGGATGGGTTTAGGAGTAGGGGTTGGGGTGTGGTTGTTAGGGGATTGTTGGTGTGAGTGGGTGTGTTTTGTGTGGTGAGAGTGGGTTTGACATGCAGACTTTTGGTGGGTGTGGGGGTTGTAGGTGTTTTTGGTGTGTTGTTTTTTTTAGGATTTGTTGATTTTGGTTTTGGTATTTTTGTGGTAGTGAGAGGTTGAGGTTGATGTATGTTGGTAAATAGTGTGTGTTAGTGGATACACAGTGAGGTAGGGTGTAGATGTATTGAATTAGAAATGTTAGTGTGGGAGTGAGGAGTGTAGGGGTGGGCAAGGGTTGGGGGTATTGTGGGAAAGGAAGTTATTGTGTTGTTGGGTTTGGTATATTGTGTGGTTTTTGTTTTAGTTTTGTTTTGTTTTTTAGGTGATTTTATATATGGTTGGTGGGTTGTGTAGTTTTGTGTGCATGGGGGTCAAGAGATGTATGTGTGTTGTGTTGATGTGATGGTGTTTTGAGTATGGATGGGGGATTGTGGGTTGATTTTTTTGTTTGTGAGGGTGAGGTTTGGGGGTGTTTTGGTAGACATTGTTAAGTTAATGGATATAGTATCTCATTTGGTAAGGGGTTGGGTATGTTAGAGAGGTTTTAGGTGTGTTATGGTTTGGGTGTGTTTAGGGAATTGTATAATGAGGTATGGATCATTTGGTTGTAGTTATGGTTATGTGGTTTGTAGGGGTTGGGGGGGAGTGTTATGGTGTGTATATGGAGGGTGAGTAAGTATCTCTTGGTTAGTTTTTGTGTTGTGGGTTTATGGGGTATTATTTAATTATATCTGATTTTATAATTTATGGTGGGATGTGGTTGTTTATATATGGGGTGACTGTTGTTAATTTCTATAGTGTTTGAATTCGAGTGAAAGGGAATGGCATTCTTGTAAGAGGTCTATTTAATTGTGTGGGTATGACAGGTTGGTTGTATTGTTTATTTTTTAGTGTGGGTGTCATCCAGGGGTTTTGGTAAGTATGTGAATGTATTTTTGGTGTGATATTGTTTTTTGGTTTGTTGAGCATGGGTGTTGTTTTGATAGGTGTTGTATATTTATCTTGGTTGGTTTATATTTTGGGTGTGTGTGTTATGTTTGGTTAGTGTTTTTTTGGTGGGTTTGTTCAATGGGATCTTATAGAAGATATTGGTTGAGGTCTGTTGTGTTAGTTTTGTTTGCAGTTTTTTTTGGTGTTTTGGGAGTACACACGTGGAAGGTATTTTTATGCTTGTAATGGAAAGGGAGTACTGTGTTTAGGAGTTTTGATTGATGCTGTTTGGGAGGGGTATGAGTTTTTTTGGCACAGTGATATTGATGCAGGTTTGTGGTGGGTGGTGTTAAGGGTAGATTGTGAGTTGAGTGGTAGAATGAGTGGGGGTGATTTTTGGTTTATTATTATTTTTTTTGGGGGGTGTCTGTTTTTAGAGGGGTGGGGGTTTATTTTTTTTTTTTTTTGTGATGGGGGAAGTGAGGTAATTGTTAGGTAGAGAGTTGTAGGAAGTAAAGGTTTTGTAGACACTTTTGGTTGGTGATGTATAGATAAAGGTTATTATTTTTAGTGCGCCACATATTGATGTTATTAGTGTGTTATAGTGTATGTATACATTGTATGGGGTGTATAAGGGAGATCTATGGAATTGAGGGATGGTGTAGTGTATGTTTAGTTGGAAGACTCAATGGTTTTTTTATTTATTTGGTATTTAAAGTGTTTTTTAGTTTGGGCCGTATAGTGAAGGTGTGGGGTTTTTATTTAGAAACTCAAACATAGAAATTTGTAGTTTAGGCGGAATTGGAATTTTTGGGCTAAAAAGTTCCATAGGTATGTAGAAAATAGAATGGCCTTAGGTAATCGCTAAATCGTGGGGGTAGTTTTAGGGTTTGTAGGAACTATGTATTATGATTAACAATAAAAAATTAGCACAGGGGCTGATTGTTGAACAAATAGGTAAAAATTAAATGGAGTGGTTGAAGAAGGGGGAATAGATATAATGATTCTGGTACAGGGGGTCAGTGAATAAATATAACGAGAACTAGAAGAGCGGGTGCATACCTACGATTTATTGTGGTATTTTTATATTTCAGCCTCCCGATAAAGAGGGTCTAATTTCTTAATTCTCTAGCATCTTCTAACATAATCGTTTTTACCTCCGCCAAAACTAGAAGAGCCTCTTAATTTCTTAGCCTCCCTAGCTGGACTTCACCTTTCGTCTGGCTATATAAATATCAGACCTCTGCTGTAACATAATCAATTAAAATCTGTCCCTCCATACCCATTTAGTCTGCACAGCAGAAAGATCTGTAGGAAACTTGGCCAATTCTGCCATCATTAATATTCTAAACCAATGTGATTTAAATAAACGATAAAATATCTAATTTAATATCTAATTAACAGGACAACACATTTAGAGCAATGTCAATTCACCAAAACCTCCACTTATTAAACTTATTATATAACTTTGGAAATCCCGGACAAGCCCCCACTATATGTGGTGGGTCGATATTACTTATCTATATATTTATGTAGCAGATGTGAAGTCAGCTATGCAAGCTCCTGAGGAAGTTTACCTTTTAACTATATGTCAGGAAACCTGTCTTGCTTCCACCAATGACTACCACCCGCTATGTATGTTATCCCCAATTTATGTTATAATGTATGGATGTTGTGTAGCTACGTGTCTAGGGTATATGCAATGTATGTGCAGAAAATAACAACAACCACACTTTAAGGTTAATAAACAATTAAGTAAACAACTCCCTATTGAATTTGGTCTGAACAATTTTTTACAAATGTATTAAGTATAATTGAGTTGATTCATAAAAGATTAAACGTCAAGATATATTTACACACAAATTAGTTTAACTATTAGAGTCTATTATTTCCTGAACTAGGAAGTGTTCTTCGTGTAATACTTTTTGTCCAAAATTAAGCACATATTTGGGAAATCAATATTGTCATCATTTTATTTAATCTGGTTGATATAGTAACTGGTGGAGAATATTTCAGTGAATTCACAAGGCCCCAAAACACAGGGCTTATCTTAAGATATTTGTAGAAAATTCTGCGATGTCCTGGTTATACGTCTTCCTCCTCACAGCACTGCTCAGCTTTCAGGATTCAAGATAAGGTAGGGCCCTCAAATCATATGGCCTCGAACAGGTACCAGGGTTGAACAACAACGTGACTGGCTCACTTCAGTTTCACACCCAGAAACTCTGGAAGTAGAGGATTAATTTCCCCTCAAAATAATATTCTGACCTATCTCCATTTGTAACAGGTTTGCAGATATCAACCAATCAAAAATCAGAACATAATACATAAATAATTATTTTCCCCCTCGGGTAGTGTGCTCTATTATCATTAAATATCTCAAACATATGTTTTGTTTTTTTTTCTTCCTAGTCCTAATACAATATTATAATTTCATAAATACATTCAGGTAATAACATGGATTACATAAAGATGGCCAGTGATTTTCTGGCTATACTTAAACATTATTCATTAAAGTCTTTTCCCTTATTAATCTCTCTTTAACCCAACTTTTAAGTAAAACGGCAAGGATTTTATTAAGTTCTTTCCCCACAATGATAATTTCTTTCTTAGCAACTCGGTGAAACAACACAAAGTTTGATGTTAACTTTACTCTTTATATAAATTTATATGTTCTTTTATCTCCCAAAGTACAAGCAAAGCTGTAGGGCTTTTACATGAAGCTATAAGATTATCTAACCCCATTTAATGAGTGTACGTAACATGTTGAAATGGCACTTGTACGACTGGGACTCTCCCCTGCAAATATTCATTCATAATCAATATGGCAAACACATTTTCAAATAAAATAATAATTATATAAATGTTGGTCTTACCGAAATATCGAATTTTTTTCACTATGTAAGTTAATTACAGGCCATAAATGGTCACACAAGATCTCCTGCTGAATAACAGAACAGCGAAGGCATCTGATCACACTTGTCTGTAAACGTTATTAACTTTACATGTGAAAGTTTAAATTGAAAGTGGCAAGGAACGCTCGTCTTTCTGAGTATTTATTTCACTTTCTTAGTTATGCTCAGCAACCAATCAGGGGACTTCCGTTCCTACGCGTCTATTTTCAAAAAAGTTAACCTACAATTTTCAAATCAGGAGACACCCCTTTCTATTGCCTCAATATGGCTAGCTTCAGTAAAGAAATCCCAGGCACGTCTATATATGTCTTCATTCTACCATATCGCTAGTATTATCTAAGTCATGTTAATCCAGAATGAAAATATTTACTTAGTCTACCGTTCGTCATCTAATGTATAAGGTTTCACACTTCTGGCTATTATTTTTACCATTTTCGTCTTTCCTTTATATTTATTCAAATAACATATCTTTCTTTTTACATTAAGATAATATATTTAGACTAAAGAATATTATATATTTAACAACTAATTAGTAGCATTTTAATCTTCATTTTTAGTCTTTATTTTTCCTTTCGTTCGTTTTGGCCATTTAGTTTCAGTTTTAACATTCAAACGAGCTCTATGCATTTCCCCCGTTCTCTCCCTTGTCTTTTCCAAGAAATACACGATTTCTAACTACACTAACTTTCACGCGTGCATGTTGGTTAAAGGCTTGCAAGTCTGTGACGTCACATTGGCATTTATTCTACTATCGTTTTTCCTATGTTAACCCTGTAGGAACCGAGAAAACTCTAGTATTTTGGTGGTGTGGTAATACCTATGTTATTTTATACCTACAAACTACTAGATGCTATACTTTGATCGGTGAAATATCGGATATCATCACATCACTAATAATAATTAGGATACTGAAACCACAATAACAATGTCTACTTATCTGTGGGAATCCCAATACTCCTCGTAAAGCATTCGATCCAACACAGGTTATGAAATTCATACAACTGTATCCAAACAACCACAGTAATTTCCTCTGGTTGAAAGTATTTGTTACCGACTGACGTCACTCACTGCAACCTCCACAGCTACACCGCAGGACTTGAAAATGGAAATCGAAAACTGTAGCATCATTCCCCGGTACAACTATGATACTTCTCTGGTGACTTGAGTATGTAAATCCTAAGAACGTTGACCTTCGAAGTCAAGGTTACGACTTTGACCTAACGATCGATTGATTGAGCATGCAACAAGTGTCAGTGTTCCAAAATACCTGGCAATCAATTGAACTCAAATATCTGAATTTTCCAGAACGGGAAAGTACATTATACTGGCACCATGTTAAGATATGTCCACCCGTTCGTTTATTTCAGTGTATTAAATGAGTTTGTCTGCAATTTATATATGTATACTGTCACTCTTTAAAGATGTGTCTATATATGAATGTTTGATCACTTGTATACAACAAAAGTGTCACGTGAATGTTTTATTCGTGGGTATGCAAAAATCGCACTGTATCGTTCCTGTATTATTTATGCAGTGTTCTCTCACAAGGGATAACGAATTAGTAATATCACAGATAGGCCCAACAGCTCACAGATAACTGGGTATGAAGCCAATGCTGGTCCGGTAAAATAAACAACAGAGTTTATTGAAAACTGATGATCAATGAGAAATGATGAGCCGTCATTAGGTAATGTCGTTCCGTCTATTAGTAACATATTTTTATACCCCTTGACGGTAGTACATTGTTGCTTCTCACTCCCAATCCATCTATACACATCTATGTATTGAATATATCCGTGCCATTCCCACGTAACTTCTGTTCAAACTCATTTAACTTCATTAGTATGAATTCCTCAAAATCAGTACGCACTATCTACAAAGCAAGGCCTGTTAGGAACTCCGATTTTTACGGTGTATAGACCTGCCCGTCTATAAACTGTGTAAGCATCAAATTATACCTTTAAAACATTACTCATCGTGTTGGGTATTCCTATTCATGACACGAATCAATATACCCTTTTTTCACGGGTTTTCCAGCCCACCAGCAAAACAAGGCTGTTCCCGTCATGTTTATTTCTTGGAGCCCATTTTGTTCTCTACGTCATGGTTTTTAACCCACAAAACTCCTACGTCATCCTTTTTTCCGCGTGCATGAATAATGCACCTAAGTGTACTATTCACATATTTTCAAATATTTTCACCAAACTCAACTCAGCGCTCTTTGATGCGCAACAACAAAATGTTGTAAAAAACCATACGCAACAGTCATCCTTCATCCTGTTCATGACATGACTTACTGTAGTGTGTCACCCTTCATCACGTTCATGACAATACGTCTTCTAGTGTGTCATCCTTAATCAAGTTCGCAACCTAGCTTCCTGTAGTGTGTCATCGTGCATCATCTTAATTACATAACTTTCTGTAATATGTCATCCTTCATCTCGTTCATGTCATAAAATAATGTAGCGTGTCATTCTTCATCACTTTCATGACCTAATGTCCTGTAGTGTGTCATTCCACATCAAGTTCATGGTAAGACTTCCTTGAGTGTGTCATCATTTATCAAGTTCATGACAAGACTTCATTTAGTGTTTCACACTTCATCACGTTCATGACATATATTCCTGTATTGTGTTATCCGTCATCAGGTTCATGACTTAATTTCCTGTAGTGTGTCATCATTTATCACATTCATGTAATGACTTACAGTAGTGTATCTTTTTGCATCATGTTCATGTCATGACTTACTGTAGTGTCATCTTTCATCACGTTCATGACAGAACGTCTTGTAGTTTGTCATCTTTCATCACGTTCATGACATGACTTACTGTAGCGTGTCACTGTGACGAAATGGCTGTCGCTGTCCTTTTGTGTGATCTTTCACACCTTCGTCCCTCCGGCAATAAACTTCTTTTCTTCATATTTCTTCATTATTCACTTGTTATTTGGCATTTCATTTTGCTCTTTTATTCACTTTACTTTTTATGCTGGATATAGCACGGGGAAAGTCTCTAACACGCCAGTCTCCTATGGTAGTATTTGCTACGGGAGTAATTCTTATCTGATTGTGTCGCATTCACGCTTCACGAAGACGCATTAAGTTACGCCAGGTTATTAGACGGTCAGCGACAATATTTTATCGCATAATCTGTCTGACCATCTTTTCTAGCGATGGTGCTTGTTTATTCAAGCTTGTTTGGGCAGGAGTGCAGAATAGAACCAGATTAGTTTGTTTGGCGAAACACATGTGGCGAGCGACCATTCCTGAGTCATTACGCCAGAAACACATGGTAACAATATTGTGATGAACAGAGATGCGGCCGGAAGTCTTATGTAACGATATGACATCACTGTTGTAAAAGGCCACTCGTGTATATTAAATTTAATATTTTAAACACGCCAGGGGATATTTAAAACTTCCCCACCGAGCCACTGGGATAATCAATCTACAAATTGTCTAAAGTGGTTATGTCCTGTTATTACACACTTTCCCACAAAACTTGCAATCTTTTCATGACGCATTCCGGCCTCAGAATTAAACTGCGAGAAACTACCAGAAACATTTGATTTCTTCTCTTCATGCCTTTATCACCAATTCTTTTTCTCTCATGCCTTCTGACATATCTCGGACCGCTTCTGCCTTAGCCTTCACCACATACAAAAAAACACGCTTCACATGTCACTCTAATTTTCTTAATAACTGTCTTCGGGTTAGAGTTATCCCTAAAGGGTTTCTTTCCCACTTCCATCCTTCGACTGGACACTTTCATCCTTCTGTACTGCACCGCTTGCATTTAGTTGATAAAAATTGTTCCTTTCAACGTATGAGGTGTGTTATTGCAATGCATAAACGCCTGCTCACTGACTTGGAACGTTTGAAATCCAACCTCACTCACCAACTTCGTCTACTGACTTCTTCGTACCCGACAGCCTTGCTTCTTATTCGTACTATTATCCATGATACCAATAAGGAGCTCTACACTCGGCTGAGCACGCAAAAAAAAAGAAAAATTGCGTCTCCTCCACCCTCATGTTCCTTCTGAATCTTCAGAGTCCCCTGTTCCCACTTCTACTAGAGTTATTTGCATTCCTCCTGATCTACAACTATCTCCTGATGAATTGTCTGTTCTCAGTAAAGGTCTTAAGTTTGTTCCTCTTCGCTCGACATTTGATAAATATTCTATGCTCCAAGATGTCTACCGCTTCCACCGTCACATGCGTCTTCAATATTACCATAGGAAGGGTAATGATTCTAAGCCAGACGGGAATATCTTTCGTTATTTTGACAAACCTAAATCAGACTGGACTCCTGCTCCAGATGCCTTTGCGGCTCTCGATTTATATATTGCTAACACTTTGCATGACATTAATCAACTTTCTCTACCCCGTCTACGTCGATCTAACCTGACAACTTCTGAGTGGCGGTCATTGTCATCCCTTAAAAAGCGGGATGACATTATCATCAAACCTGCCGATAAAGGTGGTGCAGTGGTAGTTTGGCGAAAGGACTTGTACATTCAAGAAGGAGTCTCACAGCTCGGCAACTCCACCTTTTACTCACCTAGCTCTGGTGATGCCACAGCCCGCCATAATCTTACTGTTCATGCTATTATTCGTGATCTCATCCAAGATAACCTCCTTCCTTCTAGTGCCATGTTTCTCCATATTCCTGATAGTAGTCTAGGTAAACCGTCCTTCTACATACTTCCTAATGTTCATAAAATTGACAATCCGGGTCGACCCATTGTCTCAGTCTGCTCTTGTCCCACCGAACGTATCTCTGATTTCCTGGATGGTATTTTGCAACCCTTATTGGCCAATCTACCTTCTTTTTTGAAGGACACCACCCATGCTATCACTACTTTTGATTCCATCCAATTCACACCTGACCATACTTACCGTCTTTTCCTTCTGGATGTTTGTTCGTTTTATACTTCCATTCCACACTCTGATGGCTGTCACAGTATAGACATTCGCCGAAATCTTAAGTTGGTCACGCTGGGGAGTGACAACATTGTTAGAAGTCAGGTGACTCAGAACGGAAGAGGATATAAAACTTTTGGCGCAAAAGGAGCAGATGTTATGGCCGTCGTCCTTGGAGGACGTTGTCCCTGTGTTAGCAGTTTTACTGGTGGTATTAACATTGGAGTCATAGTTCTTGCTAGTTATTCATATGGTCAGGATTAGTGCTTTATTTATCGAGGGGTTGTGTACGTTTTCTCGAGCGGCTTTTCTGTAGACCATGTACGATTATTTATGTTGCATTTGTGTATTGCTTTACTACAGTACAGGGCTTTGCCGGTGAGCGAAAGTCATGGTGTTATTCACTGGATAGAATATGTCGGTGATGATGTTACCGTTAGATTGAGTTGTTGTTTATGGCAAGCTAGATTGGCATTTATATCGCATTGCCAGCCATGTATGGCTTCTGTGTGTGCAGTATTTATTAAAGGGACTATACCTGCTTCAGGTGTTATTGGTTAATTAATGTCAGCTACTGTATGCTATGGTCGTCCCCTAGTGGTTTGAGCCAAGTGTATGAAAGTATTCATAAAATCCATAGTGTAAGTAGTTTATCTTTGACAATTGCCTTAAAGCACTACAATTTTTTTCTCGACAGACGCACTGACCTTACTTTTAGCACAGGTTCTCTTCTTCGCCTTGCGGAATTGGTTCTCACTCTCAATTCTTTTGAATTCAATGGCCAGTTCTTTAATCAAATTAGTGGCGTTGCTATGGGAACCAAAATGGGCCCGAGTTATGCTTGCCTCTTCATGGGTAACTTTAAATATTTGGTGCTTCAAAGTTACGATGGACCATTACCTGAGTTTTACCGTTGTTATATCGACGACGGTATTGGAGTCACAGACATGTCTGAAGTTAACCTCCGTAGATTCATTGACTATGTTGGCAATTTCCATCCTGCCATCAAATTCACTTCTCAGATTTCTACCACTTCAGTTAACTTCCTTGACCTTACTGTCAATATTACTCCTACTGGCCTTACTACCTCTGTCTTTTATAAACCTACTGATGCTCATGGTTTCCTACTTTACACCTTTTCTCACCCTCTCAGCTGTAAAGATTCCATTCTCTACTCTCAGCTTCTACGCTTACGTCGGATATGTCACGATGAAGATGATTTCCGTGAACGAGCTCAAGAAATGCTCGATTTTTTTCGCCGACGTCACTATCCTGAAAGAGTTTTATCTGATGCCTTTAATCGCTTTAGTCATGTTACTCGTCAGGTTGCACTTACTGCTAAACCTACTACTACATCTGACAGATTCAAACTTGTCTTAACTTTTCACCCTCACTGTTTGGCGGTGAGAAAAACTATGTTTCATCATCTGCCTATTCTCCACTCCGATCCTGATACCAGAGAGGTCTTTCGTGATACCCCTCTGGTGGCATATCGCAGAGACAAGAATTTTAGGGATATTCTTGTGCATAGTCGCTTGAGACAAACTAGTCCTTCTTACTTTGGTACTAAACCGTGCCAACGCCGCATATGTAAGACCTGTTCTTTTGTACTCCAAACGCAGTCAGTCTCCTTTCCTAACGGTAAATTTACCATTGGGGAGTCTTTCACGTGCGAATCCAGAAACCTGATTTATGCTATCATCTGCAAGAGGTGTGACATGACCTATATTGGTGAAACTGGCAGACGTCTGGTAGACAGGTTTCTTGAGCACTTGAATGACATCTATCGTGACAAACATTTACCGGTGGCCCTTCACTTCAATAGCCCTGACCATTCAGTTAACTCTGACATTCATGTCACTGCCCTCCTGTCATGTGCCAGCGACGACCGAACTCTCTTCTCGTTGGAGAATCGTCTCATTTTTTTAAATGGGCGTTTTATCTCCTGCTGGCTTGAATGTCCAGCATCATTTTGCATAATTCTGGTGGCTTCTGTCACTGTTTCATACTTTATTTCTTCTGTCGTTATTTTTCTTTCTATCCTTGTTTTTGCTTTGGTTCGTTTCGTTTCCTCAATTATCTTTTCTCAGCCGTCACTAGCTCATACGTCACTTCCGCATGACGCCTCATTTTTTTCAGCCATCTTGAATGTTTCTTTCTGGGATCCAGCTAAGTGATTTTTTTACTTGTTTTAATAGTGTTGTTCATTTCTGTCTTCGTGTTACCAACAGATTACTGGTGGCAATGAATATATATATAAATAAATAAATAAATATATATATATATATATATATATATATATATATATATATATATATATATATATATATATATATATATATATATATATATATATATATATATATATATATATATATATATATATATATATATAGGAAGATATTTATTTGTTTGTATACTTGTTATGTTTGGAAATATTTGGTAATAATATTTTGGGTCTAGATTAGAACTCTAGTCGAAGGGCGAATACTCATTTTTTGCTTCGAGTGAAAGTAAATATGTAGTCGCCCCACTTGAATATAGTCAAAAGGATTTTTCTGCGCATGCGTCGATTTAGGGAGTCGACGAAGAAGGCTGTCATGTCATGGCTGTGTTTTTTTGGGCCGGTCGTTTAGAAACGTTGAAGTATGATCTCTGTGAATGATTCTAGGAAGGAGATGGTGTCTGCATGATTGTATGATCAGAGATTCTCCTAATGTTCTTTGTTAACGCCAAGGAATGGCGTGCGTTATTCGCTATTGTGTTTATTCCTAAATCAAGGTAAAACCAGACCCTTTTGCTGAACTTTGTGGCTAGGCCTAGATGGCAGATGTATTATCGCACATTAGAATTGTTTGAATGCAGATGAAGATGACGTGTAATCCAGCAGCACTGGATTACTTGATGAAGCAGCCTTGTTGATAACAGAATATATGGAAGCCCTATGAGAACATTTATGCTCGAATTATGAATTAATTCTGATTATCATTTATCATCCTGGGTGAGCGAAGCTCAAGGAGGAAAGCCATTTTGAATTCCCGTCATTGTAAACGGATCATTGTCGGAGAACAGAAAAAGGTTTTATTATCGGACAATGGTACAGAGATCTACATATTATGAAAACCCACTATTGTGGTCTCACATTGGTACTATCAAGTTTTGATAAACTTACGGCTTGTGAAACTTAGCCAAAAGAAGGTTCTGACAGTGAACCATTGTGATGATGTATTTACCTTTACTGACGCGATTAGCGATTAGTCATTGAGTGCTTGCCTAAGCATGCTACTGGCGGGTGAAGGAGGGTACGGCACCAAAACCAGAACATTTTTGAGTGCTTGCCTACTATCGCCCCATTGTATTTGTATGCTTTATATCAAAGCGGCTGATGCCACCCATGTCCAAAATATACTTCTGTACACTAACGAAATTTGGGACTGTTACACTTCGCTTCGTCGATTATTTACTTTCCTGTTTCGACATGTCTTTCTGGTTTTACGATTTTCTTGCGTTATTACTGTTATCGTTTCGCTCATACCCGTCATTTCATCTGCTTGTATCGCTCATTCGGCGATTGCCTCATCATCGTTGATTTTTGTAGCACCTATATGTAGTTCTTGTCCTTGTCACCTGTTCGTAACTGTGGCTGACGAAGGGTAAAACCCGAAACGTCCCTTGTTTCATGTGAACCGTTTACTTGTAAAACTGATTTCATACCATATTATTTTTTATTTATATATTTGTTTTAATTAAACTGCGAGCCTATGTAAACTACAATATTTTTCAAGCTGCGGCGTGTTGCTGTTTTAGAAATATTTCTGCATGTGTTATGTTTGGATAACAACATTATTTAAAATATATATATATATATATATATATATATATATATATATATATATATATATATATATATATATATATATATATATATATATAATTGATTAAGAACGAACAGTAACAATTTTTTTTAAAAGTAGGATTAAAATAGGTCACAACTTTTAAAAATGTATCAGGCCGTACTAATGTAAGACCTCACAGAGTGTGGTCTGTTCCAGCATCACACTTAAAGAACTAAGTACTACTGCTCGTTTATATAGCCTTGACGGCTAATCTGCTCAGTGATCTACACTTATGAGGTCGAAGACTGTTTACTAATGTATATATATCAGTAGTCAGAGATTGTTTACTAATGTATCTATATCAGAGGTCAGAGATTGTTTACTAATGTATTTATGTCAGAGATCTGAGATTGTTTACTATGTATCTATATCAGTAGTCAGAGATTGTTTACTAATGCATCTATATCAGAGGTCAGAGATTGTTTACTAATGTATCTATATCAGAGGTCGGAGACTGTTTACTAATGTATCTATATCAGCAGTCACAGATTGTTTAATAATGTATTTATATCGGGGGTCAGAGATTGTTTACAAATGTATTTATATCAGAGGTCAGAGATTGCTTACTAATGTATCTACATCACTGGTCAGAGATTGTTTACTAATGTATCTATATCAGCGGTCAGAGGTTGTTTACTAATGTATTTATATCAGTGGTCAGAGATTGTTTACTAATGAATCTATATTAGTGGTTAGAGATTGTTTACTAATGTATCTATTTTAGTTGTTAGAGATTGTTTACTAATGTATCTATACCAGTGTGTCGTGTGAAATTCTAATCCACATATATAAATTAAAAAGTAAATGTAAAGCCTAACAAATAACTTCAATAAAAGGAAAGAAGAATGGTAAAGAACAGTGCTGTCACAATGACTGTACTCGAAATCCCCCTTGTTTTCTAATTCGTCTGCAAATTATAACGTTTCACGTTGATAGTAAAAGCCTTCTGCAGCATACACGCGTGTACTCCCTTTTTCCACAACACAATAAAACGTGTATAAATTTACCATCACAAATTATAGCCAAAAGAAATAGTGAGGGTGTCAGACAACACCAAAATCAGAATCGCTCAGTGGCAGATTTTAAAACCACCATTGTACGGGAAATAGGTCCCCATGTTAAATCTTATTTGATTGGAGCGCAGTAAATGTAAGGCTAAACACGATTAGTCGGGCTACAAATACTATCTTTTGTTGTTAGGGGAGAAGGAAGGAAGGGTATTTTTTTCAAACGCTTGTGTAAACATGGCTCGATTGGTTAGACCCGCCAATATAGTCAATTAGGAGCGTCAGGTCAGCACCACATTTTCAAATAAACTCTCTAAAGCAACAGTGCGTTGAGATTCAGCTTATATTTTTCTAAATAAAAGCCTGAGACAGTGGCAGGTCGGATTTTGTGCCATATTCATTGCCAGTCAACGTAATTCTGTATTATTTCCATGAATTGTGGTAAGCTTGAAATATTTGATATCTTTTTAATGAAAATTGAATGTAAATTGATAATTTATGTCTGTATATGTGTGTGGTTCAGTAGCGAACATGAGGCAAAGCCTATATAGTGCTCCAACCTGAACAGAAGGTGTCGGAGGAAAGTAAATCTACATGGAATTGCCAAACAGTACACTGACACCTATCTTATTGACTAGAAAGAAATAATGCTGGAATTGCAGAGGCGTAGTAACCATTAGGGAGGAGTATACTGATGTCAACCAACGGGCTGATCACCCGTTTGCCAGTCACTTCGATTACGGAAACAACAGCAAATGGATTGATTTGCCGTTGCCCTAAAGACGCCAATAGGTGTGATGGGAAACAATGGCAAAGAAAACCTATCTGCTGTTGCCCTAAGACGCCACTAGGCGTAATGGCCACTGACTGCTTTGACGGTCGGTGGCTAAGGACGGAAGAAGAAGAAGAAAAAGAAAAGAATACTGATGTCAATTGTTTCAGATGAAGATAGCAATTGGCCTACCGCTCTGAACTCAGTGTTTGTTATGTATTGTGTTCAGTCTGGAAATAGATTATAAATTAGTTATGAAGTAGGAGGTACAACCTTCTTGTTTCAGGGACTGTGGTCCTAAAGTTATTGAGCAGCACCTGGTCTGAGCTTTGCTGAAACTGGAGGTTGACAGCATACTCCTGGGTCCAGATAGCGACTAGTGAGGTGTCTCCAGAACACAGGGGAGCAATCGAGCAGAGGAGTCTTTTCCTGCCGCCATCACGAAAGTTAAGCCTCTGTGGCCAGTGGAGCTCAACATTATGTGTTCCCTCAAAAATTGACATTTTAGTAAAAAAGAGGGACAATACCTTGTTTAAATTGACAGGAACTGTGAACTTTTCCCCCATACTATTTCCCAGATAAACAAACACTTGAAGTCATGATGACAAATAACAACATAGCTTGAAAAACAAAACCAGCATTACCTCATAGTACTACTACACAACTGACACACATAGGATAATATTAATAAAATATGTCACTACAAGGTTCATATTTATAAATTCTGTACATATAAATTGTGATTACATTTGATTGTGATTCCTGGTTCACTTTGTAGTTGAATCAGGATATATAATAGTGAAAGTAATTAATACATATATATTTGAAACTTTACCAGTGACTCATTTAAGATAGTCTTATAGAGTGTTAAATGTGTGAGTGTCACAGTGTTGTCAAGTGTGGTGGAATAAATTAAATTGTTTATCTGTCTGTTGTTGTTGTGACTTACACTTCATCAAATACATACCCTAGACATTCAACGTAGTCATCACCATATTCCAGAATAATTCTGACTGAGGTATAAATGTGGTAGCAAGTAAGGTTATCTGTAAAACACTACACCTAATAGATACAGATACCTTCACAGCTGATCTCAGTCAGTACACTAAGTCCCCTATAAATATTTATATCATCCCACTTTACCACATATATTGGGGGCTCGTCCGGGATTTTGAATCTTTCCCTATTAAAAATATTAGGGGTAATTCACTTCAGGGAATAATAGAAATTAAAAAGGCATCCTTGGGTGAAAATAAATAACGTTGAGCTCTCAGTGCCTGTGGTGTCTTTGGATAAGTAATATCAGATTGTATTGTTTAGTTAGACATTATATAAATTTACCTGTTAGAAAATGGCGGACCTGGCCAAATTTCGATCTGCTGCTGTACAGACTGCGAAAGAGTTAGGAATGGACGGGCAAATTATGATTGCTTATGTCACTGCTGAATGTGACAAATATATTGAACGGGAAGAAAGAAGATTAGAAAAAGAGGCTGAAAGAAAGTTAGAGGCTGAAAAGGAAATTAAGAGGTTGCAGATTGAGGCTGAGGCTAAGAAATTGGAGGCAGAAAGAGAAGAGAAGAAATTAGCTGCAGAAAGAGAAGAGAAGAAATTAGCTGCAGAAAGAGAGGAAAGAAGATTGACTGCAGAGAAAGAAGCAGAAAAGGAGGAGAAGAGATTACAAAGGGAACATGAGTTACGACTAAGGGAGTTTAAGTTTCAAGGCCATGCTCCTAAAAATGGTGCCAGTCCCTTTACCTCTGATGCCACTGCTAGTCAGGGAGCCTCAACCTCAGCTATGAATTTTCATTTAGATCATTTTGTTGAGAAAGACGATGATATTGAGAGCTATCTAAATAGATATGAACTATTAGCTACCACATATGGGTTAGAGAGAGAAAGGTGAAGCTTAAAGTTATCTCAAGGGCTTCGTGGGGCAGCTTATGAAGTTTTTGCCAAAATGAGCAGAGGTGATCAGGAAAATTATGACATGCTAAAGCAGGCTCTTTTGTTAAGATATGAAAAGAACGCAGAATTTTATAGGAAAAAATTTAGGAATGCTAAACTACTGTCAGGTGAAACCTATCACCAGTTCTCTGCACGGTTAGAGACATACTTGGAGATATGGACTTCTCTGGGGAAAACCCAAGATCTTAAGGAAATGGTCCTTATAGAACAATTAAGAGAGTCCATGGCTCCAGACCTGAGAAAGTTTCTCATGGAACAAGGTGCAGAGAGGCTGGGTGAGTTGCTAAATGTTGCTGAAAGGTATCAAGCAGCTCAGGCAGAGGTATCAGGTAACAAAAAGAAACAGGTGGAAAATTTTAGGGCACCACAGAACTTTAATAAATTTGATCCTAGAGATCAAAACAAAGGTAAGCACCAATTTGATAGGCCACGGTATGACAATAAAAATAAAACCCCACAATTCGATGAAAGGAAATATGATGAAAGAAAATCTTTCAACCAAGGAAAGAGATGGTGTAAAAATTGTAAGATGAACAATCATGACACTGACCGTTGTAGAAGGAACCCTATAGTTATGGCCACCCTTCAGGTCAGGTCAACCTCAAGACAGGAGGAGGATATTATGTTAGATACCACTCCAGAAGAGATGAGGAAGGCACAGGCTGGGGATAAGACCCTCAAGCCTTTTTTTCAGGAAATCGTCAGCTTGTCATACAACTCCAGGCAAGTGAGATTTTTACATGAAAAACAAGTTGATGTATAGGAAGACTGGAGCTAGATCCAAAGGTCAGGGACAGCTGGTACTTCCTAAGAGATATAGGGCAGACTTAATAAGGAGCCTACATGTGAAACCAGATGGGGACCATGAGAAGATTGGTACCATCATCCAAAAGGTGGCTCACAATTATTATTGGCCCAAGGCAAGATGGGACATTGAGAATTTTGTAGAAAGGTGTAGCATAGCACATGAGGGAACACCCACAAGTGGGAACATTGATCAGGACCTGGACACGCCACGGGGCAAAACTAGGCCTGATAATAAAAAGAAAAATAAATTTGATAAAGTGGACCAAATGGAATGGGAAGCCCATTTTCACGGACAAGCTTCAATAAACTGTTTTACAATGGCCACTATGCAGAGAGTTCAAAAAGATGTCTTACCCCAGGATAAGCCGAAAATCCCTCAATCGGACTTAAACAAACTGGAGGAAGAGGATGTAGAGAGGAAATCTCTCATCAAGAATTTTAAGTGGGGAGAAAGCCCCAAGAGAAAAATTGGTAGCGGTCGTTTTGTGCATGATAAATCTGGGAAGAAAAATCATCACTATAGAGCTTCGAGTGGAAGAGACCATACCGGTGCATGGACAAATAGGTCCACAAAATTAAAGGTCCATATGTAACTGTGTTAAGAACGTGGACTGATAAAAAGGCAGAGGAAAATATTACATCCTCATACCAATATGTGAATGAGCTGACCACTCGTTTAAAAACTGGCTGGAAACTTGCCAATGAAAATTTGAAACAAGCCAGGAAGAAACATGCTGCCTATTATAACAGGAAAGCTAAAGACAGAGATTTGGCTGTGGGAGAGAAGGTACTGCTTCTTCTACCCGGTAGCCAGAATAAGTTACAAATTGGATGGCAAGGTCCATATACAGTTCTAGAGAAGGTGTCTAGAACCAATTATAAGATAGATAAGAAGGGGAAAGAAAAAATCTATCATGTGAATCTCCTGAAGAAATATCTGGAAAGAGAAAATCAGGAAGAGACACACGTGTTGACCTTGTCCATTGCCATGGAGATGAAAAAGGAACCACTTTCATCATTTGAATATCCATTACACCCCTGTGAGACAGCGGCACAGGTGAAAATCAGTACACACTTAACGAAAGAGCAAAAGAAGAGAGTACAACAGGTTCTAGATACTCATACAGAGGTGTTAACAGACCGACCAGGGCATACAAACCTATTGGAATATGATATGAAGCTGATAGACCCCACACCTGTATGTACGAAACCCTATTCGATTCCTTTTGCTAAGGAGAAAGCTTTGAAGGAAGAGATAGACTATTTGTTGAAGGAAGGAATTATTTCACACAGTGAATCTTCGTATAGTTCCAGTGTTGTACTTTTAAGGAAACCCTCTGGAGAACATAGACTCTGTATAGATTATAGGAGACTGAATGCTATTACAGAAGGACAGGTGGATCCATTGCCGGATACAAATCAGTTGTTTGCCAGGCTAAATAAAGCTAAATATTTCTCAAAAGTGGACCTGAGTAAAGGATACTATCAGATTCCAGTAAAGCCTGAGGTTAGACCATACCTAGCTTTTAGTACCTCAGAAGGACACTATGAGTTTAATAGATTGCCATTTGGATTGAAGAATGCGCCTAGTGTCTTCTCTAGAATGATGAGAAAATTATTGGACCCTCTGAATAATCCATGTATCACAAATTTCATGGATGATATCCTTATAGCCACAGAAACATTTGAGGAACACATTGACGATTCCAGTAAAGCCTGAGGTTAGACCATACCTAGCTTTTAGTACCTCAGAAGGACACTATGAGTTTAATAGATTGCCATTTGGATTGAAGAATGCGCCTAGTGTCTTCTCTAGAATGATGAGAAAATTATTGGACCCTCTGAATAATCCATGTATCACAAATTTCATGGATGATATCCTTATAGCCACAGAAACATTTGAGGAACACATTGACTCTCTGAACATGCTGTTTAATCGACTTAGGGAAGCGAATTTAACAGCCCGACCAACAAAATGTTGCGTTGGATGTAAAGAATTAGAATTCTTGGGACACACAGTTTATCAGGGAAACATGACCCCTGACCCAAAGAATTTAGAGAAACTAAAGAAAGCCCCGAGACCACAAACCAAGAAAGACGTGAGATCCTTTGTCTCATTATGTGGTTTCTACCAAAAGTATATCAAAAACTTTAATTCCATATGTGCACCGTTAACTGATTTGACACGTAAAGGACATCCAGATCGAATTACATGGACCCCACAATGTGAAATGGCTTACCAGGAATTGAAGGAAAAGCTCACAAGCAAACCTATTTTGAAATTACCTGACTTAAGTCAAGAATTCATAGTAAGGACGGATGCCAGTAATATTGGGTTAGGTGCGACTCTGCTACAGAAATCAGATGCATTGGATGGGGAATTAAGCCCAATGGCATATGCTAGCAGAAAGTTGAATAAAGCTGAAACCAATTACTCAACTAGCGAAAAAGAATGTCTTGCAGTAATATGGGCGATAAAGAGATTCAATATTTATCTGTATGGGAAGGCATTTAAGTTGCAAACGGATCACAAACCCTTGTCGTTTCTAGCGCAGGCTAGACATGAAAATTCTAGATTACTCCGTTGGTCATTACTGATGCAGCCATTTGAGTTTAGCATAGAGTATATAAGTGGAAAAACAAATCTGGGAGCGGATTTTTTAAGCCGCCATCCGTATGATGAGAATCACCCTAAACCCCAGGAAAAATAATAAATTTCTCTATGTGTATATAGAATTATAGACTGACAAATAACGTCTGTTTTAAGTGGGGAGAATTTGTCGTGTGAAATTCTAATCCACATATATAAATTAAAAAGTAAATGTAAAGCCTAACAAATAACTTCAATAAAAGGAAAGAAGAATGCTAAAGAACAGTGCTGTCACAATGACTGTACTCGAAATCCCCCTTGTTTTCTAATTCGTCTGCAAATTATAACGTTTCACGTTGATAGTAAAAGCCTTCTGCAGCATACACGCGTTTCCACAACACAATAAAACGTGTACTCCCTTTCTAAGAAAAACCTTGAGATACGCAAGCTGACCTATATTTAATATTCCATTCATGTCATTTTATACACTAAGTTACCATAAACGAAAGACAGATGGAATTAGGATAGAGAGAAGGGAGGGCTGAAAGCCGGAACGCATGCCACACTAACACGCGTCTCGCTATACAATTACTACCATCACGCGTGTAAGGCCACAAGCACTAGCTTTTTTCAAATCGACAGTGATAAAAAACACTACCCATACGAGAGTTAGGTTTTAAAACTTACAAAATGCTTATTAGGAAATATGACATTATACTGTTTTATGTCTGAAAACATGACAGTACACCAGACACCATAAAGTTTGGAAAATAGGAGGTGGCAACAGCACGACTATCCTAGAAGAAAATGCATATTTTGAACGCAGCCACTTAGCTCCTTTAAATTTGTATATTTGGGTTCCTTAGGACTTGCTGACAAAGAATATGTTAAACGTTACGCAAATAGTCTAGGAATTAACAAATTATAGCCAAAAGAAATAGTGAGGGTGTCAGACAACACCAAAATCAGAATCGCTCAGTGGCAGATTTTAAAACCACCATTGTACGGGAAATAGGTCCCCATGTTAAATCCTATTTGATTGGAGCGCAGTAAATGTAAGGCTAAACACGATTAGTCGGGCTACAAATACTATCTTTTGTTGTTAGGGGAGACGGAAGGAAGAGTTTTTTTTTCAAACGCTTGTGTAAACATGGCTCGATTGGTTAGACCCGCCAATATAGTCAATTAGGAGCGTCAGGTCAGCACCACATTTTCAAATAAACTTTCTAAAGCAACAGTGCGTTGAGATTCAGCTTATATTTTTCTAAATAAAAGCCTGAGACAGTGGCAGGTCGGATTTTGTGCCATATTCATTGCCAGTCAACGTAATTCTGTATTATTTCCATGAATTGTGGTAAGCTTGAAATATTTGATATCTTTTTAATGAAAATTGAATGTAAATTGATAATTTATGTCTGTATATGTGTGTGGTTCAGTAGCGAACATGAGGCAAAGCCTATTGTTACACCCCCCTAATGTAAAGATACGCCCATGGAAAGTCATGTGATATCGCCAATCACTGAAATGGCAGCACTGATAACGTATTGTTTGGTGAATAGTACGGTAAGGGTGTCTATTGATTATCTGCTAACGTTACTGTTGTGTTGTGCATCTGGTAATGTCTACAGTTGATACCTATATATCCGCCACACAGGCAAACACTGTAGAAGTCTACTGGTAAGCGATGATCAGGTTCTCGATACAGATAGACCACGCCCACTCCGGGGCTATTTCTAAATACGTGTTAAGTTCCCTGTCACACTTGTAATACTAAGTGCGTGTGTTGGTTTAGTCGTTTACACCACAGGTACGTACACAAGAGTCATGGATGGTTGTAAACGACTGGTGACATTTCATATGGGTTTATTCACGTCACAATACATTGATGAAATACACATAGAATACCGTTCACAGCACAACACAAGATATAAATTACCACATAAGAACTGCGCACTCGGCGGCTACAATGATATCATAATACATGGCCTAGAGTACTCATATTAAACTCAGCGTTCTAAAGAATCCTCAATAACAATCCTCTCACAGGAGCTATCATGATTCATGGCCTAAAGTACTCTTATTAATCAAGACTCCTCACACAGGAGATAATGGCCTTTAAAGATTGCACACTGCAGTTATAAACACTTCCACAATAATTCAAACTGCAGGTTTATACTACGCTGTACCCACAGCGAAAAATCCGTCGACATTTTAAATTCAGCACTGTACAGGCATTTCACACTTCCCAAAAACACTGTCCTCCTACCCGGTCAAAACGCCCGGAACACTCTCCCTAGATAACACACTCGTCCCGCTCAAAAGCAGACACGAGACTTTATCACTGTTCACACAACACAAACAATTGCGGGCTAGCAGCGAGCTATTCTCACTCCGTTCAAAACATTACAGAATAAATATATCAGCGCTTTTCACGCTGTCTGTAATCTGTCTCTCGAAACTATCACGAGATACTCTCTAAATAATTCGATAGCTAACAAGCAACTAAGTGCTATAACTCAAAATCTATTTCAACTACTAACATACTCCAGTTTACTTCCCCTTACACTAAAACTGTTCGTTACACCTATATAGTGCTCCAACCTGAACAGAAGGTGTCGGAGGAAAGTAAAACTACATGGAATTGCCAAACAGTACACTGACACCTATCTTATTGACTAGAAAGAAATAATGCTGGAATTGCAGAGGCGTAGTAACCATTAGGGAGGAGTATACTGATGTCAATTGTTTCAGATGAAGATAGCAATTGGCCTACCGCTCTGAACTCAGTGTTTGTTATGTATTGTGTTCAGTCTGGAAATAGATTATAAATTAGTTATGAAGTAGGAGGTACAACCTTCTTGTTTCAGGGACTGTGGTCCTAAAGTTATTGAGCAGCACCTGGTCTGAGCTTTGCTGAAACTGGAGGTTGACAGCATACTCCTGGGTCCAGATAGCGACTAGTGAGGTGTCTCCAGAACACAGGGGAGCAATCGAGCAGAGGAGTCTTTTCCTGCCGCCATCACGAAAGTTAAGCCTCTGTGGCCAGTGGAGCTCAACATTATGTGTTCCCTCAAAAATTGACATTTTAGTAAAAAAGAGGGACAATACCTTGTTTAAATTGACAGGAACTGTGAACTTTCGAGCTGACCCCCATACATACTATTTCCCAGATAAACAAACACTTGAAGTCATGATGACAAATAACAACATAGCTTGAAAAACAAAACCAGTATTACCTCATAGTACTACTACACAACTGACACACATAGGATAATATTAATAAAATATGTCACTACAAGGTTCATATTTATAAATTCTGTACATATAAATTGTGATTACATTTGATTGTGATTCCTGGTTCACTTTGTAGTTGAATCAGGATATATAATAGTGAAAGTAATTAATACATATATATTTGAAACTTTACCAGTGACTCATTTAAGATAGTCTTATAGAGTGTTAAATGTGTGTGAGTGTCACAGTGTTGTCAGTGTGGTGGAATAAATTAAATTGTTTATCTGTCTGTTGTTGTTGTGACTTACACTTCATCATATACATACCCTAGACATTCAACGTAGTCATCACCATATTCCAGAATAATTCTGACTGAGGTATAAATGTGGTAGCAAGTAAGGTTATCTGTAAAACACTACACCTATTAGATACAGATACCTTCACAGCTGATCTCAGTCAGTACACTAAGTCCCCTATAAATATTTATATCATCCCACTTTACCACACAATGGTCAGAGAGTGTTCACTAATGTATCTATATCAGTGGTCAGAGATTGTTTACTAATGTATCTATATCAGTGGTCAGAGATTGTTTACTAGTGTATCTTTATCAGTGGTCAGAGATTGTTTACTAATGTATCTATATCAGTGGTCAGAGATTGTTTACTAATGTATCTATATCAGTTGTCAGAGATTGTTTACTAGTGTATCTTTATCAGAGGTCAAAGATATTGTTTGCTAATGTATTTATATCAGAGGTAAGAGATTGTTTACTAATGTTTCTATTTCAAGGTAGGAAATTATTTACTAATGTATCTACGTCAAGAACTGAGATTGTTTACTATGTATCTGTATCAGAGGTTACAGATTGTTTACTAATGTATCTATATCAGAGGTCAGAGATTCTTTTCTAACGTGTCTATATCATGGATCAAAGATAGTTTACTAATGTTTCTATATCAGGGTAGGAGATAGTTTACTAGTGTATCTATATCAAGATCAGAGATTGTTTACTAATGTATCTATATCAGTGGTGAAAGATTGTTTACTAATATATTTATATCAGTTGTCAGAGATTGTTTACTAATATATCTATATCAGTGGTCAGAGATTGTTTACTAATGTATTTATATCAGCAGTCAGAGATTATTTACTAATGTATCTTTATCAATGGTCAGAGATTGTTTATTAATGTATGTATATCAAGGTCAGAGATTCTTTACTAATGTATCTATATCAGTAGTCAGAGATTCTTTACTAAAGTATCTTTATCGTTTGTCAGAGATTGTTTACTAATGTGTCGATATCAGGGGTCCAAGATTGTTTACTAATGTTTCTATATCAATGGTCAGTGATTGTTTACTAATGTATATATATATATATCAGTTGTCAGAGATTGCTTACTAATGTATCTATATCTGGGTCGGAGATTGTTTACTAGTGTGTCTAACTCTATGTCAGAGGTCCAATATTGTTTACTAATGGTTCTATAACAAGGTAGGAGATTTACTAATGTATCTATATCTGGGTCGGAGATTGTTTACTAATGTATGTATATATATATATATATATATATATATATATATATATATATATATATATATATTTTATATATATATATATATATATATATATATATATATATATATATATATATATATATATTAGTTATATATATATATGTATTATGTAATGTATGTATGTATGTATGTATGTATGTATGTATGTATGTATGTATGTATGTATGTATGTATGTATGTATGTATGTATGTATGTATGTATGTATGTATGTATGTATGTATGTATGTATGTATGTATGTATGTATGTATGTATGTATGTATGTATGTATGTATGTATGTATGTATGTATGTATGTATGTATGTATGTATGTATGTATGTATGTATGTATGTATGTATGTATGTATGTATGTATGTATGTATGTCTGTCTGTCTGTCTGTCTGTCTGTCTGTCTGTCTGTCTGTCTGTCTGTCTGTCTGTCTGTCTGTCTGTCTGTCTGTCTGTCTGTCTGTCTGTCTGTCTGTCTGTCTGTCTGTCTGTCTGTCTGTCTGTCTGTCTGTCTGTCTGTCTGTCTGCCTGCCTGCCTGCCTGCCTGCCTGCCTGCCTGCCTGCCTGCCTGCCTGCCTGCCTGCCTGCCTGCCTGCCTGCCTGCCTGCCTGCCTGCCTGCCTGCCTGCCTGCCTGCCTGCCTGCCTGCGTGCGTGCGTGCGTGCGTGCGTGCGTGCGTGCGTGCGTGCGTGCGTGCGTGCGTGCGTGCGTGCGTGCGTGCGTGCGTGCGTACGTACGTACGTACGTACGTACGTACGTATGTATGTATGTATGTAATAGTTAAACCATCACTTTTCGGCAGCAGTAACA
This sequence comes from Oreohelix idahoensis, assembly GCA_024509875.1. NCBI lineage: Eukaryota > Metazoa > Mollusca > Gastropoda > Stylommatophora > Oreohelicidae > Oreohelix > Oreohelix idahoensis. Next base: position 441,371 of record JAMPIV010012872.1, read on the forward strand.
CCTCATTTAAGACACATGCCGTAAAACCTGATTTAACGATAATCAATCGACAGAACAAAACAGCTTTTATAGTGGAGGCAGCAATACCATATGACGCCCATTTAGATAAATGTTACCAACATAAATTTGATAAGTACTATCCATTGGCTGCAGAAATTAACGAACTAGGCTATCGTACGCATGTAATCGTACTGATAATTGGTAGTTTGGGTCATGTGCATGCAAAGTGTGTGAGTGGATTAATGTCGCTAGGGTTGCGGAAATTTGAAGCAAAGGTTTTATGTAAATATGTAAGTATCAGTGCAATTATAGGTTCTTACAGAATATGGAAACTTCGATGTAAAAAACACCCATGTTAAATTGCTGAAATGTTTTCCCCACCGTCTAATCTCAATTGTGCTCTGTCTACTATACCAAACGACTATTGTATTTGATGCTAAATTTAATATCTCACTCTACTAGCTGTCAAAGTTTTTTTATGGCAAACAGAAATTCTGATAAAACCCCCATGTAAAAACAACCATATTGCTCAACTTGAATGGTATTCCACACACATGTTGTAAATTTCACTAATACTCATTTTTAGGCAGGCTATATCATATCATTCATATATATGCCAATGTCTTTTAGAAAGCTTAAAAAATTTTTATGTATGTGTAACACAAAGGTTCGATGTAAAAACACCCACATATAACTACTTGAGACGTCTTCAACACTTTATGTAAATTCTAATGATTCTCCTATATGCCATGTTGTATCTATTATATCATGTCTGTACATATTAATGTATTTTATGGAGAATAAAGATTCTGATATGTATGTATGTATGTATGTATGTATGTATGTATGTATGTATGTATGTATGTATGTATGTATGTATGTATGTATGTATGTATGTATGTATATGTATGTATGTATGTATGTATGTATGTATGTATGTATGTATGTATGTATGTATGTATGTATGTATGTATGTAATGTATGTATGTATGTATGTATGTATGTATGTATGTATGTATGTATGTATGTATGTATGTATGTATGTATGTATGTATGTATGAATGAATGAATGAATGAATGAATGAATGTATGAGTGTGTGTGTGTGTGTGTGTGTGTGTGTGTGGGTGGGTGGGTGGGTGTGTGTGTGTGTGTGTATGTATGTATGTATGTATGTATGTATGTATGTATGTATATATATATATATATATATATATATATATATATATATATATATATATATATTTATATATATATATATATATATATATTTATATATTTATATTTATATATATATATATATATATATATATATATCAGTAGTCAGAGATTGTTTACTAGTGTATCGTTATCAGAGGTCAGAGATTGTTTACTAATGTATCTTTATCGAGGTAGGAGATTGTTTATTAATGTATATATACTGCTCAAAAAAAGTTAAAGGCCACTTTCAATTTTTAGGTCATTTCAACTATGCTGTTTTTTTAAAAAACCTGAACACTCAGTCAAAAAAAGTTTTGCTGCATTTTGTTGCATGCTTAAACAATGTTTGTTAATCTGACAATAAATCAAATCTGTGTTACGTGTGTGTACCTTCAAGGTCAATCAAATGTACGTGGTGGAAAGGGAAATAATGCATGTTTGAAAATGCTTCCTATGGCAAAGCCTGTTGATAACATTGCTGAAATTTGCTTTTCACGTGCAAGTCGTGACTATGGTGAACACATTTCACCCACTTTTCGGAAGGAACCGGCAATGGGTATTTTTGTAACATTTACCATTTTAGCCATGGCTCAGCTAAGACGCTTGACCAATGTAGACAGATGGAGAGCGATGGCATGGCTGCAGGATGATGTAGGGCTGCGAGAAGTTGCTAGGAGATTAGGAGTTGCCCACTCTGTCATACAAACTCTGCGTGATCGTTATAATGCAACCGGCAGTGTCGCAGAACAACGCAGGTCAGGACGTCCAAGGTCTACCACAAGACGGCAAGACACGCTGAGCCATGGCTAAAATGGTAAATGTTACAAACATACCCATTGCCCATTCCTTCCGAAAAGTAGGTGAAATGTGTTCACCATAGTCACGACTTGCACGTGAAAAGCAAATTTCAGCAATGTTATCAACAGGCTTTGCCATAGGAAGCATTTTCAAACATGCATTATTTCCCTTTCCACCACGTGCATTTGATTGACCTTGGAGGTACACACACGTAACACAGATTTGATTTATTGTCAGATTAACAAACATTGTCTAAGCATGCAACAAAATGCAGCAAAACTTTTTTGACTGAGTGTTCAGGTTTTTAAAAAAACAGCTTAGTTGAAATGACCTAAAAATTGAAAGTGGCCTTTAACTTTTTTTGAGCAGTATATATCAAGTTCAGAGATTGTTTACTAATGTATAAATATCATATCTATATCAGTGGTCAGAGATTGTTTACTAATGTATCTATATCAGAGGTCAAAGATTGTTTACTTTTGTGTCTTTATCAGGACTCCAATATTGTTTACTAATGTTTCTATATCAGGGAAAGAGATTGTTTACTAATGTATCTATTTCAGAGATTGTTTACTAATGTATCTATATCAGTAGTCAGAGATTGTTTACTAATGTATCTATATCAGGGTCAGAGATTGTTTCCTATGTATTTATATCAGTAGTCAGAGATTGTTTACTAATGTATCTATATCAGTAATCTGAGATTGTTTACTAATGTATCTATATCAGTAGTCAGAGATTGTTTACTAATGTATCTATATCAGTAGTCAGAGATTGTTTACTAATGTATTTATATCAGTAGTCAGCGATTGTTTACTAATGTATCTATATCAGCGGTCAGAGATTGTTTACTAGTGTATCTATATCAGTAGTCAGTGATTGTTTACTAATGTATCTATGCCAGTAGTCATAGATTGTTTACTAATGAATCTATATCAGACAAAAGTTGATAGCACATATCATAAAAAAGCTGTTATCACAGATCATACAGAAGCTAATACCCCACATTATACAGAAGCTGATAATATTCATCATACGAAAGGTCATAACACACATAAGACAGAAGCTGATAATATTCATCAGACGAAAGCTGATAACACACATCAGACAGAAGCTGATATTATACATATGACCAAAGATGATAACACACATCAGACTAAAGCTGATAACACACATCAGACTGAAGCTGATATACATCTGACAAAAGATGATAACATACATCAGACAAAAGCTGACCACAGATACTGCAGACTTTTCCTGTAGAGAAGAACAAATGTGGAAGTTATGTGACAACGTTTAAGGAAGGCGAAAGATGACAACAAAAGGAGAAATAGAAGAGATTTGGATGACAAAGAGATAAACAGCAAAAGAGATACAGGGCGAGAAAGAGACAATGTTTTCGATAGTTTAACATTATGACAATGCTTAGCCAGCCGTACATCACTTAAGATAAAGATAAAGAAAATGATTTTCTAAAGTATGTTTCAACTACAGCAATTCCCCCGGTCTTACGCTGGTCGGTTAGCGCTTTTTCGATGCAACACTAATATATTTTATGCCAAATTTCTGTTATACGCTTAAAAAATTTGATCTTGCTCTAACCGTGAGCCACTATCAAATGAAGATTTTGTAGACTTGGAACAGCAACGAGCACTCGAGTATCAAGAAAAGGAAAACAGAGCAGACGAAGGCATTTACAACAGTAAACGTTAGCGAGATTTTCAAACTTCAGGATGAATTAATTGATAGCATAACGAAGCATGACCCTAAAATGGAATGCAGTTGTACGGAAACAAGTAAGAAAGAATGAGATCTAAATTGCTACAAGGTGCTTCTTGAAGAGAAAAAGAAGGTTGCAATGCAAAGCAAGCTTGATTCAAATTTTTTATAAAGTCTCTTCGAATATCTTCTGCCTCCGTGAACCTAACAGCGGTGTTTTCTACATCTGGAGCCAGAAAAACTTTTTCAACATCTACACAACTTTCTGCTAACCAGTCGTCTGATGATGAAGACAGCCCCGACATAACAACTGTAACTCCAGGCGACGGAAGTAGCCGCAATTAAATTCCTGTTTTTAAAAACAAAAATGTTTATCGTATGTGCAGTATATATCTATATAATATTGCGTTGTGTTCAAAATGTCTCATAATTATATCTACCTAATATGATAGGAAATTCTATAAAGAGCGATACAACAGGAGGCAGTCTGATCATCAGAAGTAGTCCCCCGTCGATCAAGTGTTTCGACGCCTTAATCTTCTTTACACTCTAAAAAAAGGGGGGGGGCACTTAGGTCATGACTCCCAAGTGTCAGCCTCCTGCTGCCTATTGCAGCGAATTGAACCCACTGCACCTTGGTTGCAGCTTTCAGATTTACTCCTATTTTCTGCCCGCTGAAGGCAATTGTGAAAGTAACCCCTATGTTGAAAACAAATTACTGTCTCGAATTGCATAACCGGTTGCGGTTGTTCCACAGCCAGCACGATATCTTTTCTGCAGTTTCACTGAGTTAAGTGCCCTTGTTCTTGACTGTCCCCTCAATCCCAACAGTTTCAGTAGATCATACACTGAGGCAGCGGAGAGACCTCTTGCACCCACCTCAACAGCCATGACCCTTGCAGTGAACCCATCGCATCTCAAGCCCGCTGCCAGATCATTATACTTGGCTACTTTGAACGAGTATTGCTCGTCCAGTCTGGATTCAGATGGCACGGTCAGCTCAATCATTAAAATCTGGTGCGATTATAGGGAATGCAGCACAATATCTGACCGTCTATGAGATCTTCAGATACTCTTTGGAAATGCCCCTAGTCCGGGTAGGTCTACTGCCATCTCCCAGTCATTTGCACAGTCAAGAAGAGATGGTAAACTGCTACTTGGTTTGCTTGGTTTGGGATGCACTGACTTTTCTGCTCTCATAAAGTATGTATTTTCAGCGCTTGGTCTGACTTTGCTGTTCGCCTTCCCCCTTGCCAGGTCTACTGTAGCAGCCAGTTCATTTAGTACTTTGTTGTGGCGCCATGTGCATCGCCCTTGCCCTAATGCCACCTTGCAAGCTGAAAGCACATGTTCAAGTGTCTGCCTCTCATGACACAAGGGGCACTGAGCATCATCAGACTTTCCCCATCTCACAAGGTTTGTGGCTGATGGCAGGAGGTCATACATTGATCTGATAATGAAGCTGAGCCTAAGAGGTGCCATATGCCATATATCATTTCATGTCAAGGACATTTGAAGGGCTCCTTCCTATAAATGTTACTATTTAGTTTAGTTTTTTTTTACTTTTTGTAATCACTTTTTACTTAATTTTGATACAGCTTTCGGGACTTTGAGGACGAATTATTTTATTTTCTATTACTTTTTATTGGAAATCAATTTTCGGTTAGCGCTTTCTCTATTAGCGCTCACGTTTTTAAGAGCAAATTTACAGCGCTAGACAGGGGATTGCTATATTTCTGTTGTGTATCGTTATTTTATGTTTTCACACATGATCACATAACAAACAGCTTTTTAAGTCTTTACTACATTAAAGATAATACTATTTTAGTAAGCCCTCTCTACATTAAAGATAACACTGCATATGCAAATCCTCTCTACATTAAAGATAACACTGTTTTAGCAAATCCTCTCTACATTAAAGACATCACAGTTCTAGATATTTCTTTGTACATTAAGTTGACACATGATGGGTGATGCATGCTGTCACATTAATTAATCCTCAAAGATGCTTACTATCTTCTTACACCATAATTGACACATCCATTCCTGAGTAAACCAATCAACACCAAAATTTAGTCCCAAACTGAACACTGTATTACGGAAATGTCATGAAACACAAACATTATATGAAATACAAATATCCAAGGTAATAATTCGTAATTCTTCCTTCAGAATTAAACAACAAGATTCAGCCATAACATCTAGCCATCTTCTCCGCTCTACACGCAACCTACCAGTCTACCTTCCAGTCAAAAACTAACCACCTCGCACCTTGAACTATTCTCCCGTGTTTCGACCCACAATCCGCACGAGGCAAACTCACGTACAAACCAGACTGACCACTTTTCATTCGCACTTAACATACACACAGGCCTACGCAATTTACTGTTCACGCAAACAACCCCTCTTACTTTATCATTTGGTTACACACACACACTGACCATAATCGTCATCATCAGCGTAATCATCATCATCATCAATACAATATACGCTTGATAATTGTATTACATTGATATCATCATCATCATTACAATATTTGCTCGATGTCTGTATTATACTGACATCATCATCATTATGTGACATTTACCCCCTTCTCCAGAAGAAAACACAGTTTTCTCATAGATTAAGGCAAATGTCTTGAACAATAAAAGAGTGTATTACATCTAGTTACAGGTAAATTAGCATAACATAGAACTCCATTGTTCTTTCTTTATCTTCAGTGATATCATCTTTCCTTCAAAGCGTTCTAGATATACGTCGATCAAATCGAAGGAGTCCGTACAGTTTGGTAACTTTAATTTATATGTATGGGATGGTTCCTTCCCCAAGGACTCTCTACTCGAGGTCTCATGACTAGAAGCTTCCAATTCTAATTTCTTTAAAGCAATTGCCTTTTCTTTTTCAATTTCCATTTGTTTGGTAGTTTCCTCAACTTCCCTTTGTTTGGTAGTTTCCTCAACTTCCTTTTGTTTGGTAGTTTCATCGACTTCCCTTTGTTTGGTAGTTGCCTCAAATTCCATTCTCTTTAACAGTTTTTCATCATATCTTTCTTTCCGTTCCTCGTCCTGTTTTCGCTTTATTTCTGCCTCTTTGAACTGTTCCATTGTCCATGTTTCCAGTTCGAGGCTTGTTTTGTCCAATGTTTTCCCATATCAATAAAGTTTCTGAGACTTGCCATTTTGCATTCGACTAATGTTGAGGTTACCCAAACCAGGAAAAAGAACTAGAGTTGGGGACCCTGGACAAGCCACCAGTATGACACATGCTGGGTGATGCAAGCTGTCACATTAATTAATCCTCAAAGATGCTTACTATCTTCTTGCACTATAATTGACACATCCATTCCTGAGTAAACCAATCAACACCGAAATTTAGTCCCAAACTGAACACTATATTACGGAAATGTCATGAAACACAAACATTTTATGAAATACAAATATCCAAGGTAATAATTCGTAATTCTTCCTTCAGAATTAAACAACAAGATTCAGCCATAACATCTAGCCATATTCTCCGCTCTACACGCAACCTACCAGTCTAACTTCCAGTCAAAAACTAACCACCTCGCACCTTGAACTATTCTCCCGTGTTTTGACCCACAATCCGCACGAGTACAAACCAGACTGACCACTTTTCATTCGCTCTTAACATACACACAGGCCTACGCAATTTACTGTTCACGCAAACAACCCCTCTTACTGTATCATTTGGTTACACACACACACTGACCATAATCATCATCATCAGCGTAATCATCATCATCATCAATACAATATACGCTTGATAATTGTATTACACTGATATCATCATCGTCATTACAACATATGCTCGATGTCTGTATTATACTGACATCATCATCCTCATTATGTGGCAACAGTTTTAGATATTTCTTTGTACATTAAAGACATCACAGTTTTAGATAATTCTCTGTACATTGAAGATATCACAGTTTTAGATACTTTTCTGTACATTAAAGATATTACAGTGTTTAAAACATCTCCTCTCCATTAAAGATACCACAGTTCTTAAAACATCTCTTCCACATTACAGATACAAGAGTTTTTTTTAACATCTCATCTACAATAAAGATACTACAGTGTTTAAAACATCTCCTCTACATTAAAGATACCACAGTTTTTAAAACATCTCCTCCACATTAAAGATATCACAGCTTTTAAAACATCTCCTCTTTATTAAAGATACCAGTTTTTAAAACATTTCCTCTCTATTAAAGATATCACAGTTTTTAAAACAACTCCTCTACATTAAAGATACTAGTTTTTTAAAACTTCTCCCCTACATTAAAGATACCACAGTTCTTAAAACATCTCCTCTACATTAACGATACCACAGTTTTTAAAACATCTCTGCAAAAAAGATACCATAGTTTTTAAAACATCTCCTCTACATTAAAGATACCACAGTTTTTAAAACATCACCTCTACATTAAAGATACAATAGTTTTTAAAACATCTCCTCTACATTAAAGATACCACAGTATTTAAAACATCACCTCTACATTAAAGATACCACAGTTGTTATAGTCTTTTCTACATGAAAATATCCCATTTGTTAAAGTCTTGATGATCATAAATCCAGATTGCCCGGACACGTTTTATGGATCGCTGTGTTACTCCAAATGTTCTGAACATTGTCTAAATGGGACGTGTGACAAAAATACTGGGGAATGTGCAGTTTGCACTGAAAACTACGCCGGAAAAAAGTGTACTGAAGGTAGGTGTTTCTCGAATTTAGTTCGTTATTATCAGTACAGAAATAGTATGGAAACTAAACGATAGCTGATAAATAATATGTTCTTAACCAACTATTCTGACGTCCGTGTCAAGCATGGTCCATTGGTAAAGAATAGTGAACGAGTACTAATGTAGGCAGCTCAGATATTGTGTCCATATAACACATTATTGAAAACCATAATAAACGACAGAGTTGAAGGCAAATGTGCATGAGGAAGAGGGCGCTGCAGGTGGGAAGATAACATCAAAAGATGGACAGGAAAGAGTATGTCAGTGCACAGGCTCACAGCAGCCAATGTAACAGACGTGACTCAAAAACGTAAACTTCAGCTCTTAACCACCCTTGTGTGAACAAGTGTGGACTAAGCATGAGAAATAAATGTCAGACGAAAAAGTTGCTAGGTTATGTGGCAGGTAAAGGGAACGAGTGGCAGGTAAAGGGAACGAATAGTGAGAACCAGAAATAGGAAAGTTCAGATAGAGTAGAAAAAGGGGATGCGCGAATAAGAATGTGCATGAGAAAAGAGGTGAACGGAAATCCAGTTTAGGCACGCTTTTCAGCAGCAGTCAGAAGCTGAGTTAGAGCAGTGCAAGTCGCACATATACGCTAGAGAACGAACGAACGAACGAACTTTATTTTCAAAGGGTTAAGAATTGGGCACGCAGGCCCGTCTGACATTCTGCCCTTCCTCTCTCTCTCATCATGTATACTATATCCTTTCATCCTCACATTTACTTTAAGCATAATTAAGGCATTTATCATTATAAAAGTAATATTACATTTGCAATAATCATCATAATTAAAGTACGTTTTAAAAAAAATTAAATTAAATTAAAATAATAATAATAATAATAATAATGAATTTAAAAATAAAATAAATAAAAATAAACATTTAAAAAAAACAAAAACAAAAACAACAACAAGACATAAAAACGAATTCTTCGTACAGTAAATTAATGATTTGAGACATATTCAGAGGTATGTTATAAGAACTCGTGAAATTTTCAAACGGTGTGCAACTGAATGACTCAGGGACTTTTTTTAGGTTCATCAAGATGAGGTGGGGTAAACAGTTACTTTCTTCGCTGTCTTTGCGTCCCAAACTCAAGACCAGAATCAGACTAGGTAGATAGTTAGACATACACGAAAGCAATTAATTTGCGAAGGGTTGAAAATCGGGCACAGTCCCCTCTTGCATTCTTCTTTCCTCTTGCTCATCTTTTATTACTGTTACTCAAACATTCTCCAGCGTACTGAAAGTATTAATTTAAGGGCAGTGCAACATTACAAGGAAGTATAACAGCATACATTAACAGTACCTGATCATAAAATTATGAATATAAGTTATTAAGAATATAATATTAAGAATAAGTATATTGTAATGAAAACTAGATCATCAGAGCCTCCATACAGTATATTAGATAAAAGTACAACACAATCAGTTAGGGTGGCATATAATTAGCACTCATAACGTATTTGAACAGTATACGATTGTATGAGTAAGGACTGTGCGTGTTTTTCAGGTCATTGGGAAGATTGTTCCAAAGATGAGCAGCTGAGTAAGCCAAACTAGTCTTAAATAGGTCTAGCCTGAGCTTGGGTAACTGTAATTTGTTTAAGCGCTGACTACGTCTTTCATTATATTTTAAAAGCGGCCAAAGATACTTTGGAGCATTCTGTGACAGGATTTTGTGAATAAATAATGTGGTTGATGTTTATCAGCAACAAGACGCATTGCGCGTTTTTGAAGCGAGTGGAGCCTTTTTGTGTTGGAGACAGAACAACCATCCCAGATTGTGGAACAATAGTCTAGATGCGTTTGTATATGAGATATGTAGAACATTTTCCTTGCCTCCTCATCCAGGAAATGTTTAATTTTGGCTAATTGGTAAACTTTTTGTGCTGTTTGCTTTGTGAGTGCATGTACATGTGAGTTCCAACTTAGGTGTTGGTCAACAGTGATACCTAAAGTTCTGTGTTCATTTACGTTTTCAATTAGTGATGTTCCAATGAAGAGCTGAAGTGTTGTTTTCGGCAAGTTTTGTAGAAGCATCAAGAGACAAGAGTAACCATGTTGAAGGCAATACAAGTAGACTGTGTGGTGAATATTTCTCAGGCAAGGAGACTAGATTGGGTGGTGATTAACCCAACATATTTGATAGTATAATATTTCTCAGGCAACGAGACTAGATTGGGTGGTGATTTAACCCAACATATTTGATAGTATAAAATTCGTGTCTAGGACGGAAGAACGATGGAGCGAGTTAGGCACCACACAGTATATACAAGAGGTACGTAGAGTGAAATTATTTACATCTATACAGTAGTCTTATTCTTCAGTTATAAAGGGAAAGGAACAACCCCGGAGAGGTCCGGTTTCACATAGAAAACCTAAACACAGAACGACATATATCAGTAGACAAGGATTTGTTAAGAAGGAAGGAAAAGGAGGTAGATGCAAATAACATTTGAACAGCCATAGATGATTTGATATTATTATATTGAATGTAATTTTCGATGCTGAACGAGAGTGTGAGGAAGGAAGAAATACCAATGAAGAACATACAAATTGTAAGATTCTGTGACGGACCAAGATTGTAGAGGTCCAAGTAACAGCAGTTGTCCACACACATGTAAATAAACTATTTCAGTTAACTATGGCGTTATGTCATCGCTCACTGTGTGTGTGACTGTTGTGATTATTCATCATGTCAACGCTAGCTAAAGAGGCAAAGAACCTGGGCAGGCAGGCTGCCACAGTTAATATTTCATTCTGCAAGTTTCACGTTGTCAACATCACTGTAAACTCTAATGACTGTTACGATAACACACATGTATATTTACGTCAGAGTCGTTTAACTAAGGACATTACTAAAGGTGCTCATTGAAACTAAACTGTCGATTATCAAGTAATAACGCAGTAAATTTGTAAACAACAACAACAATCTCTGTTACGAGATTTACTCCCCTTGCTCTGCAGTGATGGTCCAACAAGGGCCAAAACCTAGAGTATCTAATGAGGGTCTTCAAAGGTATCTACCTTCGCTCAAGATTACGCCTGGCAGAGTTGTAGATGATGCTTCTATCTCGAGGTAGTATTCACAAGATAATTCAGAAATAAAAAAGGACGCAGAATTGGACAGAGCAATTGTTAATTTTGTATCTGCCCGCCGCCTTTTATGAAGAATTATTATGTATTTTAGCTCGTTTAAGCCCCCCAACTGATTTAACTCAGTAAAATATCACTTAAATAGCTCTGTTAAAGGTATTTGAAACGACTGAGGCATGCGGGTGCAGGTCACTTAAAATGACTAAATCAACTATGAATGTGTAAATTTACAAATAAAATTTATTAATCAATTATCATTAACAATTGTAAAATAAATAAGGGTGAGGTGAATTTGGATAAAGTCTTTTAAAACTTCTTCACAGGTGATGGTCTGATACGAATAATGTTTTCTGGTTCAAAAATAGAGTGCCCACTTGGCAGCTATGAATGTGTATGTGACGATATTTGTGTACGTCCTTCCACATACTTCGTTCTCACCTGCATTACCGATTTATTTCTTCCATTTTCACACTCATTGTCCTATTATTTGGCATATTTTATGCACCTATATTCTTGCCTTGTCACTCCCAGACATGTTTACGTTTCACCGTGTGAATTGTAGTATTACAAGGGTAATTAGGTCAGTGGATAATACTTCTATCGCTTAAGTCGTCTAGCCACCTTTGATAGAGACGGTCATTGTTGACACAAGGTGGTATCGCACGTTCGGCGGAGAGAAAGCCAGATTGTCAGACTGGGAAAACCGTCTGGAGAGGTACGTAAAAACAGGTGATAATAAGTAATCGCTTTCCGGTGGCCCATCTCTGTATCAATAATACAGACAACTCGTCTGGGGAGATTATGTTGGGAAAGGTATTAGGCAGGAAATAAGTTCGCCGATGTGTTGTGAATTTGTACAAATGCAATAGGAAGTATTACTGCCATATTTGAAAGAGGTCACGAGTTTAAATTTTAAAATTGATATTTTAAAACACGCGGGGGATAGTAATGATTTAACACCCAACCCACATAGTTCTAAAAAGACAGGATTGGTCTAAATCGAGAGCCTGAAATAAACTTTAGCTCTCATTGGAAAGCTAGCATGAAATACCATCTGGGACGTAGACTGAGAAATGGAAAAGTAATCTAGCGAGAAGGATCGGGCAAAGAATTTCAAAATTAAAAGTGATAGATCGAAGCATTTGGACGTCTTTATAATTTCAAGGAAAACCCACAATTTTAAATACAAAGACTGGAAACTTAAGGCATCAGAAACCACTAGGCATAAGAGGGATTCTGACACTACCACAGACAGAGTGTTCGAAGCATCAAATCAAAGTTGCTGTGTCCATTCTACTGTGCCAGGAGATTTTATATCCCATTTGGCATGAGTGTAAACATTTAGTTTAAAAGTTGAATGTGATATGTCTGTACTTGATAAGTGGTGACACAAAGCATAGGAGGCTGGCAATCTCACCATATGAAAATAGTATGTTCATAAACCACTGCAGCAAGCACTGGTGTTTGCTATATGTTAATTCGCTCAAGAAAGCGAAAGGTAGAGGTAATCCCAGACTCCACAGTGAGGAGTGATGATTACATCACATGTACATAGAGTATATAAGTATCATTTTGTGAGATATGTGTACTTTTATAATTGTCACGCGTGGTTTTCAAGAGTCTGCCTAAGGCAAGACAACAGCCTGAGTGAAGTCTGAGATGATAGATGAGTTATGGTGTTGAATGTGGATAGAGAGACTTATAGTTATCAGGAGTAAAGAACAGATGCTGACTCTCTCTCCTGCCACGCAATGACTATGCTTTAACTACTGTCACACTGTCTCTCTCTCTTATTGGAGGTAAAGTTTAGCACTCATTAGTGACTCCACAAACAACTAAGTTGAATACAAATAGAAAGTGTAGTCCGATCCGCTGAGTAATTTTCTAGTTTATTAACAACAAAAGAACCTGTGGTAAAGCAAAATTATCAATCACAAAAAACATCAAACAACATTATGCATTTATCAATGTAAGATACAGTTAAGTCTAGAAATCGAAAAAATAAATGAGCATAATTAATCCAGATATAAACTCTCAAGTTATTGGATGAACGTGCTGCTAACTCCTTCAGACGTGTTTTTGATCTGCTCTCACATTTCGCAGCAATAACGCAGGAAGTTTAAGTCACATTCCGTGGATTTTTATATCAGTATATTGGTTATTAGACGGTGAAATTTTTAATTATGATATTGTGTTAATGTAATGTGTAACATTTTATAGAATACCGTTGAAATGTGTATCAGTTTTTTCTCTATGTTATTGGAGGATATTTTCAACAATGACTACATGACTCATCCGAATGTGACCTTCGCCAAAGCAAGAGGTCAGTTGTTGGTCAAGCGTTGCTGTCAAGCATCATAAAATTTTCCCGGTATACAATGTTCCTCACCGATAACAAAACCCCCTGTGGAATGTAACAATGTCATGCTTGGAAGAAGGCGTTAGTTCGCAGCTAACAGTGGGCCCCAGGGACGCTCGTTTAAGACCAACGACCATAAAAAACTATGCTTTGAACAAAGAGAGGGCTATTCACGTCAAACTTAAAGGTTGTAGAACCGGGTCCGGTATAACCGTGAAGCTATCAAGTCATGGAAAATGTGTAACTATAACATTCCAGAACACCTTTCAGTACGAGGCATTTCGTTTCATTGTCATTAAATTCTACGAAACAGGACTTGTAGAGTCAAGAACAGACATAAATGATGCACTAGTAGAAGACGTTATAACAACACCACTTCTCAAAGTTCACCTTTATCACACTAAGAACAAAATTATGGCCCAGGGGACTGCCGCAGCTATCGAATCATGGCTAGAAACAGAATTTGAAGAATTAAAAGAATCTGCAAAAATTGTAACTGATGTTGAGTTAGAAAACACTAAAATGGACTACGCTGTTTCTATGCCCCACTTGGCAGTAGACACAATGATTCCAGGCATAAATGACTTTACTACCGACAACGACATTCTCAACACCAGCTGCAACCCAATTTCTCATAGTGAATCAGAAATTCTACCTTCTGCAGTATTGGATACAATAACAGACACCCCTACAATTTCTAAACCTATGTTGGCCATCGAATACCCCATGGACCATGAAAATATACGAAAAGCTGAAACTGTATCTCTTGAGCAACAAAAAGAAGACACCACGAAGTTACCTGTGTCGTGCTGCCAGGAGCTAATGCAAAATATGGAGGACACGCTACGAAGTTTAATTGGTGATCTCATGTCTAGTATACAGACATCGCTCAAGGCCGAAAACGAACTTCTTAAAAGGGAGATAGTATCTCTGAGGGAAGACAATTCTAGCATGAAGGACATCATCGAAAAACTGCAGAGAGACTTCTCACTCTATAAGATAAGACAACCAGATCATCCTCAAACAATAGTAGAAGATTGCGAAGAATCCATACATAAAAATACGCCAAATCAGCAAAAAGGTCACCACCAAACTGTACACAAAAAAACACGAAGAGACACTCACAAACACAACATATCCCATTGGAGTCAAAATTACCAACAGATTTCAAGTTCTTGAGGATTGTTCAACAGAAAATGAGCAGGTATCAGTATCCCTACCAGACAACGTTCCAGTGCCCGAAAACCAAATTCACAAATCTCAGAGCCATCACGACAATCCACAAAAAGAACACCACAAAAGGCAGCAGCATCAATCTAATAGAAAACAAAGTGAAGAAATACGTAGTGACGTTACACATATTGTAATTGGTGACTCCCTCTTGAAGGGTATTTATTGTGAAAGAATGTCCACTACAAGAGAAGACATCGTTTCAGTTATGACAGTGCCGGGGGCTGGTATTAAAAGACTACTGGACATAATTAATAAGTTCGATATTAATCATAAGATAACAAAAACAACACTACACGTAGGAATTAATGATATCATGAATGAGCAGAGCCTAAACCCCTCAGGATTGGTGGCTACAATAAAACAAAAATTTCCCAAAGCCTCCATCTTTATTTCATCAATCATACCACCATGCTATGGGTTTCAGCGTCGCACAGCGGACACTTACAACACAAAACTACAGAACTATTGTAAACAAAACGGCCTTGGCTTCATCAACAATACTCCATTCTTTACATCTAACTCAGGAGCACCTAAGAAACGACTCTACAAAGATCAAATTCACACATCCACACTGGGAAGCAGCATCCTGGCCAAAAACATAAAATATCCAGAAAGGACACAACAAGACAGCTCAACCCATATAGAGAATGCAACGAAATCTACTGAGACTTCAACCTATAATCACAATACATCACAAACCCCATCTACCCCTCAAAGAAGCACACCTATTGCAAGCAGGGAGCCTTCCAGCTATCACAAAGCCACTTTCAATCAGGAAGCCGAATCTTATGATACCATGTTTCCCCCATTAGTCACAAGGCAGCCCCACTCAGGTATCTCTACCAACAGTATTCCAATGTCCCAGGCTCAGAATACTCCTACCAACACTACAACAAGGACGGAAGAAATCAGAGATCACCATGCTTCCTCCCCTAGTTCTTATTATCGTCCTCAGTGGAACCCTGAACTTGTCTATCTGATGCAATTCAGCCCTGCGTCACTTAGACAAGCATTAATGATGTCTGCCCAAAGTCACCCCTATTATCTGCCCGGCAGAAACGTCAGTTATTGACGAACAAACACTTTGCTTCACTAAATCTCTGTTACTACAGCCTTCACTCCATTTGAACATTTGTTGATTTTTTAATACAACGGTAATAATCAGAACTTTTAATAGTTTATCGGTTAATATCCTCTAAAAAAAATTTTCTTTGATTACTTATTTCGTTACAATTTAAATTTCTTATTATCACGCGTAGCTTCAATTTGTTAGAATTTTCGGTGTTAAGTTGTGAAGTGTTGTATACTTGTCTGACTTGTGACTATTATTAATTTCTTCCATCTCTCGTTTAACTTCACTTTGTTGCGTTGAGCAGTTCTGGTGTGATATGTTGTATGCCTGATTGTTTTGTGACAATTTTCATATACTCAGTTGAAATTGTTTTTTATTAGTTGTATTAATTATTTTAATATTGTATTTTCTGCAATTTCTCATTCCTTGAATTCCACTTCCTTGGTGAAGTATTAATTCGTAAAAATAGTTTGTGCTTTTTTGTGTGCATAACTGTTTTTTAACTTGTAATTTTTTATTTTTTTATTTTTTTTATTTTAAATATATATTTCTTTTTTACTGTACAAACATGGCTGGTAATTATGTACCGTGGCTTCACAAGGATGGTCTACGACTTGGTCATCTGAATATTTACCATCTTCTAGGTAAACTCCCCGAACTTACATACATTCTAAGTAATAATTTTCACATTTTTGGACTTTCAGAAAGTCGCCTAAATGACAGAATAACAGACGATGACATTGCGTTACATGGTTTTAAAACTATTCGGCGAGACGCAAGCAAAAAACAAGAGACAGGTATAACAGTTTATATTTCCACTTCCCTTAATTTTCGCCGCAGAAACGACTTAGAGACAGCAGAGATAGAATGTGTATGGTTGGAAATAAAGCTACCGAATCAGGGCCCATTTCTGGTGGGATATCTTTATCGAAATCCTAGTGCAGGACCTATATGGTACGAAGATTTCACCATAATGATGGACAATGTATTTGCCACAGTCAAGGAGGTTGTTCTTCTTGGTGATTTCAACATCGATATACACAATTCAAATCTAACATGGAAAAATATAACATTATCGTACAACTTAAAACAAATAGTTAACCAGCCTACAAGAGTAACACAAGCATCAACCACACTAATCGACCACATCTACGTAACTTGCCCAGAAAACATCATAGAATGCTCTGTCCCTAATATTGCAATGAGTGACCACTATCCAGTATGCTGTACATGGTCAAAGAATAAATGTAAAGTTCCAAAAAATAAACATGTAAGTATCAAATTTAGAAGTTTCAAACATTTCAGTAAGGAATTATTTTTAAATGACTTGCTAACTGCACCTCTCGCCCGTGTTTACCAACTTCCTGATCCGGATGACGCTATTGAATACTGGACAAAAAATTTTTATAATGTTTTTTGACACGCACGTACCAGCTAAGGAAATTCGCGTCAAACGACAATTAAAATCTCCGTGGATCACGCAGGAAGTGTTGGAGGCAATGAGGCAGAGAGATCAAGCGCACAAAAATAAGGACCTCAACACATACACGGTATACAGGAACAGAGTTCAATATTTAATTCGGAAAGAAAAGAAAAATCATTTTAGAAATATGGTTCAGAACAAATCAAATAGTAAGGAAATATGGAAGGCAATTAACACCTTAGCGAAAAAAACGTAATGCACCAGACTCATTCTCTTCCAACACTTCATTTACTTGCACCGACTTCAGCAATCACTTTCAAGCAGAAATAAACAGTCTGAAATCCACAATACCACCTTCCTCTAGTGACTTAGACAAACTTTCAGCATTCTGTAAGAACAAATGTACAAACTCAGTTCCACCCGACATTCCTTTTATGACAGTTAATGAAGTGTATAACTATCTTATTGGCCTTAAGGATAATAGCTCATCAGGGCTTGACGGAATTAGTAATCGAATACTGCGTTACGCCGCACCAGCTATTAGTGATTCACTAACTTTTATATATAATCAATGTATTGCTAAAAGTTATTTTCCTTCGGCCTTTAAGATTGCCAAAGTATATCCTCTCTTCAAACCTGGCTCGTCAGATAACAGTAATCTTGGTAACTATAGACCAATTTCTCTTTTATCATCGCTTTCTAAACCACTAGAAAAACACATACATAAAGCAACACTACATTACCTAGTTAGCAATGACTTGCTAATTGACAGTCAGTCAGGGTTTCGACAAAAGCATTCATGCCACACAGCTCTAACTAAGATGATAGACAACTTGCACCTAAACATAAATAACGATAACATATGTGGAGCAATCTTTGTAGACTTTAGGAAAGCATTTGATATGTTAGATCACGCTGTTTTAATAAGAAAATTAGAAACAATGAAAGTTAACTTTAAACTAGTGACATTACTTAAATCATTCCTGTCCGACAGACAGCAAGTAGTGTGGTACAATAACTCCTTGTCAAGCCCAACTATTATTGACACTGGTGTTCCTCAGGGTTCTATTCTCGGCCCTCTACTTTTTTCCATTTACATAAATGACCTTCCACTACACATCGAGCACTCATCCTGCGACCTATTTGCCGATGACTGTACCATTTATACTAGTGATAAAAGTTGCAACACGCTAGAAATATTATTACAAAGCGACACAGACAATCTTATTAAGTGGAGCAATGAAAACTGCATGCAAATAAATATCACTAAAACAAAATGTATGATAATATCAACTAGACAAAAATTACAAAACTCGCCGAAAACAACACTTCAGCTCTACATTGGAACCTCTTTAATTGAAAATGTAAATGAATATAAGACACTAGGACTCATAATTGACCAACATTTAAGTTGGAATTCGCATGTACAAGCACTGACCAAACAAACGGCACAAAAAGTTTACCAGTTAGCTAAAATCAAACATTTCCTAGATGCGGAGACACGAAAAATGTTCTATACATCCCAGATACAAACACATCTAGACTATTGTTCCACAATTTGGGATGGCTGCACCATGTCCAACACTAAAAGACTCTATTCATTACAAAAACGTGCAGTGCGCCTAATTTCAGACAAAAACCTCACACAGTGTGTAGACGCATATACATATCTTAACATATTACCACTAAGAAAGCGCCTTCTCTTCAACAAAGCCAAATTTATTCACAAAATCTTGTCACAGAATGCTCCAACGTATCTGTGGCCTATTTTCAAATACAGCGGAAGACGCAGTCAACGCTTAAATAAATTACACATGCCCAAGCCTAGGCTCGACTTATTCAAGAAAAGTTTAGCTTTTTCTGCTGCTCATCTGTGGAATACTCTTCCACACGACTTAAAAAATACTCTTAGTCCATATTCATTCAATCACAGACTTTTCAAATACATCATGAGTGCAGATTATATGCCACCCTAATTTCGTTATGTTCTTAAATAATTACATAACATCATTTGTAGGTTTTAAAGTTAATTTTGTCCTGTTTAGTATAAATTATGATACGCATCTGTAAATCTGTGTAACTGTTATTGTACTGTTACAATGTTGGGATTTTATTTTATTGTACTTTTTTGTTATTTTATTATTTAAGTAACATTTAGGATACGTGTGAGAATAAATGGATTAACTATGGAAGAAGAGAGAAAGGAAGGGCAGAATGTTAGACGGGCCTGCGTGCCCAATTCTAAACCCTTTGAAAATAAAGTTCGTTCGTTCGTTCGTTCAGCAGGGAACCCTGAAATAAAAAAGTTCCTACCTGCACAAACTAAGCCGCAGCCTACGTATTCTCAGCACACAGCTATTAAATTTACTAACTGTCCCTGTCCACAATTTATTAAGAGCTCTTTCCTCCCAACCGATTATTTGAGTGCACTCCCCCACAAATCTTCTTTCGTTTGCACACGTGCTCTTATACTCCGCGGGGATCCCAGCGTGTTGGCAACTAGCCGTTGGAGAAATTATAACCCTCTCTTCTCTAGGTTTCTGCTGACAAAGAACAACCGTGGAATAATCACCTTGCAGTAAGTTCCTATCGCAGAGAACTATCAGGACCAGGCTAGGTCCTACCAATGCACCAGTGCCGTATATCCAGGATATAAAGGGGTGTGTTGAATGCGTTCAAGATTTTAAAAAGTGATGGGGGAATTACATCCACCCTGTGCGTTGGCCCGCCACTAATGACTTGGCGCGATATGTATGGCTGATGTAGCTCTCTAACGTTGAGGCCGTGGAGCATGGGCACTCCACTATCTTTATAGGTGGCGATAACAATTTCTTTCCCTACCGGGGAAATTACCCGACTGAACCCGTTTTCGGGAGTCGGACTGATAGCAGCTGCCGTACTTTGTGGTTACCCAGATGTAAAAGGGTCGCTGGTTTATCTGGCCTTATAGGAAGGCAAGAAGGTAATTCCAAGCTGATGGCTCAGAACTCTGTCGGATGTGACCTGGTGTTGCTGTAATAAAACATAGTCAAAAAGCACTTATCATCTATTCAACATCAAGATCAAACATCATTTAAAGCAAAGCAAAAATGGAAAACATTTAACATCAAATCAGCATCCAATCTTTCATTGTTTAAAGCAAAGCAAGGGTATACCCATTGACAGATTAACTGTTATTAACAATCCTTTACCACCCCGCGCTGGGCCAGTGCTGACCTGATTCTGCATTTATTTATCTTTCTCTCCCCTCCTCTCTCGCTGACCGTTACTCGTCAAGCGAGCAGATACGGGCCGGGCAGGCGTACTGCTAACCTCGCAACTTTGCGTAATCAGGTTACCCGCGACTGGCGCTGGGGGGGGGGGTTGTATGTAAACAAACCTGGCCGTTTGCTGGCGCAGAAATGACCTTATAACATATGTCAGCCTGGCCTAACGCACAGGCGTTTAAAACACAATCGCCAGGCTGGCTGTAGTACATTTGATCTCATTACATTTACAAGCATCTATGTGACACAACAAGATTTGATGGAGCTGTCTATCTATAAGCTGATGTTTGTAGGAGCAAGATTTGATCGAACTATTTCGGTGTATTTGTAGGAGCTAGATTTGATGAAACGATTTCTGTATGTTTGTAGGAGGAAGATTTGATGGAACTGTTACTGTATGTTTGTAGGAGCAAGATTTAATGGAACTATTTCTAAATGTTTGTAGGAGTAACATTTGATGGAACTGTTTGTGTATGTTTGTTGGAGCAAGATTTGATGGAACTTTTTTTGTATGTTTGTAGGAGCAAGATTTGATGAAACTATTTCTGTATGTTTTTAGGAGCAAGATTTGATTGAAATGTTTCAGTATGTTTTTATGAACAAGATTTGATGGAGCTGTCTATCTATAAGCTGATATTTGTAGGAGCAAGGTTTGATGGAACTGTCTATCTATAAGCTGATGTTTGTAGGAGAAAGATTTGATGGAACTATTATTGTATGTTTGTAGGAGCATTATTTGATGGAACTATTTCTGTATGTTTGTAAGAGCAACATTTGATTAAACTATTTATGTATGTTTGTAGGAGCAAGATTTGATGGAACTATTTCTGTACGTTTGTAGCAGCAAGATTTGATAGAACTATCTATCTATAAGCTGATGTTTGTAGGAGCAAGATTTGATGAAACTATTTCTGTATGTTTGTAGGAGCAAGATTTGATAGAAATTTTTCTGTATGTTTGTATGAGCAAGATTTGATGGAGCTCTGTATCTATAAGCTGATGTTTGTAGGAGCAAGATTTGATCTAACTATTTATGTATATCTGTAGGAGCTAGATGTGATGAAACTTTTTCTGTATGTTTGTAGGAGGAAGATTTGATGGAACTATTTATGTGTGTTTGTAGGAGCAAGATTTGATGGAACTGTTACTGTATGTTTGTAGTAGCATAATTTGATGGAACTATTTCTGTATGTTTGTAGGAGCAAGATTTGATTGAACTATTTCTGTATGTTTGTAGGAGCAACATTTGATGGAACTATTTCTGTATGATTGTAGGAGCAAGATTTTATGGAACTATATGTTTGTAGGAGCAAGATTTGATGGAACTATTTCTGTATATTTGTAGCAGCAAGCATTGATGGAACTATCTATCTATAAGCTGATGTTTGTAGGAGCAAGATTTGATGGAACTATTTCTGTATGTTTGTAGGAGCAAGATTTGATGGAACTGTCTATCTATAAGCTGGAATTAGTAGGAGCAAGATTTGATGGAACTGTTTTTGTATGTTTGTAGGAGCAAGATTTGATGGAACTGTCTATCTATAAGCTGGAATTAGTAGGAGCAAGATTTGATGGAACTATTTCTGTATGTTTGTAGATGCAAGATTTGATTGAATTATTTCTGTATGTTTGTAGGAGCAAGATTTGATGGAACTGTTTCTGTATATGTTTAAATGCAAGATTTGATAGAACTATTTCTGTATGTTTGTAGGAGCAAGATTTGATAGAACAATTTCTGTATGTTTGTAGGAGCAAGATTTGATGGAACTATCTATCTATAAGCTGATATTTGTAGGAGCACGATTTGATGGAACTATTTCAGTATGTTTGTAGGAGCAAGATTTGATGAAACTATTTCTGTATGTTTGTAGGTGCAAGATTTGATGGAAATTATTCAGTATGTTTGTATGAGCAAGATTTGATGCAGCTGTCTATCTACAAGCTGATGTTTGTGGGAGCAAAATTTGATGGAACTATTTCTGTATGTTTGTAGGAGCAAGATTTGATGGAACTATTTCTGTATGTTTGTTCACCAAGATGTGATGGAACTATTTCTGTATGTTTGTAGGAGCAAGATTTGATGGAAATATTTCTGTATGTTTGTAGGAGCAACATTTGATGGAAATATTTCTGTATGTTTGTAGGAGCAGGATTTAGTGGAACTATTTCTGTATATTTGTAGGAGCAAGATTTGATGGAACTATTTCTGTATGTTTGTAGCAGCAAGATTTGATGGAACTATGTATCTATAAGCTGATATTTGTAGGAGCAAGATTTGATAGAACTGTTACTGTATGTTTGTAGGAGCAAGATTTGATGGACTTTTTTCTGTATATTTGTAGGAGCAATATTTGATGGAACATTTTCTGTTTGTTTATAGGAGCAAGATTTCAAGGAACTGTTTCTGTATGTTTGTAGGAGCAAGATTTGATGGAACTTTGTCTGTATGTTTGTAGGACCAAGATTTGATGGAACTGTTTCTGTATGTTTGTAGGAGCAAGATTTGATGGAACTGTTTATCTATAAGCTGATGTTAGTAGGAGAAAAATTTGATGGAACTGTTTCTGTATGTTTGTATGAGCAGGATGTGATGGAACTGTCTCTCTATAAGCTGATGTGTGTATGAGCAAGATTTGATGGAACTGTTTCTGCATGCTGGTCATAGTGTATGGGCCAAATGAGGATGAGAGAGCAGAGGTCAAGGATGAATTCTTCGAGCTGCTTCAAAGGACAGTGGATGACTGCCTAGATGAAGTTATCATGCTCGGAGATTTTAATGCCAGAGTTGGAAATGACCATGCTAGATGGGGTGGAGTTATCGGAAGATATGGAGAAGATACTCTCAATGACAATGGAAAGCGACTCCTTAGATTCTGCAGTGAGCAGAATCTGATCATTACAAACACAAAGTTCCCCCATAAGCGCATACATGCATACACTAGATGTGAACCAACAAAGAATGAGAAGTCAGTGATCGACTATGCCATTGTTCGGAGAAGCTCATTCAAATATGTCCGAGATGCAAGAGTCTGGAGGGGGCCAGAGATTGGAAGTGATCACTACCTGCTAACAATCAAACGAACAACTGAAAGAGTTGCTCAGCCTAGGAACTGCTCAACATCACGCAAGAAACCAAGTAAACGAGCAGGAGAAATGAGCATTAGGACCTACAAGCTGAGAGAGCCAGAAATTAAGACCAGATATCAGGGGCTTATTGCTGCAGCGGTGAGTAACACAGAAGAACAACCTGATGACTTGGAAACCCTCTGGATTAAATTCAAGGATATCATAAAGACAGCTGCTGCAGAAGCATGTGGTGAAGTCCGATTTGGGAACCAGAGAAAGAGGACACCTTGGTGGACAGAGGAAGTCAAAGAGAAAATAAGAGAGAAGAAAATGGCATGGAAACAATACTTAGGAGCTAAAACCACAACAGGACAAATGGAAAAATATAGAGAATATGTGACACTCAGAACAGAAGTAAAGAACAAAGTGCTAGCAGCAAAACAGAAGTCCTGGGAAGAATTTGGAGAAAAGCTAGAAAAAGATGCACAAGAAAACCAGAAATTGTTCTATAAGACCCTAAAGAAAATGAGGAAGGAAAAACAATGCCCTCTCAAATTTATAAAGGACAAGCAAGGCAAATTGCTTACTGCCCCGAAGGAAGTAATGGAAAGATGGAAAGAATATTTCTCAGAACTCCTTGATGGTGAGCAAGGTCAAACATCAGAAATGATAACCACTAGCACAGAAGAGGAAACTAATGGTGATGAAGATGACATAAAGATGGAAGAACTGAAGGCAGCACTGGAGAAAATCAAGATGGGCAAAGCAGCAGGGCATGATGGTATAACACCAGAAATGGTTAAGTACATGGGAGCATCAGGCGACCTGCTACTCTTAAGGGTCCTACAGGCAGCATGGTGCAACAAGACCATACCAAAGGATTGGGAGATCGCCATCATAACACCAATTTTCAAAAAGGGTGACAATCGACAGTGTGGAAACCATAGAGGCATATCCCTTCTCAGTGTCCCTGGAAAAATCTACTCTAGAATCCTAGAGCAGAGACTCCGACGCCTAGCTGAGCCACAATTGGATGAGATCCAGTGCGGATTCCGAGCAAACCGAAGTACTCAAGACCTAATCTTCACACTCAGACAGCTGAGTGAAAAGGCCCTTGAGTATAAGAGTGAGATCCATCTTTGTTTCATAGATCTGGAAAAGGCGTTTGACAGGGTCCCTTGGAGCAAACTTTGGGACTGTTTGGCAAGGAAGAATATTCCAGCACCTCTGATTCATGTTATACAGAGCTTCTACAAGTCTTGCAGAAATTATGTGAGGACAGCAAACCATAAGTCAGAAGAGTTCAGGACCACCACTGGTGTAGGACAAGGTGATATCCTATCACCTTACCTCTTCATACTCCTTATGGACGATGTCATCAAGGCATGTAAGGAGAGAACAAGAAAGTATTCAGTGGGGTACTGGAAGATGAGACAGGTCTATATTTCAGAGCTGGCATTTGCTGATGATGTTGCCCTGATTGCTAAATCAGAGGCACATCTCCAATCCAACCTGCAAGTCTGGAAGAAAGAGCTGGAGAAGAGAGGGATGGTCATAAGCAGCTCTAAAACAAAATCCATGGTGATATCACGAGAAGAAAGAAGACATCAGATTAAGCTGGGAGAACAGGTCCTGGAGCAGGTCGACCACTTTAAATACCTCGGAGCTATTATAGACCGAAAGGGAGGCATCAAAGAAGAGTTGGCCACTCGAAAAGCAGCAGCTGGGAGACTTTTTCAGGCCATAAATCGAGGATTCCTCAGCAAGAGAGAGGTTGGTAAGAAAACGAAGATGGCTGTATACCGCTCCACCTATGTCCCAGTCTTGACATATGGATGCGAGTCATGGGCAATGACTACAACCCATAATAGCCAGATCCAAACCTCAGAAATGAGGTATCTGAGGAAGGTGGTTGAAGTAACAAGAAGAGACATGGTACGCAACCAGACGATACGTCAAGGCCTAAAATGCCACCCCCTACAGACCCAAGTAGAACAGTCCCAACTAAGATGGTTTGGCCATGTCTGCAGAATGGGAGAAGATCGGCTACCACGACAAGCATGGGAAACAAAGAGCCAAGGATCCAGACCCCGAGGACCATGTCTGTAGGAGCAAGATTTGATGCAACTATTTCTGTATGTTTGTGAGAGCAAGATTTGATGGAACTGTCTATCTATAAGCTGATGTTTGTAGGAGCAATATTTGATTAAACTGTTTCTGTATGTCTGTAGGAGCAAGATTTGATGGAACTATTTCTGTATGTTTGTGAGAGCAAGATTTGATGGAACTGTCTATCTATAAGCTGATGTTTGTAGGAGCAAGATTTGATGGAACTGTTTCTGTATGTTTGTAGTAGCATGATTTGATGGAACTATCTATCTATAAGCTGATGTTTGTACGAGCAAGATTTGATGAAACTGTCTTTCTATATGGCATGAGGAAGGGGGCTAGAAAAGGTGCCCTAAACATTGCCTGCTCCACCATTACCTAACCAGCTTACCGCGGTTGGTGGGTACCCTACTTCGGCGGGCGACATATAAGAAAAAGAAAGGACAGATTTTTCCCCTCATTCTAGGCGCATGGAATGTGCGCACTCTCCTTGACAAAGACTTTAAAGCAAACAGACCTGAGAGACGAACTGCCCTGATTGGGAGAGAACTGGCCAGGTACAACATTGACATAGCAGCACTGAGTGAAACTCGACTTGCAGGTGAGGGCCAATTTTGCGAAAAGGGTGCAGGTTATACATTCTTTTGGAGCGGAAGAGGAACTGAAGAAAGACGAGAAGCAGGGGTTGGATTTGCAATCAAAACAGCAATTGTCAGCAAGTTAGCGGGGCCCCCAAAGGGAATAAATGACCGACTGATGACGGTCAAGATCCCCCTGTTCTATGGAAGAAAACATGCCACCATCATTAGCGCGTATGCACCAACTATGACAAACCAGGATGACGTCAAGGATAAGTTTTACGAAGAACTACATGCAGTCATTGCATCAGTTCCTAAAGCAGATAAGCTCATCATTCTTGGTGACTTTAATGCAAGAGTAGGCTCAGATAACATCTCCTGGAATGGCACTATTGGAAGGTACGGCGTGGGTCGCTGTAACAGTAATGGACTTCTTCTCCTCCAGACTTGCGCAGAATCTCCTTGTCACCAACACCATTTTTCGACTTCCTACCCGCAACAGGACCTCCTGGATGCACCCTCGCTCAAAGCATTGGCACTTAATTGACTATGTAATTGTTAGGAAGAAGGACAGGCAAGATGGCAGGGTGACCAAGTCCATGTGTGGTGCCGAATGTTGGACTGATCATCGCCTCATTGTGTCTAAACTTAAAATTCGTATCCAACCAGCCAGGCGCCCTCAGGGGAAGAAAACTCAAAAGAGGCTGGATGTCACCAAACTAAAGAAGACAAAAATCAAACAGTCATTTACTGACACCTTAGAAGACCGTCTCAAATCTATCTCGCTAGACGGCCAAAGTGTGGAAACAAATTGGGCAGCCCTAAGTGAGCAGATCTACAACACTGCTAGAGGTCCTGGGTCCTTCCATCAAGAAACAAAATGACTGGTTTGATGAGAACTCAGATGATATAAAGCAGATGTTGGCTGAGAAACACCATCTCCATAAAGCATATTTAAATGATCCAAAATCTACATCCAAGAAAGACGCTTTCAACAACATGCGTAGAATCGTCCAACATAAACTATGCCAGATGCGGGATTCATGGCTGAGTAATAAAGCAGATGAGCTCCAAGGCTTTGCTGACAGCCATGACTTGAAAAATTTTTACCTTGCACTCAAAGCGGTCTATGGTCCAACATCATCAGGATCATTTCCCCTCCTTAATGCAGATGGAAAAACACTAATTACAGACAAGGAAAAAATGCTCCAACGCTGGGCTGAACATTTTAATAATATTCTGAACCAGCCATCATCTATTAACGACGAAGCCATCATCCGCCTGCCCCAAATTCCTATAAATGAAGCATTAGATGATGTACCAACTCTGGAGGAAACTAAGAAAGCGATTCGTCAACTGTCTAGTGGAAAGGCCCCCGGCTCCGATTCAATTCCTGTTGAGGTTTATAAAGATGGCGGTGCAGTTCTGATAGAGAAACTTCACATGATCTTCCAGCAAATGTGGCAGAGTGAAACCATCCCACACGATCTCAAAGATGCGTCAATTATACATCTATATAAACGTAAAGGTAATCGCCAAGACTGTATCAGAGCCTTTCCCCGTGATGGACGAACAACAGACGCATCGAGTCCACAAGGGTCCGAAGAATATCCTGAGGAACAGCTTGCCATTCCTGAAGCAGAAATGCAGTCAACTGTGCAACATTTATTGGCAGGGGGTGATTTGTTGACAATCTTCGACCAAGGACATCCCAGAGGTGCTCAATCGGAGAAAGGTCAGGTAAATGAGCTGGCCACGCCATCCTGATGATCCCATGTTGCTGAATAAACTCATTCACCACACGAGCTCGATGGGGTCGAGCGTTATCATCTTGGAGGATGGCATTACCACCTATGGCCTCCAGAGCAGGCTGAACAATTGGTCTCAAGATTTCGTTCTGGTATCTTGGGCCGGTCAAGTTGCCTTGGATGATGTAGAGTGGGGTCCTGCCGTGTCTGTAGAAGCCTCCCCAGGCCATGACAGAACCCCTACCATAACGATCCACCTTTCGAATTGTGTCACCAGTAAATCGCTCTCCTGGTCGTCTCCAAACTCGAATTCTGCCATCATTGAATGACACAGTGAAGCGAGATTCATCAGTGAAGAGAACTTGACTCCATTGTTGCCTTGTCCATCGGATGTGCTCGCGACACCAAGTAACACGGGCTCTGCGATGAGCAGGAGTAAGAGAGATTCTGACTGCAGGACGTCGAGCAGCCAGTCCAAATTCATGTAAACGTCTGCGAATGGTACTTTGACTGACATTAACGTTTACAGTTTGTCTCAGCTGACAGCTTAGAGTGGAACAAGTCACTGTTCGATGGCGCAGGGCTGACAACAAGAGGTACCGGTCATCATGTCCATTGGTGCATCTAGGACGACCTGGCCGGTGGCGATCCTCCACACTTCCTGTGGCCTGAAATCTCTCCAAAATTCTTTGGATAGTAGAGTGTGACACTGCAAGCCGTCTAGCAACCTCACGGACAGATAAACCACTTTCAACCCACGCTATAGCCCTCATTCTTTGTAAGGTGTCAAGACTTCTTCTCGGTGGCATGGTTTTTGCAAGTGATGAAACTACCCTAAGTATGCTGATTGTAAAACAAATTAAGAGTGAAATCTGTTCACGAAAAGTCGCCATTGCACGTGGAATGTCAATCAGCACGATTACTTCACCTGTTTGGTTGTACGGAAGTTTGAAAACAAAACAGATTAAAAATGTGAATTTATGGTCAGCAAACCAAATTGCACGTGATCACCATGGTTGTCGGTGAGTTGTTTTATGCTTAACGTGCATAGAGGACTGTCAGCGGAAGATATTGCACCCATTTTTACTAAAAACTTCCTTCATTTAATCATTCTATGCGCTTATATAAAAGTGTATAGCCTATATATATATATAGTCTGACTGGCTGTCTATGTGACTATCTTTCAATCTAGTTCCATAATGTTACATATGCCACTCAACAGATTCCAAAAGTATCTATCCCTTGAGGTACTTGATAGCAGTGCTCCTGGCCTTCGTGGTGTTTGGCATTGCTGGCCTTCTCTGTGTCTTACAAAAACTACATGCCACAGAAGTGTGGGAGGACGCAATAATAATGGTAAAATGATATCGAGTGCACTCAGTGCAGGAGTTGAAACATTATAACCTTTGACGAGACCCTGACCCTGTTAATTACATGAACTACACACATTGTCACGTGTTCTCTTACAAATACAATATATTTTTTTAACTCTTATTATTTCCCAAAATTAAAAAAAAAGGAAATAAAGATGATCGTTTGTGTTATTTTGTGCTTGGACAAAAAAAAAAAAAAAAGAGAAGATAAAGGCAAACGAAAAAAGAATGCGATGTTTCTTTCAATAAATTGTTTGTTTTTGGTAATATTGCCTTGTTTCTAAACAATTTGAGACGTTGTCTGTAGTTATGGCTTTCATTTATTTATTGAGCTCTATCCCCCATTGTCATGGATGTACTAGACGACTGTCAAATCTAGACCCGGGAATCTTTCAAACTCAAGACCTCGTAAGTAAGAAATTTTTCCAACACTATGGAATCATCATCATTGTAAGTAAGCCAACACTATGGAATCATCATCATTTTCCTGTTATTTCCCTATGGAGCATATAGAACCAACACTGTATGAAGCCTGCATAAGGCATTCCCCTGTTCTTGTTCTCTGTAGCAATGGTTCACATGAGGAGGTTGTCTATGCCATCTATGTCATCTATGTCAAGCAAGAAAAAAAAGGATCAATATCTCCCATTTACGGTATCCAAGCCACATCCTGGGTATTTCATGGAAGGGCAAAGTGGCAAAAGTCGAGTTGCTTTCATGCGCTGGCCTTCATAGAATGTATACACTGCTTAGACAGCGCACATTACGCTGGCTTGGCCACGTCTGCCGCATGGAAGATGGTCGCATGTATATTTTCTACGAACAACTAGCAGATGACAAAAAAAAAAAAACAGACGGGCGATCGCAGCTGATGTTCAAAGATGTGTGCAAGAATGACATGATGGAATTGGACATAAATCAAGCGACCTGGGAGGACGAAGTTGTTGATGGTACCAAATAGAGATGCTTCATGTGGCGCCATCTCAGATTGGGCAATATGAAACTTTTACAAGAAGCGAAAAAGAAAAGAACATGCAGACATAGACCTAACCTTACCCCTTACCACATAACACAACCCCCCCCCCCCCCCCCCCCCCCCGCAATGTTTCGCGCATTTGCTGAAAGTTCCATGCCGGAGCGTTTTAACTTTATTGGATACGCCGATCGAGCACATAATTCCCAGCCCACTGTATCAGAATAGGTGTCCATCGCCGGTCGAGGTCGTTTGTACATCAAATGATTTATATATATATATATATATATATATATATATATATATATATATATATATATATATATATATATATATATATATATATATATATATATATATATCATCTCGTACATAGGCCTAACCGTGCAAACGCCGTAATTTCATACATTGTTCGTAATAATAGCCACTTGCCAAAAATAGACAAATATGGCAGTCTCCAGTTCACTATGCTTCCCTTCGGCCGCCTAGGGTTAATGTTAACAGTAACTTTGTTTATATGCGTTCTAACCATTGACGATGAAACCGCAAAACATGCGACGTAGTGTAATAAACCTATGTCAAGATTACTAGTATTACTAAGGTAATTGTGGAGAAATCGATTCTGTATGTGGGTGCGATAATCGTGTTATTACTTCTTTAGTAAAATTTAAAAAGAATACTTTAAAACACATCGCAAAAATGACTGAGTATTGTAGATGACAACCATTAACAGAATAACAGGAAATAGATAGCTGATGTAAACAGTCAAAAACAACGTCATTGATGTGGTTAAATACAAGAATTAAATTTAAGTGGAATAAAAAATATATAGCACTTAATTTTTTACATTTAATTGTAATATAAATATAATGGATCGACTATGCCATTGTTAGGAGAAGCTCATTCAAATATGTCCGGGATGCTAGAGTCTGGAGAGGGCCAGAGATTGGAAGTGATCACTACCTGTTAACAGTCAAAAGAACAACTGAAAGAGTTGCTCAGCCTAGGAACTGCCCAACATCACGCAGGAAACCAAGTAAACGAGCGGGAGAAATGAGCATTAGGACCTACAAGCTGAGAGAGCCAGAAATTAAGACCAGATATCAGGGGCTTATTGCTGCAGCGGTGAGCAACACAGAATAACGACCTGATGACTTGGAAACCCTCTGGATTAAATTCAAGGATATCATAAAGACAGCTGCTGCAGAAGCATGCGGTGAAGTCCGACTTGGGAACAAGAGAAAGAGGACACCTTGGTGGACAGAGGAAGTCAAAGAGAAAATAAGAGAGAAGAAAATGGCATGGAAACAATACTTAGGAGCTAAAAACACAACAGGACAAATGGAAAAATATAGAGAATATGTGACACTCAGAACAGAAGCAAAGAACAAAGTGCTAGCAGCAAAACAGAAGTCCTGGGAAGAATTTGGAGAAAAGCTGGGAAAAGATGTACAAGAAAACCAGAAATTGTTCTATAAGACCCTAAAGAACATGAGGAAGGAAAAACAATGCCCTCTCAAATTTATAAAGGACAAGCAAGGCAAATTGCTTACTGCCCCGAAGGAAGTAATGGAAAGATGCAAAGAATATTTCTCAGAACTCCTGGATGGTGAGCATGGTGAAGCATCAGAAATGATAACCACTAGCACAGAAGAGAAAACCAATGATGGTGAAGATGACATAAAGATGGAAGAAATGAAGGCAGCACTGGAGAAAATCAAGATGGGCAAAGCAGCAGGGCATGATGGTATAACACCAGAAATGGTTAAGTACATGGGAGCATCAGGCGCCCTATTACTCTTAAGGGTTTTACAGGCAGCGTGGTACAACAAGACCATACCAAAGGATTGGGAGATTGCCATCATAACACCAATTTTCAAAAAGGGTGACAATCGACAGTGTGGAAACCATAGAGGCATATCCCTTCTCAGTGTCCCTGGAAAAATCTACTCTAGAATCCTAGAGCAGAGACACCGACGCCTAGCGAAGCCACAATTGGATGAGGTCCAGTGCGAATTCCGAGCAAACCGAAGTACTCAAGACCTAATCTTCACACTCAGACAGCTGAGTGAAAAGGCCCTTGAGTATAAGAGTGAGATCCATCTTTGTTTCATAGATCTGGAAAAGGCGTTTGACAGGGTCCCCTGGAGCAAACTTTGGGACTGTTTGGCGAGGAAGAATATTCCAGCACCTCTGATTCATGCTATACAGAGCTTCTACAAGTCTTGCAGAAATTATGTGAGGACAGCAAACCATAAGTCAGAAGAGTTCAGGACCACCACTGGTGTAAGACAAGGTGATATCCTATCACCTTACCATTTCATACTCCTCATGGACGATGTCTTCAAGGCATGTAAGGAGAGAACAAGAATGTATTCAGTGGGGTACTGGAAGATGAGACATGTCTATATTTCGGAGCTGGCATTTGCTGATGATGTTGCCCTGATTGCTAAATCAGAGGCACATCTCCAATCCAACCTGCAAGTCTGGAAGGAAGAGCTGGAGAAGAGGGATGGTCATAAGCAGCTCTAAAACAAAATCCATGGTGATATCACGAGAAGAAAGACGACATCAGATTAAGCTGGGAGAACAGGTCCTGGAGCAGGTCGACCACTTTAAATACCTCGGAGCTATTATAGACCGAAAGGGAGGCATTAAAGATGAGTTGGCCACTCGAAAAGCAGCAGCTGGGAGACTTTTTCAGGCCATAAATCGAGGATTCCTCAGCAAGAGAGAGGTTGGTAAGAAAACGAAGATGGCTGTATACCGCTCCACCTATGTCCCAGTCTTGACATATGGATGCGAGTCATGGGCAATGACTACAACCCACAAAAGCCAGATCCAAACCTCAGAAATGAGGTATCTGAGGAAGGTGGTTGAAGTAACAAGAAGAGACATGGTACGCAACCAGACGATGCGTCAAGGCCTTAAATCCTACCCCCTGCAGACCCAAGTAGAACAGTCCCAATTAAGATGGTTTGGCCATGTCTGCAGAATGGGAGAAGATCGGCTACCACGACAAGCATCGGAAACAAAGAGCCAAGGATCCAGACCCCCAGGACGACCCAGAGTCCGCTGGGAGGACAACATTAGACAATCTTTGAAGGACCGAGGACTACAATGGAACCAGGCCAGGAGGAAGACAGCCGATAGGATAGTCTGGCGCTCTCTCTTCCAAACCTCTACACCTCACGGTAGAAGGGGAACGACTAAGTATAAATATAATGTATAATGCTCAGTGTACAGAATATACATACATTGTAAATGCCAATTGTCAAATATACCCAGATTAATGCAGATTTTGAAGGAAAAAAATACCCAGATACCCAGACGAAAGCCAAAAAACCCAGATCTAGTAAAAAAAAATACCCAGCTGTGGCAACACTGGATATGAGGGATTTTGCTTGTGTACGGAGGTGGCCACAACCCGGGCAAGTCTTGGCTGACTGGCTAAACTACATGAGTGGAGTAGGAGTAATCTTACTCAAGGGAATGTCTATCCCTAGTACACAAAGACGGAGTCGGTGAGTGAGGCGGAGGAATCTAAATATCAACGGCTCACAAAGCGGAACAGCAAAGTGTGTGGCGCACTTGAGGCGTGTCGGGCATAGAAAAAGACAATGGCTAGCCACCGTGGAAGAGATTGGGGCCTTGCCACGTACATCCTACAGAATGTAATGAGATCACAACCAACAGACAAGAAACGATATGTAGAGAACTCTCTGTCCCCTGGGGAAGAATCTACTGTACAAATTAACAGGGAAGAGGCAACTCCTCTAATGAGTAAGGAAGTATATAAGGACGAGTGTTCCTCAAATTCTGTTGAAAGGGAGCATTCTGAGAAAGACCACTTAAAAACTAGTAGGAGGAGCCTAAAAATAGGAACATGGAACGTTAGAACTCTAAACGGAGAAGGAAAGCTTGACAATCTAAAATTAGAGGCAACGGACATGAAACTCGATATACTAGGAGTTGCAGAGGCAAGACTTTTGGATACAGGCTACATAACAAGAGACCAGTACACGCTTATACACTCAGGAGGAGAAAAACATGAAAGAGGGGTAGGAATGTTGATAAAGAAGGGGTTAGAAAAATACGTATGTGAATACTGGACACACAATGACAGAATGATGTTACTAAAGATGAGAGCAAAGCCATTCGACATATCAATCTTACAAACTTATGCACCAACTAAAGATCACAACGAGGAAGAAATAGAAGAATACTATGAAGAGCTACAACACACACTTAAACCAGTCAAATCTACAGATGTGTTGATAGTAATGGGTGATATGAATGCAAAAGTAGGAAAAGGAAAATACAAGAAAATAGGACAGTATGGATTAGGGACAAGAAATGATAGAGGAGACAGACTTATCCAGTTCTGTGAAGAAAACCAGCTGGTCATATGTAACACCTTTTTTGAACACCACCCAAGGAGATTATACACATGGAAAAGCCCAGGAGATGTAACAAGAAATCAAATTGACTTTATCATGATAAAACATAGATTTAAGAACAGTGTCACAAGTGCAAAGACACATCCCGGAGCTGACGTAAATTCAGATCACAATCCGGTCATCATCAAAGTAAATATAAAGCTGAAAATAACAGGAAACAGAAGACAGGGGGAACCCCAGATAGAAATATCAGCACTGAAACAACCAGATATAAAACAAAATTATCTAG
Source organism: Oreohelix idahoensis (assembly GCA_024509875.1). NCBI lineage: Eukaryota > Metazoa > Mollusca > Gastropoda > Stylommatophora > Oreohelicidae > Oreohelix > Oreohelix idahoensis. The sequence goes on from JAMPIV010012872.1 coordinate 476,839, forward strand.
TCAACGTCAAAAATAAAAAAGGAGCCTAAGAAAAATCAAATTTGGATGACAGACAGATGACATCTTGAATAAAATGACAGAAAGAAAGAGAGCAAAAAACACTCCAGAATATAAAACAATAGACAATGACATACATACTATGTGCAGACAAGTAAAAGAACAGGATAGAAACAAAATGCAAGGAAATAGAAGACATGGAAGCAAAGCACATGACAAGAGATATGCATGTAGAAATAAAGAAATTATCAAATAGGTCGCAGTTTGCCCAAGGAGGAGGCTGTATCAAGAACAAAAATGGTGTAATCTTACTTGATAAGAAAGACATATCAAACAGATGGGCAGAGTACATAAAAGAACTATTCGAGGACAACAGAGGTTAAAAAACCATCACCAGATTCTAATGAAGGCCCTAACATTCTCAGATCAGAAGTAGAGAATGCAATACATATGATACAAAAAGGAAAATCAGCAGGCATGGACAACATAAAAATTGAAATGATAGAAGCCCTGGAGAGCTTTGGTATATATATACAATACAGGATATATACCACACAACATGAAGACATCAGTCTATCACCATCATGTCTGTGGCGTGAGGTTTTTATTGGCTCTAGGATCAGTATAGTACTGACAATTACAGAAATAGAATTTCTGCAGAAAATGGTGAAGTCCCAGTGTCTGAGAGAACTACTGGTATCACAAATTAGTTACGGCTGTGAATGAGCTGATCTCGACAAATTAGTAGAGTGAAGACAGTCATACAATGCCACCCCCGCTGTGTAACTAACTGTGATATTAAAACAAGAAAAAAGATTTTACTTAACAATGATAAAATTGACAAGTCGTTCAAATACAATTTCCTTATTATTTATTTAGTATATACACTATCTACTCTTATGCTGAAGGGTGGATGTTGAACAATGGAATGCAATGGATTTGTAAGTTTACATATGATTTACAAAAATATATATATATATATATATATATATATATATATATATATATATATATATATATATATATATATATATATCTACAAATTTTCCAATTATAATAATAATAAATTCTTTAAGCGCCAAGCACGGCGCATAAGGCAGAAACCAGTGCTCTCCAGGTTGTTCGTTGTGACGCCACTCCTCTTAGCTCTTGCACATTATTTAGGCCCAACGTTCTTCCTTCTCTTATTATTGTTCTTCTGAGTGTTTCTTTTGGTCTTCCTTTTTTCCGCTTACCCTCAGGAACCCAAGTGAGCGCCTGTAGTGGTATTCTGTTGTTTTGCATTCGTAGGACATGACCGATATATGACCATCGTCTTTTCCTTATATAGTCGGAGACATATTTCTGCCTAGAGTCTTCTCTTATTTGTCGATTAGTCTTGAATTCTTTCCAACTGATGTTCATGAGTTTTTCTAAGACATTTGTTCTCGAATGTATTCAGCTTGTTCTCCAATGATTTTGTTATTTTCCAACTCTCACAGCCGTATGTTTAACACTGAGATAACATTTGAATTAAACAGACGAAGCTTGGTATGTATATTCAATGATCGTAATTTCCAAATGTTAGATAATCTATTGAAGGCGCTAGCTGCCAAAGCAATTCTAGTATGGATTTCTCTTGTTGTGTCACCATCCTGAGTCATTTTACTGCCTAAATAATTGAAACTTTCAACTTTCTGTAGTTTTTTTTCCCGTTCAAGATGATATCAAAGGTCTCGTTAGAAAAGTTCATAGCTTTAGTTTTAGAGGCATTTATTTGGAGACCAATTTTAACCGAGAGATGACACAAATTATTTATTGCTTCTTGGGATTGTCTTGGTGTTGAACTTAAGAATGCTACATCATCTGCGAAATCCAGGTCCCCCCAGGAATTTTCCATTTGTCCATTTTATACCCAATTGTTCATTGTGGGTATAGTTTCTCATAACCCAATCAATAGCTATTCCAAAAAGTAGTGGTGACATAATACAGCCTTGTTTCACCCCTGTTTCTACTGTAAACCATTCTGTATTCCCTTTATTTGTTCTAACACAACATCTTGCATTGTCATATAGCGCTTTGATTATATTCACATATTTTGTTGGAAAACCATAGATTGTAAGTATCTTCCACAATGATGGGCGGTGTAGACTATCAAAGGCTTTTTGAAAATCGACGAAGGTGATAATAAGTGGCGATTGCCTTTCCACTGATTCTTCTATAATTGTTCTTAGTGTGAATATTTGATCAATACATGATCGTTTCGGCCTGAAACCCGCTTGTTCTTCTCTGATCTTTTCGTCAGCATGCAATTTAAGTCTTTCTAACATCATGCAACATAATAATTTTCCAGGTACTGATAATAGAGATATACCACGCCAGTTATTACAGTCTGATAGATCACCTTTCTTCGGTAACTTTACAATAATACTGTCTTTCCATTGTTGTGGTGGTTGTTCTTCTCTCCATACTTCATTTATAATATCTAAAATTCTCAAGAGGTTGTTGTCATTAACTGCTTTAATCATTTCCCCTGAAATTTCGTCAACTCCAGCAGCTTTAAAATTTTTTAATCTTTTAACGGCTTGTTTGATCTCGTCCAGCGTGAATTCATCGCAAGTTATTGGCAAGGTGGTTGTGGATGTTTCATTATTAAAATCAGGTGTTACTGTTGGTGGTGGTCTGTTTAGCACCTCCATGAAGTGCTCAGCCCATCTCTTCATTTGTTCTTTTTCTGTTGGTATTGAATTCCCTAATTTACCTTTAACAGGTGTTTCCATAGCAGTAGGCTGGTGACATAGTTGTTTTGTAATTTGATAAAGGCACCTACTATTACCAGTTCTTGCAGCATTTTCAGCTTCTACGGCCAGTTCATTGATGAAATGTCTTTTATCTCTTCGAGTTTTTTGTCTTCACTTCTTTATTTAACAAGTTATAAGTTAGTTTGCAAGATTCAACTGCATTATGTGTACTTGCCGCTAGTAGTTTAAGTTTTGCTGTTTTCCTTTCTTGTATTTTATCCCAAGTATCTTCTCTCATCCATTTTTTCTTTTTATGTACTAGGTATCCGGTGGTCGCTACAGCTGCTTCTGTCATTGCTGTTCTCAGTTGTTCCCATTTAGTATCGATTGTCTTGGTGGTGATATCGTTGTCAATTTTGCCTAAAGCATCGAAATAGTTGTTCATTTTGACATTATATTCCTTCTTTATATCATTTTGATTGCAGTCTGTGTACATCTATTCTTCTATTTTTATTCGGTTGGTATAACTTCTTCAGTTTAATTCTCATTTTAGCTATGCAGAGGTTATGATCGCTTCCGATCTCTGCACCTCTGTATGCTCTGACGTCTTGAACTGATGAGCGAAATTTAGCGCTTATGCAGAAGTGATCTATCTGGTTCTTAGTTCTGCCATCAGGTGAATTCCATGTTATCTTGTGGATATTCTTATGTGGAAAGATGGTGTCTGCCACAACGAGGTTTGATATTTCACAAAGTTCTAGAAGTCTTTCGCCATTTTGATTCAAACAGCCTATGCCATGAGTACCGAGATATCTTTGTACTCCATCGTTGTTGTCACCTACTTTGGCGTTAAAATCACCCATGACTGCTATTATGTCATGCTTGGGTATTGTGTTGATGGTACTTAGAAGTGCTTCATAGAAGTCATCTTTTGTGGTATCAAGAGCGTCGTTAGTTGGTGCATAACATTGTACAATTGAGAGCTTGAAAAATCGTGTCTGAAATCTAGCTAATATTAGCCTCTCATTGATAGGTACCCAGCTGATAAGCGATGCTGCTGCTTTCTGTGTCATTAGGATGGCTACTCCCTCTGTGTGACGATTATCATTACTACCAGAGTATATAATTTGCTTTTTTTCTTCTGAAATATATTTTATGCCCTTCCCCGTCCATCTACACTCGCTGACACCCAATAAGTCCAACTTATAATTATCCATTTCTTTAATTACTTCTTCCAATTTTCCGTCTTGATACATAGTTCTTACATTCCAGTATCCAATTTTAGAAATCTCCTTAGCCCCCAAGATATTAGAGTGAGTCATGTTTACTGTCGAGCCTGGTTCTGTTTCGGTAACAATAGCTTGTTTTACGATAGTGAATTGTTAACTCACTGATCAACCCTCCGATCCAACCGACCGATTCGAGGGTTTCGAGGTCAGTTATAGGAAAATATCTACACCACTAGATACTCTGGTGTATCTTTTATTCTATAATTTAACATAACATGGTGATATCCATCGAAATATACACATTCCTGATGTTTTTCTTTCGGCGTCTAAGGTGAGAAACGAATTTCACCTCCATCTTGGAAGGGTAGATTCCAATTATAGGAACCAAATAATTATATGGGAGAGGTTCTAGGATCTCACTGGACTGTGACCGCTTGACCTTTCACGCTAGCTTTGTCCCTCCTACTTCACGATAAGCATTTATATGTGCTAGAAAATGCTACACGTAAGAGTAACAGACCTTAAAAGCAAATAAGACGTTTTTACACAAAACGCAGTATTCATTCAAAATTCAGTTGCCGTTACTGCTCTGACAGGGTAAACGTATGTCAATCACAGGTAATAATGAATGGGTTTTATAAGCGCGAAAGTGGGAAATGAATGTTTGTGTGATCTGGGGTTTTTTTTTTTAATCCTAATGTTAAGTTGGAAAAGATCACACATGTGAAAATAAAGTCGAAATAACAGAATGTCGTGTGCAAAATGGTCGAAAAGCTGAGAAGAGGAGTGCAAATGTTAACTATTGTGTCGTGTGGAAAAAAGGACGGGTCGTGTGAAAAAAGGCGGGAAAAAAGAAGAAATAGTATAAATAGAAGAGTTGTGGGCGATTGGTAGCGATTTCAGGACTTATGATTCCAAGGATACCATGATTTTAGATTAGAGGATTTTTACTGATAGCGTTAGGAGAACTTCGTCTTTGAGGATACCAAGACAAGTTTTTGAGTAAACAAATCAGTAAATTATTTCTTGTGGATATACATATATATTTCTATTTGGATGTACATATATTATTCGTTGGATTACATATTTTTTTCATATCGGATAACCAAGCATCATTATGAAATTTACAGTATTTGTCTAATTACATCAATAAACTCTAATTGAATTTTTCTACATTGCTGTTTGTGGAACTTTACAATAATTTCTTGTGGATATACGTTGTTGTGCTGAAACTGTTTTGCTTATCACCAAACTCAAAGGGAAGAACATTCCTGGGTTGAAAAACTGAGTAAAGGTCAAGTATTACCACCTCTGGCGGAACGCCAGTTAGCACTTGAACCAACACAACATATGAAGGATAAACTCTGACTACATAAAATCAATATAACTACTAGTGCCGCATTCAACTGACGCGGGCACATATCTTCAAATTGATGCCGTAACCAGCTCGGTTACATGTTCAAAATTGGCGCCGTGACCTGCCCTTTTTTCTTGGTGAAAGCAGACAGGCATAACCACTAATGGATGAAAGTCAAGAACAACAGCAGCAACAACAGGCGTTGTATCCACTACAGCAACAACAGCAACAACACCATGCATTATTTGCACAGCAACAACAACATATTAGAAAATGGGAAAGAGACACTGTCAAAACAAGAGCAGATTGGAGTAGTCTAAATAGAAGACACCATCGCATAGCTGTTAGAAATTTTATCAACAGAATCACACAACGAAAGATATGGGAAGTAAATAATGTTACAACGACTGACCAACAAACTTGTATAATAACAACAGAAGATGGATTAAGGGCACATATCAGACCTCTAAAGCAATGGAGAACACCACCTAACATACATCACTAGGTCGGTTTTGTAACATCAAGTGACACACGATGGGCCCCCATGATCAATAGTCAACCTAAAGAAATACACGAACTACAAGTGAAGAAAGCAAAGATCAGTTGTGTTGCGACACAAACAAACGTTGACAGGTCAAGTCAGGTCAATGACCCAGAACCACAGGTGAAGAAAACAACTATGATAAGTGTAGCAACACAAACAGAGAATAGAGCTGCAGTTTCAGCAACACAAACAGAGAATAGAGCTGCAGTTTCAGCAACACAAACAGATGTTGACCTTAACACTGACACATCATGCAGGCGTATAGGAACAGCAGTAAGAAGGAATCCTATCAAAACAGGTGCACAAGAAGTACAGGACATGGATACATCTTATAGGCGTACAAGAACAGTACAGAAGACGAAACAGGGAGGTGTAAGCACAGAGGAGATGAAGAAAGCACTAAAAAACGAACTGAAGGGAGCTAAACCTGACACAGTAGTATTAAAATATGTACAGAGATTTCTGGAGAGAAAGTTTGATACAGACTTATCAGAAAGGAAAGAAGAAATTCGCAGACTTGTGGTGAGAGTAATGGAGGAACTTAATTACTGGGGAATCAAAATAGTGGAAAGACCCGTGTTCTCAGATTCATCAAGTTACTCAGACGGGGTATCGTCAGATGAGGAGGATGAGTTAGAATACACGGAGAGGTGCGAAATGGTGGAAAAGTTGGGAAAAGAAGTGAGAAAAGAAGTGAATGACACGAGTAAGAAAATGGTTAAAGTGGATGAACCAAACATGGAGGAGTTGAAACCGGTGATAGAATCCATCATAGAACGGCCTGATTTTAACTTATCAAGGGGACTAGCATGGAGACTGCTAGAGCAAAAATATCATACACACTTTCCAGAAACAAGAATTGAAATAGATCTGGTTCTAACAAAAATGTTAGATGAAGAAAACATGAAGAGACAGAATAGAGCAGGCAAATCGCAATCGAAGTCAGACAATGAAGAAAAGAAGGAAGTAATACAGCCTCTGATCGATGTGATGCAAGAGGAGTATGAAGACACAGTCAAGAAGAAACAAAGAAACAAGGATGATATGAGAGCCTAGCCGCACTACACAGAAACAACACATCGGTGTTCGCAACGTTATTCACATGATCACAACCATAATTCCCTACCCCCTCATCAGCCCCAACATACTCCCTACGCGACCCCCGTCGCAACCCCAGTGATTATGTGAAGCGAACATTTGATGACAGAAGACATACCATGGAACCCAGAGGACAAGTATACTACAGATTTGAACAGCCCACGACCAGTGAACCTACTTTCCCATTAGATAATCTCCTGCAACCTCATAGGAAGTATCAAGGTGAAAATCCCATCGAAGTCATACCACAAGAGAAGTATAGAGCACATCAGATAGCTAATCGTAATGCACAGAAAGCCTTCAAGAAATGGCAGAAACAACATGATAAAGGAGCTAAATTAGAACAATTTCAAGTTGGTGATAAATGCGTTTGAACAAGATGACGAGAAGAACATAGTCACCAAAGCTCATGCAGCACAAATTAAGACAGCTACTCATCGCCCGATAGCACCACCAGTTTTTATCTAATGGCAGACCCATGCATAAAGCCACATTGAACCACTTTCATTCCACAGATACGTCAAAAACCTCACACAGAGAGTCTGAGAACATAAATACATATTGCCGCAGAGAATCAGAGAGCAACAATAGAAATTGCGACGAACACACAGACAACGCTTTTTAACAAGCAGAACGGCACACCTCTGAACAAGATAATGATACTCGACACACAGCACAGCCTAATGATGAAAACGCAGACAGCGCTACATGCACACTTGCGGAAGATATTATTCTTCCATCACCTCCATTCCGACACGAATCTGACCTAGATACAGCAGATCCGGAGAGTGACCACGAAAGCATGAACAGTCCAGACAACACGGAATCTCGCACTGCAACGGGGCGCCCACATTCTGGTGCAGCAGATGACTCCCCACTGTTAACGGGATTTGTCCGGTTGCCTCAGGAGCACATACGTAAGAGATTGCGTGGAAAACGCAGACAGCCCCACAACACGCAGCATGAGGTGCACCATTTCAACACTATTTCGTCCTTGCCCTCGACGGCTGCAGCCACCACCCACTCGACAGTGCGAAATGCGCCATCCTCTTGTGATCAACGATTGACAAAAGCTACCTTGAGGGAAATCGCCAAGTTCCTCATGTCAACATTCGTAAACGTCCAGTTCAACGATTATTAGTTTATTGGAGAATCAATCTTCTCTAATAACAAAAGGTACTACCCCAGCTAAAGTACCCAACGAGTGCTCTCTCTACAAATAGCACTCTCCCTCGTTACCCCCATCATCTAAAGTCACTAGTGTCCATTTTTTTTTTTTGGGTAGGAAATTTTATTTTTTCAGAAAGATGTCAGCCTCAGTCAAGATCCTGCTGATGATACTGACGATATTGACAGTTACTATGAGTTACGACGTCTGCAACACCCACATATACTAACAAATTATGGCGTGACGCCACTGTGTTTTAATGTTATATAATTATTTCATATTCTTCGTCAACATGGACTGTCATTATCATTACATCTTTTACACCAATACGTCAAGAAATCGAAGAACGTTTGCAAACATTCTATAACACTATATTATCCCGGTTAAACAGAACTTTAAATTATCACAGTTCTCTAGTTATACAAAAAAATTTTTACAAGTGTTAGGTACGAAATCTTTATGATTAGAAGAGTACCCACTGTACAAATTACACCACTTTTGCCTTTGAAAATCTTTATAAATGACTTATGCTTTACAACGGTTATGTTTTTTTTTTTTGTTCTTTTTCCCTTCTTGATGAATTTAGTGACAAAAGCAAACATACTATATGCACACACATATTTTTCCTTTTTGACACATCAGAGATTTTTTTAAAATGTGTTAACTCACCGCTTTCCTTTTGTGTTATGGAAAGGCCGTTTTATAATGTTCAATCGCATCGAGAATGTATTTTGGCGATTTTTTCTTAATGATGCTGTTTACAACCTGAATGATCGTATATGGCTTCTCACGTTATTCAAGCCGACACCCTTTCTCACAGATATATGACAAATCAGACGTCAAATTTATTCTTCCCTACACATCCAAAGGCTTTTTCATCTCCTGTCATCTCCATCACAGACGGACCGTTTCTAAATCGACGCACTATTCCGAGCATCCCCCACTTCAAAACGAATTTACCTATGTTGACGTGTCTACCAAATTCTATAAATACTTCTTCGTAGTCTGGGAAACACCCCTTCTCGCATTCCTGAATCCAGTGAGACACACCAGAGGTCATGACCCGACGAACTAGAGTGTCAGGACTATTGATTGTGCCTAGCATAGTTGGTGTTTTGAATTTTAAGCGGTTTAGTGTATAAATACCATGTGTACAAGAAGATGAAATGTCCACAGCGGACATCGGTAAAAGATAATGAGGACATTGTTTCCCCCCCCCCCCCCCCCGGACACAGCTAACGCCCCTAAGACCACCGAGTACATTCCCATGACTGACATTCCTTCCCCTCTGTTGAGGATTGTTTCGAGGTTTGCAAGCATGTGAATGTCTGCAGCATTTGCATAGTTGCACCACAACCACCTCAGCTGAATGAGTACTGGAAAATCGCGCACAATCCTCAACACCCTCCCACGGTGATAAACCATACTCCGTCATTTATCCCAATATACATCCCTCCCCCTTCCCCTCCACTAAATAACTGAGACATATATATTTTCACCTAAATTTGACTTGGTGATATGCAAGTATTTTGCAAGTTGGGTAAAACTTATATGCTAATCAACACAGTTCGCGGATTGGCGAAATACTTCATTGTTACATGCAAACCATGACGATTTCATGGGAAATCGCTAACATGATAACGGATATGTTCACATGTTGATAAACCTCGAACTGAGAAATAAACATCACATATAGATATACCTGTATTTTTCTGACCATTTGTCACGTTGTAAGCGGAACGCTACAGTATATTTTCTTGACAATTTGTTGTCCATTATACCTTGTATTGAGAAATAAACATCACATATTGGTGTACCTGTATTTTTCTGACCATTTGTCACGTTGTAAGCGGAACGCTACAGTATATTTTCTTGACAAATTGTTGTCCATTATTATGAACTTGCATTTGTATGCGGATTTTATATTTGATGACGAACCTATAAACAGTTTGGTACTTGGTTCAGGGTAACTGAGATAGTTCATACTCCAACACCCGATAGTTATTTGGATCGGTATAGTTGTCCTCCCTCATAGTAACGACTATTACATAAGTTGGAGATTAGAGACATTTTTAAATAAATACTTTGTAACTCCATGTAACCAGATTAATAATGCTATATTTATATTTTACGACCAACACATAGACAGTTCACCAAACTTGTCCAGATTTTTGGTGTTTAAGACCCATATACATCCTGGTAAATCACTGACCGCAGTGGCAGGATTGGGGTCGCCTGTATCATATGATTGTATTATATTTACCACGTTCTATATTGACAGTTACGAGAGCGTACAGCTCCAGTTCATATTTTTTATAATAAATTTATAGATTAACATTGCCATGTATGTTTATTCCCATATATATATATATACGAGCTCGTATATTACATTTTTTTTTTGCGTCCCACGGTCTGATGTTTGACCATTAGTTCTATGCTGTTAGGCTGATGTTCGTTGCAGCTACTACATTTTAAGATTGTTAAATACTAAATGAATATTAGTCAATTCTGTTAAATATTGCCAAAGTATTTTTTTGTTTTGTTTTTATTTGTGTTGTTTGCACAACCCATGAAAATCGTATGCGATTATTTTTTTTGTTTTTATTTTTTATTTAAATGTTATCATTAAGTATGTTATCATTATGGTGATGACTAACGCACAGCGTTGTTCATATTGATATTGTTAAGAAGTAGTGTACATCAATACTGTTCAATGGCGAAGTGTATTAACAAATTTTATGTATCCCCCGTTTTACGCATTATAAATATACTGGGATCCCTCGTTTTACGAACATTTGTTTTTTTAATCTTTTTCCTCTCTCTAAGAGACTCTACCAATAGGTTAGTCGTTTATAACAGTCACTAGCATGAGGTACTTAGTTGATAGTACGCAAATGTCTCCCTCTGGGATACATTTGTGTGGCCAGGGACGTATGTGACCGCTTGACCTTTCACGCTAGCTTTGTCCCTCCTACTTCACGATAAGCATTTATATGTGCTAGAAAATGCTACACGTAAGAGTAACAGACCTTAAAAGCAAATAAGACGTTTTTACACAAAACGCAGTATTCATTCAAAGTTCAGTTGCCGTTACTGCTCTGACAGGGCAAACGTAGGTCAATCACGGGTAATAATGAATGGGTTTTATAAGCGCGAAAGTGGGAAATGAATGTTTGTGTGATCTGGGTTTTTTTAAATCCTAATGTTAAGTTGGAAAAGATCACACATGTGAAAATAAAGTCGAAATAACAGAATGTCGTGTGCAAAAAGGTCGAAAAGCTGAGAAGAGGAGTGCAAATGTTAACTATTGTGTCGTGTGGAAAAAAGGACGGGTCGTGTGAAAAAAGGCGGGAAAAAAGAAGAAATAGTATAAATAGAAGAGTTGTGGGCGATTGGTAGCGATTTCAGGACTTATGATTCCAAGGATACCATGATTTTAGATTAGAGGATTTTTACTGATAGCGTTAGGAGAACTTCGTCTTTGAGGATACCAAGACAAGTTTTTGAGTAAACAAATCAGTAAATTATTTCTTGTGGATATCCATATATATTTCTATTTGGATGTACATATATTATTCGTTGGATTACATATTTTTTTCATATCGGATAACCAATCATCATTGTGAAATTTACAGTGTTTGTCTAATTACATCAATAAACTCTAATTGAATTTTTCTACATTGCTGTTTGTGGAACTTTACAATAATTTCTTGTGGATATACGTTGTTGTGCTGAAACTGTTTTGCTTATCACCAAACTCAAAGGGAAGAACATTCCTGGGTTGAAAAACTGAGTAAAGGTCAAGTATTACCACCTCTGGCGGAACGCCAGTTAGCACTTGAACCAACACAACATATGAAGGATAAACTCTGACTACATAAAATCAATATAACTACTAGTGCCGCATTCAACTGACGCGGGCACATATCTTCAAATTGATGCAGTAACCAGCTAGGTTACAGGACAGCTACCGCCTGCTTCAAGCTGGGCAGCCCCCAGTCAATAAGGTGTTGTCCCGCCACTGTCTGCTTTCCCCATTGGGTGCATGGGGATTAGGGTCAAACCCGAACTGTGGACAGAAAATTTTGCACCACGCAATTATCAGAATAATAGAAATAAGCGAACTCTCAGATTGGGATGCTGGACCGTCCAGACTATGTTGACTGGACTATCCGAAAACCTACAGGACGTAAATGATGTAAGGAAGGCAGCCATAATTAATGATGAGCTTAAACGACTTCAGGTGGATATAGTTGCACTTCAGGAAACGCGTCTGGCGGACTCTGGAACGGTGAGCGAGAAGGACTACACATTTTATTGGCAAGGGAAAGATCTAAATAAAACTAGAGAACACGGAGTAGGTTTTGCGGTCAAAAAATCGCTAACTAAAATGGTTGAACCAGGCGAGAATGGATCAGAACGCCTGTTAACGCTCCGCCTGCAAACTAGCACAGGTCCCATCACCCTTGTCAGTGTGTATGCTCCTACTCTGTACTCTGCCTCAGAAGCTAAAGATGAGTTCTACGAGAATCTAGCAGCAGTCATCAAAAGCATACCTAGGCAAGAACAGCTTGTTCTCCTTGGTGACTTTAACGCTAGAGTGGGTGCCGATGTTTCATGGCCTTCATGTCTGGGCAGGTTTGGTATTGGCAAGATGAATGAAAATGGACAACGGCTCTTAGAGCTGTGTGTCCACCATGACCTCTGCGTGACCAACACCTACTTTCAGACAAATCCCCAGCATAAGGTGTCATGGAGACACCCATGATCCAAGCACTGGCACCAACTGGACCTGATTCTCGTCAGAAGGCCACTTCTCAGGTCTGTGCTCTCTGTGCGCTCGTACCATAGTGCAGACTGTGATACAGATCACTCCTTGGTTTGCCGCAAAATCAGAGCACAACCAAGAAAATTCTATCGTGTCAGACATGAAGGGAAACCACGCATTGATACCAGCAAGATGTCAGACCCTGTCATGATCGCTCAATTTACTGCGACCTTCAAGAAAGTGCTCAGCAGCCCTCAGCATGGTGATACTATTACAGAGAACTGGGAGCATCTACGGAACACCATTCAAAGTACTGCACTTGCCACCTTTGGTAAGAAAACGGCAAAGTCAAATGACTGGTTTGATGCTTCATCAGATGTGATGGCATCTGTCATTGAAGCTAAGTGCAGTGCTATGAATGAATACAAACGTTCACCGAGTGCTAGAACCCTACAGATCCTGAAGGCTACGAGAAGCAAAGTTCAACAAACTGCTCGACGCTGTGCAAATGACTATTGGCTCCAGCTCATTGAGAGCATCCAGATCTGTAGCGAGATTTGGTACCACTTGCTTGGTTGTAGAGCAACACGCACGCCCACAGCGCACATACACACACACAGCGCAAGGACAACGCGGCGGTCTTTCTTTGAAGTTTGTAGTAGGCGGAAAAAATGTGAAATATGTTTAAGCCAGGCGGTACTGAAGAATGAGGAAATAGCTAATATAGGAATGTATGGCGGACTTTCAAAGTTTGCATTTACAGGAAATTAAATTTAGAACTACAAGAAAACGCCTGGTTGGAAATCAATTAAATAAAAATAATTCAACAAAGGAGATAGACTAGGAATTATATCCAAAAGGATATTATTCAAATATAAATAGTTTTAAAGATAATTAATATTTTTCACCTTCATCACATCTATTAAAAGTTAGCTAATAATCTTTAAAAATTTATTATAACTACATGCCTAAACGGATTTAAATATAAATTGGATAGAATGAAAGCCTCATATGGGGAAAATGAAAGGATACCTAGGAAGGAAGGAAGGATATAAGTGTGTAAGTGAACAGAAGAGAAAACAAGTACAGGAAAAGCACAGATTGCCTCAAATCGCCTCAAACCGAGAGATTAAACGAAAATCTTTTTGGACCTTAGGAGGTGCTTTCTCGTACGGGCGAGAGACTGAAATATAAGGACAGAGCAGCGCGTTGAAAATCACACACACCAAATCCAGAATGAGAAACTGGAAGACAGCATCTGCAAGAAAAGTTCTATTTTCACGCTGCATGCAGGGCAGATTAAATTCAGCCAAAACAGTCTCACCGTGAGCTTATAAATCCTAAGAGGGTATGTAAGTTTATTAAAGATATATGTATGACTAAAATCATTTTATTTCAGATGTTATTTACGATTTGATTATATCAGACATGATAAAAAGGGAATGACGCTAACCAGAGATAACCTTCACCGGCATTGTCAGGAAGCACAACCATTAATTGGTTAGCCAAATATATCATGGCTAGTTCTTGCCTGGAAGCTTACGACATACCAGCAAGTACATAAGTGACTTGACATCCATAAGTGGAAGGCAAAGGTTATATCGTACCCATGCATTTTGTTAATTCTGCACAGTATACATTATCTTATCATGCTATCTCTGTAACATACTACCATGATTCATTCATATATATACAAACACTGAAGACATGGTCGCATTATGAACAGCAGTGGGTGGTGAGATTGTTGGAACACCATGGCCACCTATTACCTTTTGTTCCAGGTTTTATGATCAGTTTTTATGATCATTGCTGATCAAGATTATGATCATTCCTGACCGAATTTACCCAAAAGACTTGAAGACCGTTGATCCTGCTAACTGAAGTCTAGAGGCCAACCAATCTTCAACACCTTAGTCCCCCGTAGTTATAGGGCGGGCTGAAGGAAAGTCTTCCGGATTCAAGTGTGTCTCAGGAACCTCGAACTAAATTCAGATGAGTTATGTGTATACAATCCCCCAAATCCCGTGAGCAGTTTCTAAAACGACTGTCTAATGATGACAACTAGATGGCAAGAGATAATGTGACAACCCTTTTGTTGTAATTTCAGTGGAAGATAAATCCAAGACTTTTTCGCTTGTTATTTTGATTTGTAACTGTAAATAATCATACATTTTACCATCTTCCAACACCCATTTCTCATTACAAGAATATATAGATGTACATAATAAATTATGAAATTGTACTCATTTGACTTGGTAAATTTTTAACTGTTAAATTTTGAGTTACTTTTTCTAATTTAATTATATTATCACATAGGGTTACTATAGCGAAAGTAGCAACTTATATTTCTGAAGCCTAAATCTATTGTCCAGCTCAGAGTATTCACAGCTGTAACTCACTTGTGATACCAGTGTACTTCTCGGGCACTGGAACTTCATACTTTCTGGAGAGAGATTCTACTTCTGCTCTACCACTATTATCATACTAGGAAAACCTTTCGCTACAAGATCGCAGCGCAAACAGGCAACATCAAACAAATGTATGACGGTATAAAGAAAGCAATTGGCCCCCAAAAAAGTAAGACGGCACCGCTAAAAACCATCAGCGGAGAGAAGCTAACCGATAAGGGTAAGCAGATGGAGAGGTGGGTCGAGCACTACTCTGAGCTTTATGTTAGAGAAAATACCGTTACGCCTGGAACCCTTGATGCTGTCAAATGTCTGCCAACTATGGAGGAGCTGGATGCCGAACCAACATTAGAGGAACTCAGCAAGGCCATTGATAGCTTGGCCTCTGGCAAAGCACCAGGCAGTGATGGGATTCCTCCTGATTTAATCAAATGCTGTAAGAGCACGCTGTTACATCGCCTGCATAGGATGCTGTGCCAGTGCTGGGAAGAGACAACTATTCCTCAAGACATGCGAGATGCCAAGATTGTAACACTGTACAAGAATAAAGGAGACAGAAGTCATTGCAATAACTACAGAGGCATCTCTCTTCTTAGTATTGTTGGTAAGGTTTTTGCCAAAGTCGTCTTAATGCGACTACACAAGTTAGATGAGCGCATATATCCAGAGTCACAGTGTGGATTCCGAGCTGGTAGATCAACAACAGACATGATCTTCTCTGTCCGCCAGCTTCAGGAAAAATCAAGAGAGCAGAAAAGGCCTTTATATATCGCCTTTATAGACCTCACAAAAGCATTTGACCTGGTTAGTAGGGATGGACTCTTCAAAATCCTCCTGAAAATAGGCTGCCCTTCTAAAATGCTGGAAATGATAAAGTCATTCCATGACGACATGAAGGGAACAGTCCAATATGCTGGAAGCACGTCACAGCCCTTTGACATACGAAGTGGCATTAAACAAGGCTGTGTTCTGGCTCTGACCCTCTTCGGGATCTTCTTTGCCTTACTCTTGAAACATGCATTCAGAAATGCAACTGAAGGAATATGCCTTCACACTAGGTCAGATGGCCGTCTGTTTAATCTTTCAAGGCTGAAGGCAAAAACAAAAATCAGAAGGGTCATTATAAGAGACTTGTTGTTCGCTGATGATGCTGCAGTCGTCACTCAAAGCCAACAGGAGCTTCAGAACTTGATGAATCGCTTCACTAAAGCATGCAAGGACTTTAACCTCACAATAAGTCTAAAGAAAACGAATGTGCTGAGTCAGGATGCGGGTGCTGCACCAGTTATCACTATCGATAACTATGAATTGGCAGTGGTGCACCACTTCACATACCTAGGGTCTACCATCAATGACAAACTCTCACTGGATACAGAAATCGACAGCCGCATTGGCAAAGCTGCAGCTACCTTTGCCCGCCTCACATCACGTGTTTGGGGAAACTCCAAACTCACAATGAAGACTAAAGCTGCGGTATATAATGCCTGCGTCACCAGCACACTCCTATATGGCAGCGAGACCTGGACGACCTATGCTAAGCAAGAAAGAAGGCTCAATACCTTCCATTTGCGGTGTCTACGCCGCATCCTCGGCATCTCGTGGAAAGATAAAGTGACAAATGTTGAGGTGTTGTCACGTACTGGCCTTCAAAGTATGTATACACTGCTTAGACAGCGCAGACTTCGCTGGCATGGAAGATGGTCGCATCCCAAAAGATATCTTCTACGGACAATTAGCAGATGGCAAGAGAACAGTTGGGCGACCACAGCTGAGGTTCAAAGATGTGTGCAAGAGAGATATGAGGGCACTGGACATGGATCCAGCAACATGGGAGGATGAAGCTACTGATCGCACTAAGTGGTGATGCTATTGACGGCTCCACCTCAGATTGGACGAAGAGAGGCTCACACAACAAGCAGAGGTGAGGAGAAAACGTCAAAAGGAGCACCAGGAAAATAAGCAGCTGAGGGCTGTCACCTCAGGAGCGCATTCTCATAGTCAGTTATGACAAGGGGCTATTATTATTATTATTAATTATATCAGCTGTGCTGTTAATCACTTATACTTATAGTAAATGTATCAGCTGTGCTGTTAATTAAATATATAACATTTATCAGCTATGCTGTTTGTCTCTTACAATGCTAATTCACGTTTTCTTCATAGACCGTTAATAGCTCACAATTGCCTACGGAAATGGTACTAATGTGTACTCATCTCTCAAAAGTTCTGTTCTTCTTAGTTTGATTCACACAACACCTGCTGATGATCGTTTCATTAGCCCACCCAAGACTGAGGGGGACTAAAGATGCAGTTCCTGTGCAATCACTGTGCTCCTGCGAAGTTCCAGGCAGCTGGATTGACTGGATATACGACCTCAGGTTGGATGACACGAATAAAACCTGTAACAAGTAAAAATAGGGGCTAATTTCTGTCCTCAAGCCCACCTATTTCCATTGTGTATGAGATGAGCGTGTCTCAGGTGTCTGCATGTAGGATGAATGACAACATGGCTCAGTATGAGTTAGCAATAGCGAGACAAGACAGGTGTCTACTTGCAAAACATTCTTTCTGATAAATTAATACATGGATACATCCAATAATATAAATTCAATACATGAATACATCCAATAATATAAATTCAATACATGAATACATCCAATAATATGTACACCTAGGTGTGATACAACAGTTTCCTTCCCCCTATAATATACCAGGCCCTCTCTGACAAGTGCTATACTGGCTGGTAACATATATCCTAACAATGATGATAGGAAACTCTTTACAGAGCGATACAACAGGAAGCAATCTGATCATCAGAAGAAGTCCCCCCATCCGACAAGTGTTTCGGCCCAATTACTCCTTTACACTCTAAGGGAGGCGGGCCCACTTGGGTCATGACTCCCAAGCGTCTCAGCTTCCTGTTGTCTTGTATCGAAAATGAACCCATTTCACTTATGGTAGCAACTTTTAAATCCACATCGTGTCTCACCAGCTATTGTTGCGTGCATAGTTTTTGACGCACATATTGATATGGTTATTTAAGGAAAAATAATTGTGCGAGATAATCCATGTTTGATTCACACTTTTGATTAAGGTAACAAAGACTTAAGAGGGCCAGAAAAAATAATTTGCTTATTGTGTTTATGGCCTGAATTCATATGTATTACATATTATTTCCGTCGCCCAGTCACAACTAAGGATTGTACACTGAGACATTATGCGCGCAGACGACGAGCTTAGCGGCACACCGCAAAGCCACTGAAATTCGTGTACCTGACACTCCCTATAGTATACATCGCCTGTTTGCCTCAGAGTCGCAGCTCTCTCTTTCACGTACACCAAAAAAAACTCAGCGTTGTGGACTTAGAAAAATGTTGGGTTTTTTCTGTACCGCAGCGTTTTATTGCTCACGAGCTGTCCATCACCCATTGCCGTTGTTCCTTATGTCAGTATATAGATGATTCGGACTCCAGTAAACCCAGCCTGATGATCTCTCCGGTTAGGCCTTTCTTTTGGGTGCGATATGCTAGTGTCGTGTTTCACGAAGATAATCCTCGGTTATGGCTACGTGAACCCTGATCACCGTAGTGCTGCATGGAACCATTCATGTCCCCATTGTAAATTAACTTTGGCTGATATTCTTCCCAGGAAGGTACATGTTGGATTTCATCGTCTGTTTTGATCATGCCAAGAGAACAGATACATCTTATTATGCAGTGCCACAAGAAACCCCCTTTTCGTGGTTTCATAAGATGATGTATCATGACATTGAACTTTGATGTACTACCCATTATTTCTGCATGTGTCATGACTTCAGATCTGCTATGTATACCTACAAATTGTTATGTCAACAAAGCCTGCCATGACCTTGTAGACACATGTGTATGAGTGATTATACTGTAATCACACTCTACACTAATCCATCGTGTAGGGTGAGTTACCCATTTACAGCTGGGTAGACGCAGATCCGCGGCCAGATCGCTATACTTGGCCGCTTTGAATGAATGTTGCTTACAGAGCAGACGTCTGTACTAAGGTGTAGTAAGAAATAACGTCTTTACAGCTATACTTGGCCGCTTTGAATGAATGTTGCTCGTCTAATCTGGTTTCAAATGGCATGGTCAGTTCAATCAGTATGACCTGAAGCGTTGCTGCAGAATGAAGCACTATATCTGGCCGTCTCCGCGATTTTCTGATACACTCTGGATATGCCCCCCGTCCAGGTAGGTCTACCGCCATCTCCCAGTCGTTTGCACAGTCAAGAAGAGATGGTAAACTGCTACCAGGTTTACTCGGTTTGGGGTGTGCTGACTTTCCTGCCCTCAGAAAGTATGTGTTTGCGGTGTCTGGCAGGACTTTGCTGTTCGCTTTCATTCTTGCCTGATCTATTGTCGCAGCAAGCTCATTTAGCACTTTGTTATGGCGCCAAGTGTATCGCCCTTGCCCTAATGCCACCTTACACGCTGAGAGCCCGTGTTCAAGTGTCTGCCTCCCCTGGCACAGGGGGCACTGCTCATCATCCGACTTTCCCCATTTCACAAGGTTGGTGGCCGACGGCAGCAGGTCATACATTGATCTAACCACGAAGCTGAGCCTAAGAGGTGCCATATGCCATATATCATTCCATGTCAAGGACCTCTGCAGGGCTCCTTCCCATGTGGTCCATTGGCCTTGTTGGACCTGCTGCACTGCTTTTTGCAACCTCTTATCATTCTCAGCTCCTCGTATCTCCTGAACTACCATGTCTCTGTGCTCCCTGCTTGATGCCTTGGACCACCAGCGGATGTCACCATGCCCAAATCCCCGTCTATTCCTTTGTGTGTATCCGATTACCTCTCTCAGTTTGAGTGACTCTTCAGCAGCATCAACAGCTTCTTCCACTCTCCACTTCCTTCCCGTTTTCAGTGTGGGCTGAATGGACTTAACCACGTCATCAGCTGACTCGCGTAGCATCATTGCAAGCCTTGCTTTTCCAACTTTGTATTTTTCAACAACTGACTTGAAGGGAAGCAGAAGTTTTGACTTTTTGCAGTACAGTGCTACATCTGACAGACCTGGTGGTACCCCTAGCCATTTTCTCATTAACTTGTTGACCTTCTGCTCTATAGCTTCCACTGTACTTGTGCTTATTTCATATATAAGCAGTGGCCACAGCAACTTCGGTATCAACATGAACTGGAGGCACCACAGTTTGAACTTTCCCAGGAGTCTGCTTTGGTCTA
The DNA here is from genome assembly GCA_024509875.1 of Oreohelix idahoensis. NCBI lineage: Eukaryota > Metazoa > Mollusca > Gastropoda > Stylommatophora > Oreohelicidae > Oreohelix > Oreohelix idahoensis. The sequence continues at coordinate 497,350 of JAMPIV010012872.1, forward strand.
TGATCTGTAGTCCTCTGTCTGCAATTTCTATTGTCTGTTGCACTGCCTTCGAGTCTTTTAAAGAGGCATCGTACACCCTGCCAAGACTTTTAACAGGTTCCTCAATGAAAGTAGGGATTCTTTGGCTAGAAACCATGAATATGACCTCTGCTATTTTCCCTTTCCTGACTAATAGGCTTCTCGACTTCTTGGGTTTGAAGCTCATTCTGCACCAGCTGACTAGTTCATCCAGGCGTGCTAACATCCTCCGGGCCTGATGTTCATCTGATGTCAGAATTGTTGTGTCATCCATGAATGCTTTGAGCGGTGGCATGTGATACATTCCACCGAGCTTTGGGCCTATAGCCATTCCTTCAGCCACATTGAGGATTACCTGCATAGCCATGACGAATAGTATCGGAGAGATGGTACATCCCATCGCAATTCCAATGTCAAGGCCAATCCACTTCGTTGTGTACTCTCTGTTGAAATCTGACAGAAAACCCTGTGAAATACAGCTTCAGCATTGCTGCAATCTCTTGTGGAACATGATACATTTCTAGGGCATGCCACAACATCTGGTGTGGAACGGATCCATAAGCATTCGCTAGATCCAACCAGATTACATGGAGGTTTGTTCTGTCAGACTTTGCCTTTTGGATTGCTTCCCAGATCATTGCGGCATGCTCTAGACATCCTGGTGTACCTGGGATACCTCCTTTCTGAATGGTAGTGTCAATGTACCCATTTGCCAGGAGGTATGTAGTGAGTCTTTTCGCCATTACTGAGAATATCTTCCCTTCCACATTGAGTAGTGAGACTGGCCTGAACTGACTGTCTCACTGTCTGTGGAATTTTGTTCCTTCGGGATGTAGACTCTGTTTGCCTTTCTCCATTCCTTGCTTACAAGTTGGGTTTTCCACGCATTCTTCAGTAAACGGAGCAGTCGTTTGAGAACCTCAGGGCATCTTTTATACACCACATATGGAACACCATTAGGACCTGGAGCTGACTTGCACCCTGACTGCTTGGTCGGTCTTTGGCTAAGGACGGAAGAAGAAGAAGATGCTGCTGAGCAGCTCATCTTTGCGACCATCTGAATATGTCCTTCTAAGGTGTTCTTCCAGGTCTTCTTTCCTGATGTTTAGCGTACCCGACCGTGGCTGCTCAAACAGTTCTTTGGCAAACTTGAAGGGCTCCCTGATAGGAGTTATATGAGACGAGGACTGTTTGGAAATATATATCAGGTTAGAGTTATACGAGACAATAGATTGGAGTTATAGGAGACGATAGATTGGAGTTATATGAGTCCTAACAAGGACTGTTTTGGTTATATTTCAGTTGGTTTTATATGAGACAATAGACTGGAGTTATATGAGACAATAGATTGGAGTTAGATGAGTCCTAACAAGGACTGTTTTGGTTATATTTCAGCTGGTTTTCGTCTTCATCAATCATATCAGGAAATACAATCATTATACCTAATTCCCCAAGATACAATCAGTAACCTGATACATTCATAGTGAAACAATTTATATTAAATATATACAGGTGTACCGTGTAGGTAGTATAAATGACACACAACAAATACAAACATTATATATCTGCTGTAGGCCTATTTTCCTACAAGTTTATAGTAAATATTTTTTTTTTTTTTTTTTTTTTTTTTTTTTTTTTTGCGTTCGCCCGCTAATACTCGAGGCGAAATCTCAGGTTATCATTTATGTCTAACCTGACATTGATTTTACGTGAGTATCCCTTTATTTCTTGTACAGAGACAAAATGTCCCTCGCCATTCAGGCAAATACTCGCCGATTTCGGAGGTACCCATTGCAGCTGGGTCGGCTCAGGAGCCGCCAGTCCCTGGTCGACGACACTCCTTCAAATGTCCTCGCCAGGTCTCGAGTTAATCCAGTCCAAATCCCGGTCGACGAAAAATCCTCAATTGCCGTCGCCCGGGTTTGATCCTGTATCACCCGGTCGCCAGAGCGGTGTTGTAACCACTACGCTAGCGCGGCTCCCTATAGTAAATATATTTACCCTCTAAGGTTTAAACAGGCTAGTCGACGACTTTAGTGAAGCAAGAGTTCCCGGTCAATGCAGGTGAGCAATAAATCAGTCTGACAGCTTCTCTTCTCCAGTCGGTCGTCTAGCTGGCTTCGTGTTGGTGTGTGCGTGATTTTGAATAAAATCTCGCACGTATATATAGGTATATGCCGGTAACTTTACTGCTTAAGGAATGCTGTTGATTGGTTCTCGGCGTGGCAAGCTGATTGGTTATATGCGGTTTAGTACAATCCGTGACCCAGGCCAACTTCCGAAAAACAGGACTTATGCCTAATTTTATTGTCTTCCGTCATATTGGGAGACAAGATGGCCGTGACCGAGTACAGAAAAACAGGGCTTAAGTTTTTTTCTGGCGTATACTTCGTGTAATTTATTCTGGCTCAGTGACTGTTCGTTGATTGGCTGGGGCAAATTTGTATCTCGACATAGTGTATTAACTAAGAAGTGGGTTTACACACTCGTTTCACGACAATCTCAACCCGTCATGGGTCGTAGGGGTGCCATGGTGGAAGTATCAGCAGACAGGATCTTTATCCTCAGCAATGCGTACAAGTGTGGAAAAACCATGTCCTGCCCATTCTTTGATGTTATCAGCCCAGATTTGTCTTTGCCTTCCTCTTCTTCGTTTACCCTCGACTGTTCCCTGGAGGATCGTTTTCGAAAGGGAGTCATGACGAGTTACATGCCCAAACCAGGCAAGCTTTTGACGTTTCGCTACTGACAAAAGTGGTTCTTGGTGGCCTGCATAGGTGTTTATTTTCTCTCTAAGTTAGAGTCTAACATAGACATTTGTTTTGTGCTCTTTATAGCAAATGCGCAAAATTCTTCTATAACATTTATACTCGAAAGTCTGAATCCTTCGCTCCGTATCTGCAGTGAGTGTCCAGCCCTCACACCCATACAAGAGAATAGATAATACAAGTGATTTGTATAATTTGATCTTCACGGGAAACTGATGTTACTTTTCCAGATCACATTCAGCCTTGCCATGGCAGCTGAGGCCATCTCAAGTCTTGTCTTGATTTCTTTACTTGATTTTCCATCACTACATATAGTGGACCCGAGATATTTAAAGGTGTTAACTTCTTCTAACGTTTGCCCATTTAACGTAATGTTGGACGGAACATGTTTCTTATGGCTATTCACCAATATCTTGCTTTTTTCTATATTAATTTCCATCCCATAAGTTCTTGTTTCTTTCTCCAGTCTAGAGGTAAGGTCTTGAAGTTCTGATTCTGTTCCAGCTATAAGATCAATATCATCAGCAAAACGTAGATTGCAAAGAGGTCGGCCTCCAATCGATATGGTTGTTTTATAATCATAGAGAGCCTCCTGCATAATATGTTCTAGATATATATTAAAGAGCATTGGGGACAGGATACATCCCTGGCGAACTCCTACAGTGTTTTGAAAAATTCTCCAATGTCATTGCTTGCAAAAACAGCACTGCTTGCGTCCTTGTATAGTGCTTCAATGATATCTATGATGTTGGTATCAAAATTGAATTTTCTCATTATTTGCCATAAGCCTTCATGCCAGACTCGATCGAAGGCTTTTGTGAAATCGATGAAGCTATGGTATAAATCGTGTTGATGCTGGAGATGTTTTTCGATCAGTAATCTAATATTGAAGATTTGTTCTGAGGTACTTCTTTTTGGTCTAAAGCCAGCCTGTTCCTCGGACAAGATTTCTTCTGATTTCTGTTCAAAAGTATCCGTAACATCACTTTACTTGGATGACTAATAAGGCTAAAGGTTCTGTAGTTCTTGCACATTTTTAGATTTCTTCTTTGGAAGCGGTATTACTAATGACTGCGTCCACTCTTTTGTACTCCATATCTTCTGGCAAATTGTTGTCATGATTTTTACTATATCTGGTCCTCCATATTTCAAGAGCTCTGCTGGGGATATTATCCACACCTAGTGGCTTCCCTCCTTTCATCGAACATATAGCCTCTTCCACTTCTTCCCGTAATATTGATTCATTTCCGAGTTCCCTGTTTTCGCACTTAATGTTGTGTAATATGCTATAGTCAGTGTCGAGTTTACAGTTATATAATTCTTTACAATATTCTGTCCACCATCTCATTACAGCTGTATTTTCATTAAGCAGAGCCCCATTGCTATCTTCTATGACAGTTACCCTGGGCTGCTGGGGTTTTGATAGTCTTCTTAATGTGTTGTCAGCCAAAACTATTTATGCTGTGGATTTAACACATGATAAATCTATACTATTTGGCTCAATATCTAGGGATATGACCACAGCATACAATAGCTGACAATAAGTAAACATAACACCTGAAACAGGTAAGTTCCCTTTTAATAATCACTGCACACACGGAAGCGACACACGGCTAGCAATACATAATAAATACAATAGAAATGCCAATATAACTTGCAATAACCAACCACTCAATCTATCAGTATCAAAGTCGCTGGTATGTCATACCGAGTAAACAACACAATGACTTTCGCTCACCGGCTAAGTCCTGTACTATGATAAAGCCATACTTAAATACAAATGACTTATCAACGATGGTCTAAGGAAAATCACTAGAAACTACACCACCATTCTAGCAGTATGCAAACTAATCCTGACCACATGAATAAATGACAAGCACTATCACTGAACAACCATGGCATCCAAAATCCCAGCAAAATGCTGACAGGGAACATAAAGACGTCCTACCCGGACGCTATCCAGAACTACCCTCACTTTTGCGCCAGAATTTGCGTTCACTTCCCTTCCAGGTCACCTGACCAAAACGGGTTTTTTTTTATTCTCTCAGCGTGACCAACTTAATATTTTGTCAAACATATATACTGTGACTTGTGTCAAAAGCTGACTTGCTGTTACCTTTTATTAGCCCCTTATTAATGGACTCACATTGATCAGCTACCCATTTTTCTTTGGCCTGTTTCGTTTTATTTCTAATATTTTTATTCACCTTACTGTATTGCCATGCTGCTTCAGGAACCTCTTTCTTAACCTTTTTCATTTCCCGCCATGTATCACATAACTTCAGAATGTCATCTGTAACCCATGGTTTGTTTATTTTCTTTCTTTTACCAAGTATTTCTGTTGCTGATTCAATGAGCAAGTCTTTCATGCTCTCTGTGATTGAGTTAATATCATCCTCCAAAAAGTTGAGAGCTGCGAATTTTCCTCCAACAGTTGCCTCAAAGATTCCCACGATTTCTGGATCTTTCAGTTTGTCTAAATTGAATCTTAACTGAGAACATCAGTCTTTATAACATTGCCCAAAAAACCTAAAGCAACAGAATGTTCAAGACTTCAAAACAATCAGCCTGATGTCATGCAATTAAAATATTGCTCAAAATCATACAGGAAAGAATAAAAAGTAAGGTAGACAGCAAAATCCAACAAGAACAGTTTGGTTTTAGACGGAACAGCAGAACAAGAGAGGCAATATTTTGCCTAAGTATATTAGCAGAAAAATATCATCTCATCTCAACCTGTAACCCGTCATGGGTCGTAGAGGTGCCACGGTGGAAGCATCAGCAGACAGGGTCCTCCACTGCTCTCTATCCTCAGCAATGCATACAAGTGTGGAAAAGCCATGTCCTGCCCATTCTTTGATGTTATCAGCTCTGGATTTTCTTTGCCTTCCTCTTCTCCGTTTACCTTTGACTGTTCCCTGGAGGATCGTTTTCAAAAGGGAGTCATGACAAGTTACATGCCCAAACCAGGCAAGCTTTCAACGTTTCACTACTGACAAAAGTGGTTCTTGGTGGCCTGCATAGGTGTTTTTCTCTCTTACATGGACATTTGTTTTGTGCTCTTTATAGCAAATGCGCAAAATTCTGTTGTTAGCTGAAAGTGAACAGGATTTACAAGAACTAGTGAAGCAAGTGAACTGTATAAGTCACGAATATGGATTGGACATTAATATTGAGAAAACAAAAACTATGATAATTAGCAAAACAGACAATAAGCTCACATTAAAGATAAGCGTAAATGGGAAAATCCTGGAACAAGTCAAGAGCTACGTATATCTTGGTCATATAATAACAAAAGATGGCAGATGTGAAACAGAAATCAAGAAGACAATAGGAATGGCTAAAGCTACATTCAACAACATGAAACATATACTGACATCTAAACAGTTAACTCACAAATTAAAACAGAATCATAAAGTGTTATATATATTCTGCACTATTGTATGGTGTGGAAACATGGACAATTAATAAGCAATTGGAAGAATGAATTGAGACTCTTGAGATGTGGATATATAGAAGAATGGGGCGCATCTTATGGAAAGAGAAGAAAACAAATAAGGTGGTCCTAGAAAATCTAGGTATGAAAAGAGAACTAATGAGGGAGATCAAAGTTCTGCAGCTAAAATACTTTGGCCACATAAAAAGGCATAACACCTTGCAGAAGACCATAATAGAAGGGAGAGTTGAAGGCAAACGTGCAAGGGGAAGACAGCGTTACAAGTGGGAAGATAACATCAAGAGGTGGACAGGAAAGAGTCTACCAAGACAAGAGGCAGAAGATGTTGGAGATCCATTACAGCCAAACTTCGTTGTGGAGATGGCAGCTGATGACAATGATCTGGGTATACTCTGGAAATATGGGCAAAATTAAGGTCAAGGTGAGCGTTATGTAATGTTTCTTGATCTAGATCGAAGGGACTGGCGTCAATAGATAAAATGGCGAAACAAGAGCTACACGACTTCGGTTAAATTAGCGTGTCAAACATTATTTGTGCTGGAATAATGTTTATGTATTCATATCGCAGGATTGCGAGTAATTGTAGCAGGAATAATTATTGAAGAAGTAGATGAGAGCGCATGCTTTGCTGTAACGCTGTACGACAAGTGATTTTTGCAGAAGAAAACTATATTACATGTGAAAAACCCAGCTCAGATAGTTATCGATTCGGTGGCTAATTAAGTCAGTTAGGGGCTAGGATTTAGAAACGCTAAACCTAACATAAACTCTGATGCTAACTGTAACTGTGCGGTCAACTTAATTGGTGACCGGATCGATATAAATTTGGGTGTAAAGACAACACAGACATTGATCTGACAAGATACCAATATGAGGACAATAAAAAGGACAGATGATCAAAACAGAAATCAGTTTGCTGCTGAGAATCCTAACGTACCACACACAAGGACAAGTCAACGTACCACACACAGGGACAAGTCAACGTACCACACACAGGGACAAGGCAACGTACCACACACAGGGACAAGGCAACGTACCACACACCAGGACAAGGCAACGTACCACACACAAGGACAAGGCAATAAGCTACAAAAACCAACAGCAGTAAAATGACTTTTATTAAATTTCTCCCTTCCACATGTCAAGAAATAGAAATAATTATAGTACGGAAAGAAAGATACACACACCAATGACAACTGATGACTATATTAAGACTGGCAGCATCCATGTTTCATTCTAAAACGTCCATTCTGCCTTAGTATCAATCATGATATTGCTAGTATATCACAAAATCATCTGCAAATTGATGGCTTGACCAACATTTACCAATTTAAGGAAGAGAAAAAAAAAACAGAGAGAGAGAATTGTACTGAAGACTGTTTAGAAATATAGGTTCACCCTCTAATGCTCACAGAAAAAAAGAAAGAAATTATTCTATCAGCAAATGTGGATTACCAGCCACACACACACACACATATTTACTTTCAGCCTGGCTGTGTCTCACAGGAAAGCAAGAAAGAAAAAGATTTTCTCAGCTCTAATATCAGCTTACAAAATTTTTGTTTTTATACACTGTCCAAATTTAATGTGTATTTCATCACAGAAGATCTATATATTTATATGTGCCAAAACAAAACCTTAATAATCCAAATCTTCAACTATTCTATACTCTAAAACTCCTGCGATTCTGTATTTCAAAACTCCAACAACCCATATCATGAAATGTTAACACTGATATCAAATTTTCAGTCACTGAACAGGCATGATACAACAGACAGGGTATCCTTATTGTCACCAGCAAATATAGAGATGATCTAATTTATCAAAATCAGACAAGAAATAATTCGCTTTAGTGTGTAGAATAGAACAGTTCAAGTCCAGCACTGATATGTTGATCGGCTTGACATTCTAGACAATCACCTTTCTGGTTTCCTCAAAAATGGTTCATATTTCATTCTTTTTTCCACAGCTGCCCATAAATCTGCAAAGTGTCATATCTCAGAACCCCAAATAGCACATGATTTTGTGATACTAATAAACTGAGTCTACACCTGAAGTTTACAACTGAATCTGTCCATACGACCACAAAGTTAAGATAAAACATGCACCCTTCTTATAACAAGCAGTTACACTGGGTGCAATACTGAAAAATACTAGTGACTTTTACTTGCACCAATCATCAAGCAGGCAATATAGAAAATCTATAGCAGACACCTTGAAAGAAAACAATACTTAAAACAAAAAAAAAAAAAGGTGTTTGAATATTCCCACATCCTGAAAATATAAATGTGCACGTTTCTGACATGAATTTTTTTTTTAAAACAAACAAATTTCTAAGATCTCAGAGTAATCTTGAATGTCATAACACAGACGTGAATGACCATAAATAATCAATTCCCACTCAAACACACACACACAAACATATATAAAGTTGGTTAATGACATATAATCAGATCATATAGATGATCCTTCTATCCTGCTACGTAGCTGGTGTTGTTAAAATCAATATCTAATATTTGCTGTTATGCAATGTCCACCAATACAGTTTATGTACATTTTTGTGGATGTCTATCAGGCAATAAAATCAGATAGCTAGCCAAACCAAAACAATACTTAATGATATACATAGATCATCTTTGATTCTGATGCAAGTAGAGGCCAGACGTATTTTAAAAAAATGAAGTGTCGGAGGTCAGAAGCCGTGCACCTGTGGACATAAATTTTTTGTTGAATTCCATTAAAATACAAAATGAGAATATAACATCTGAGACAAGAACACAATGTAGACTAGACAAGAGTACATAGTTGATTGCATTTTAGTCAAGAGCGGCTTAAAATGTTTAATAAAGAGGGGCCTTTTATCTTAGAACAGTGGTGGCGAACATAGAGCACAGATGCAGAATGTGGCACATGACAAAAATGTGTTGGCACACAGCATGTAGTACCACCTCAAGACTTCTTTGCGCCCTACCCATAAAAAAATATATATGTTACGTCCTTTTTCACCCTGGGTATTTTAAGGGTGTAGGACTTAACAGTATTATGTTTTGACACAAGTCTAACTGTTATTAAAAGGATACGCATCAGTGTAATTAAGTATGGTTAATAATGTTTAAATTAGTTGTGCACGAAAGAGCACATATTTGGTGCGGTATTAAATTGAAGGGGTTGCTAATGATTTTTTATGACGTAGTGATGAGATTCAAGATGTCAGCCAGACCTGTCAGAGGTTGGTCTGTATTATTTCATAGCCCCAGTCTATGGGTATACGGTTATATTGTATTAATTACCTTCCAGGAGGAAGTGTTGTCAGCTTCTCTTCTACCGTAAGTGAATGCTGGATGCATTGTGGTATAATGCTAGTATAGTTTAGTCAGGGCTTCGGCAATGTGATATTCCGCTGCTAGTGTGGACTAAACTGATGATTTATTTATTGAAGTTTTATGAAGATAGACTGACAGTCTTGAATACGTGTCTTGGAAAGAAGAAGTTCACGTACGTAAGAAATATATATATAATACCCTTGCCGTCAAAACGGACTACGGCAGGTTGTGGGAGGTCAATCAAGTTTATCACTATGGATTATGAATATGCACTGTTTGTTTTATATGATGCCTTCCTTTTGATCTACTATGGATGTCTCAAATATACTGTTTATGAGGCCAACCAAGAATGGGACATTAATTGATATTAACGCTCCACGTATTTCGTACCATTGGCCATAACGTTTATTGCCGCCCTTGAGAGGTCAGCCGTTATCTAGTTTGTCAATCAAGTACATGATCAATATATATCAATGCTATGCACCATGATGTCCCAATGTGATTTGATACATGATTGATGATGCCTGCTGTGACCATGATTGAAGTTGTTGCGTGAACAAATAAATGTGTAGTCTACGTTGATCCATGAGTCCAGCGTATATTACTAACTGTTGGTCAAATTGATGACACATCTTGTCAGTGTTGTTGTCATCATCACCATTGACATATCAGCTCTCGAACCACATCAATATTCATTCGCGTTATTGAAGTTGTCGGCTACCTGTAAGCCCGACCAAAGCTGATAATAATTAAATCAGCAATATAATCAGAACATTCGCTAACCGAACCAAAAATATAACCATCACAACAGTTGGTGGTCTCCAGAAGGAAGAAGAGCGGCTACAATATAATTAAAAATTAGCGTCTTTTTTTGTTAAGAAATATCTAATTAGTTTTTTTTTTTAACAGATCTCTGCTCAGATTTAAATGATGTAAACACGAAATTACAAGGATCTCGCTAAATCAAAGCTTTTGAGACAAACTAAACTTTTGTTTACAACGTTCAGGTCATTTGAAGAAACACTGAAATTCATAAAGTAAGCAATGTAACATTAGACAAACTAAATCTGGAAATGTTGGGAGTGGACTGATTTTGATCATTCTCAAATATAACCGATTGATTTGCAAAGCAGCTCAATTTGGAGGCAACAATTTTCTGATTTAAGAGCTGACCTAGAAAATATTGAAAAAAATTGGTTAGTGACTAGATTATTGTAGAAAATGAGGTTATGAAACTCTGAGAATCCATTTCTGAAACTTCTGACAGTGTGAAAAATCTTACAATGGCAGTATCAACACTTTCATGCGACTCATTGTTTTCAGCTATGAACTTTGTCAAGTATAATTACAGGAGTCGACTTACTGACCAGCACAGTGTGGTAACCATTACTGACCAGCGCAGTGTGGTAACCATTACACCAGCGCAGTGTGGTAACCATTACACCAGCGCGGCTCCGAACTGTCTTTATAAAAACAATAATAATTTAATGAACAGGTTTTATTAATTGCTTTCATTTTAATATTTCACTGTTATGAATTTGTTAATAGTAAAGCAATGAATACATGTATATAAGCAGAAAGACCCCTTTTATTATAGCTAATTCATTAATTTTACTTCTTGTGAACTACTAGTTATAAATAACATGTGATTCCTATGGCGGTTACATTTAAAACAATTCAAGAGTTATTGGTTGCCTAAACAGATATCTTTAACAAAGTTTTGGTCCATTTAGTTTTTCTCCATAAAAAAATGTAAAATACATATAAAATTATAAATGATATATGCTGCACAAAATTCCCACAGGCACGCAAGACAATTTGTTAGAAGACTATCAGTCACGTGTTGATGATCGTGGGTGCTGCTAGGGCGACAGTCGGATATCTTTTTTGTGAAATATATATTGCTAATTTAGTATGATTGGGTGTGTTCAGACTTAGCAATGCAACCTGCAGTCAGCCAGTGCCTGTCGTATAAATATTGTGAACAAAAATCCTGTGGGAATGAAGGAGTTTCAGGGGAGAATATGAATGGGTCAGTTGCTTGCTGGGTTTTGAGCGAGCTGTGTGTGTTCTTTTGTTCTGAATGGCGAAGGGTAAAAGGAGGTAAAGAATCCCATTACACGCCCGTTGAGGCATATTGGGAATATGGTGTTAGGCCCATATTTTCTTGACCATCGGCACACTAGGGGGTGATGTGGTCAGCATCACGCCGGCCGCCTTAACCTTCCCAGAAGTTGCTCTGGTACCCAATTAGGGCTGGGTCGACCCAGGAGCCGTTTGCGGCCTAAAAAAATCCCACAGCATCTGGGGATTGAACCATAGACCACTGAGCTAGGAAGCCAGTGCACTAACCACTATGCTACCGCGGCTCCCAATGGTGAAGGAATACAGAATAATACTTTTCATCTCATCTCAACCCGTAACCCGTCATGGGTTGTAGGGGTGCCATGGTGGAACCATCAGCAGACTGGGTCCTCCACTGCTCTCTATCCTCAGCAATGCACACAAGTATGGAAAAACCACGCCCTGCCCATTCTTTGATGTTATCAGCCCAGGATTTTCTTTGCCTTCCTCTTCTCCGTTTACCTTCGACTATTCCCTGGAGGATTGTTTTCGAAAGGGAGTCATGATGAGTTACATGCCCAAACCAGGCAAGCTTTCGACGTTTCACTACTGACAAAAGTGGTTCTTGGTGGCCTGCATAGGAGTTTATTTTCTCTCTAACATAGACATTTGTTTTGTGCTCTTTATAGCAAATGCGCAATATTCTTCTATAACATGTATACTCGAAAGCCTGAATCCTTCACTCCGTATCTGCAGCGAGTGTCCAGCCCTCACATCCATACAAGAGAATAGATAATACAAGCGATTTGTATAATTTGATCTTCACAGGAAAACTAATGTTACTTTTCCAGATCACATTCAACCTTGTCATGGCAGCTGAGGCCATCTCAAGTCTTGTCTTCCATCACTACATATTGTGGACCCCAGATATTTAAAGGTGTTAACTTCTTCTAACGTTTGCCCATTTAACGTAATGTTGGTCGGAACATGCAAGACAGATGTGATAATTCATTGTTAACTGCGTGATAGATTCAGTAGCTGGAATATATGTTGTTCGTCAATGCTCTCCATGGGATCAGTATGACATTTTCAGTGTAACATAGCTTTGTCTACATTTATATGGCATTTCCAATGTTTCTTTGGAGCTGAAATCCACCTAGACAATTATACGTGCCAGCACACAGGCTGTACCTTTCTCACGCAGGCATTATTATAAAGAACAATACGTACCAACACCACATTGTGTCACTGGAAAATGGACAGCCTGATAGTGTCCAGTCTGTCTTGCCAGTGCCCAGTCCAGTGACTGTCTTACTAGTATCCAGTCCACTCTCTTTGTTAGTGTCCAGTCTGCTTGGATAGTGTCCCGTGACTGTCTTGCTAGTTGTCCAGTCTGGTGAATGTCTTGGCTGTTCGTATCTGCTCCATCTCCACTTATTTCCTACTCATGGATTTCGGTATCAGACCAGCAGATGAAAATATGACCTCCCTCACCTAAAACTGATGAACCAACACTTAATTTATTATAGGAATACATCTAATTTACTCACCTTTATTTGCTCATTAGTTGCAATGCCAACTTTGATAAGCAATGTGCGAATATGTTCACGCTGGTCTCCCTGCAGCTGAATTACCTCCCCATATTCTGGGTGCTCAACTACTGTGCCATTGCACGCAAACTCCTGGACAAGTTTTAAAAACAAAAATACAAGGTAATTATACAGACACTACAATATTGTATACGAGTGTCTACTATCCTGCCACAGACGTTCATTACGAACATAGTAAGATAAATACTGGATCTTGAAAACAACAAATCTTTAGAAGTGAAAAATACATTTGGTGAAAACCACACGCTTTATTAAATTATTTGAAAACCAAATTTGTTTACTTTCATTTCTCTTCCTAATATTTTCAAGGTTTGGACAATGTAGTGTGGTATGTGCGCATCGACCTACCCTCTTCAAAGAATATTAATATGCTCAGAAGTCTACACATAACTAGGTCTGCAAAAGGCATAGCAAAGAACATTCTACGCAGCCAAAAACTAGCAAATGAATAAATGTTCATGCCTTGATAAATCCACCACAGCTGTATGTAATAATCAATCATTCTTTAAATCCCCAAAGAGCATAGGCCTTCAACAAACACATGCCAGGTATTCCTGTCATGAGCCATCAGCTCTTTACACATCTTTCACTTCTGTCTTCAGTTCTCTTCTTAATGTGTTTCTGTATGATTTCAGGGGGTGGAGGGTGGATGCATTTTTCAGTATCCCTGAAGGGAGGCAGTCTAGTGTATCAGTATCCTAGGATCGTCCTGACAGAAGGATAGCATATACATCTGGGTCAGCTAATTCATCATTCTTCAGTCAGCTTTGCCAACCCTTCTGCAGTGATAGTATATCTGGCATTCCCCGCCACCTAGGAGGCTGTCACAGAGGGACAAAGGTGCAATGTCCGCTGGCCTGCATCTCTTCGTCATCCATGGGGATTATTGGATAGGAGACATACAGTGAAGATTAAGGCAAGAAAGCATTGAACCCATGAAGTGGGGGTGGATTGGTGCAGACCAGAGCTTGTACCACTCGCCAGTGGGTTCTGCATCTACACCTATAGGGTTCCACCTACTCCACAGCCCTTTTGTACACCCCTCACCACGGACTTGTCCGGCTTGGGTGACCCTGCCAGGAATAAAACTCCCGCCGCATAGCTCCTGGGATCATTGGGGCACTCAAGCTCTCCAACCAACGGCAAGGTAGGCTTAGGTGTGGAGAGCCAACTCTATACTGGATATGTGCGCCCAGTAATTGACAACTCGCTCCCCCTCCAAACTATTGCAAGCAAAAGCCTCCCACAAAAGCTAGACAAAGTCCAAAATCACGCTCTACGGTTTAAAAGTGGTGCTATGAAGACCAATATTGAACCCTTAAACCTAAGAAGAGAACGCTCAGCTGTGGAAACATTCGAAAGGTATCTGAGAATGGACACAAAGGTGGAGAATAGGAAAATGATAGAGCAGAGGCACCAAAAACACAGAATACAAAAGAAGCTAGCATCAAACACCACCTACCAGCAGTTAGAAAACCAATGGTAACTATCAATATTGAACCACCTTGTTGACAGGCAACTACTCCCACAGTAAGAACTGAACTCTCTGACTCCTCAGCAGACAAGAACACCCTAGTACCACTACTGAATACCTTAGGTTTAGAAACCATACTCATATCCACAAGACATCATCCACGTCTACACAGATGAATCTGCATTTAAAGCTACCACCAATGCTAGATATGGTGCAGTGATAAAATACCCCAACCTGCACCCAGAAGACCACCCTTGCATCTTTGGCCCTTGCGTAGAAATTTGTTCCAGCTATGAGGCAGAAATAACAGCATTAGAAAAAGCATTGTGCCGGATAATCTCAGACTTTGAAAGTGGCATCACTCCACCTGAGGATATCGTTATATTCTCAGACTCAAAATCAGCACTTCAAGCCCTAGAAAGCAAAATGTCTCCTAATATTAATAACATCTGTAGATTAATTGACAAACTGTTCACTTCCTATGGTGTCAAAGTTACACTACAGTGGATCCCTGGGCATGTCGGAGTCCCAGGAAATGAAAAAGCCAATAAACTATCCACAAGAGGAGCAGCACTGTCCCAGTTCCCATCAAGTACCACACTGCAAACCTGCCAACAGATCCTGAGAAACAATTATAGGCAAGAATGGCTAAACCAGTGGGCTACCTCACAGACAGGGCATCCATTCTTCAAACATCAAGCTAAAGCAAACCCTCAAGATCCAGTTAAACAAATGAAAAGAAGAGATCAGAGTCTAATTTTCCAGCTGAGAACAGGCCATGTCAATAAACATTTAAAAAGAATAGACCCAATACATGAACAAAACTGTCGGCACTGCCACCACCATGAGGAATCAGTTGAACACCTGCTGTTACAGTACCCAAGACTAACTGACCTGCGACACCAGCTACTCCCATGGCACCCAACCATCCACAATACACTCTAAACATCATCACAACAACTGAAGAAGACTTGTACCTTTGTCAGAGAGGCAATGGGCTGTCAAGAGCGAATGCATGAAAACAGGGCACATGAAAAAAACCAACACGAAAATTGCACACAGAAAGAACCCCATTGCCATAATTGCGCAAAAGAAAAATGCGCACACCGAAAATTCCTCACACCGACAAACGCGCATATGGAAAATTGCTCCCACCGAAAAATGCCCACACAGAAAATACGCACATATAGTAATTTTCGTGCAAAGGTTAAGAGGTTTATATTGATATCTTATGATTAAAATATTCGTATTCATATGCCATGCAAGCGAATCACACTATCCTCCCTGCCATATATCTTGGTCATATAATAACAGAAGATGGCAGATGTGAAACAGAAATCAAGAAGAGAATAGGAATGGCCAAAGCTACATTCAACAATATGAAACATATACTGACGTCTAAACAGTTATCTCACAAATTAAAACTGAGAATCATAAAGTGTTATATATATTCTGCATTTCTGTATGGTGCGGAAACATGGACGATGAATAAGCATTTGGAAGAAAGAATTGAGGCTCTTGAAATGTGGATATATAGAAGAATGGGGTGTATCTCATGGAAAGAGAAGAAAACAAATAAGGAAGTCCTAGAAAATCTAGGTATGAAAAGAGAACTAATGAGGGAGATCAAAGTTCGGCAACTAAAATACTTTGGCCACATAAAAAGGCATAACACCTTGCAGAAGACCATAACAGAAGGGAGAGTTGAAGTCAAACGTGCAAGGGGAAGACAGCGCTATAAGTGGGAAGATAACATCAAGAGATGGACAGGAAAGAGTCTATAAGAGTGCACCACCAAGACAAGAGACAGAAGACGTTGGAGATCCATTACAGCCAACCTTCGTTGTGGAGATGGCAACTGATGATGACGATTCATATGCAACAATTTGCATTGTGATTTTATCAAGTATAATTAAATAATAATTTTGCTATGTTATAAGTATATTAATTCATTGCTGTACAAAAGTGGCGATATCTCAAAAATGTATACTTAATAGGAATTTGCCAATCTCCTTAAGTAATTAAGTTTGTCTTCCACCTGCTCATATTGCTGCACAGAACTGGCAACCATGTCTTGTAGTGCCTTATATTTCCTCTAGGCGACCTGCCTGTGCATTAGCCAGTGTTAATTTGTGGCAAGCCAGGTCCCTCTGCAGTCCATAAAATAGAAACCACACTCTGGGATGACTGCAGTGGAATAGGGAATTAAGAGCGTTGTGAAATCCCTCACAACAGTTTGTAGTTCCGGGGCTGCATCATGATGATTCCATATTCTTGGAATCTCTACCTGCTGCGCTCTCAATATACGTGAGCACCTCAATATAGCTGTCTTCATCTGGAAACGTGGCGGCAAACTTATCAAAGACACTTCTCACATCATAGACTGGGACAAAGCAGCAAGAGACTTCAGTGTAATTTTTATGTTTATATTAGTTTTATATTCAGTCTTCAAGCCAACATTGTTGAGTTTCCTGATGAGACTCTGACACAGATGAGCAACAAAGAAGAACAACCTGATGACTTGGAAACCCTCTGGCTTAAATTCAAGGACATCATAAAGACAAGATGTAGAATCGTACACATATCTTGGCAGCAATACAGACAAAGTTGGAGGGACAGACAGTGATATCAAAATAAGAATACAAAAAAGCAAGAGGAGCTTTCATTGCATTGGGAAATATATGGAGATCAAGAGAAATCGGATTCAACACGAAAATAAGAATCTTCAACTCAAATGTGAAGTCAGTCCTATTTTATGGCTCTGAGACATGGAGAACAACAAAGACAACTACCAAAAAGCTACAGACTTTCATAAATGGGTGCTTGCGTAGAATAGAGGGATTAAAATGGTATGACAAGGTTACCAACGTGGAACTGATGACAAGAACTAGACAAGTGCCAGTGGAACAAGAGATGAGAAGAAGACGATGGCGATGGATATGACACACACTGAGGAAACCTGTTGATAGAATTACAAGGCAGTCTTTGTTCTGGAACCCCCAGGGCAAGAGAGGCAGAGGTAGACCAAGAAGCACATGGAGAAGAGAGCTGGAAACAGAGGTGAAAATGATGAGGAGAACGTGGAAAGAACTTGAGATGATGGCACGTGACAAGAGGACTTGGCATGTGTTTGTTGAAGGCCTATGCTCCTTTGGGAGTGAAGGGTTATGAATGAATAAAGACAGCTGCTGCAGAAGCATGTGGTGAAGTCCGACTTGGGAACAAGAGAAAAAAGACACCTTGGTGGACAGAGGAAGTCAAAGAGAAAATATGAGAGAAGAAAATGGCATGGAAACAATACTTAGAAGCTAAAAACACAACAGGACAAATGGAGAAATATAGAGAATATGTGACACTCAGAACAGAAGCAAAGAACAAGGTGCTAGCAGCAAAACCAAAGTCCTGGGAAGAATTTGGAGAAAAGCTAGAAAAAGATGCACAAGAGAACCAGAAATTGTTCTATAAGACCCTAAAGAACATGAGTAAGGAAAAACAATGCCCTCTCAAATTTATAAAGGACAAGCAAGGCAAATTGCTTACTGCCCCGAAGGAAGTAATGGAAAGATGGAAAGAATATTTCTCAGAACTCCTGGATGGTGAGCATGGTGAAGCATCAGAAATGATAACCACTAGCACAGACAAGAAAACCAATGATGGTGAAGATGACATAAAGTTGGAAGAACTAAAGGCAGCACTGGAGAAAATCAAGATGGGCAAAGCAGCAGGGCATGATGGTATAACACCAGAAATGGTTAAGTACATGGGAGCATCAGGCGACCTATTACTCTTACGGGTCCTACAGGTAGCGTGATGCAACAAGACCATACCAAAGGATTGGGAGATTGCCATCTTAACATCAATTTTCAAAAAGGGTGACAATTGACAATTTGGAAACCAGAGGCATATCCCTTCTCAGTGTTCCTGGTAAAATCTACTCTAGAATCCTAGAGCAGAGACTCTGACGTGTAGCTGAGCCACAATTGGATGAGGTCCAGTGACAATTCCGAGCAAACCGAAGTACTCAAGACCTAATCTTCACACTCAGACAGCTGAATGAAAAGGCTCTTGAGTATAAGAGTGAGATCCATCTTTGTTTCATAGATCTGGAAAAGGCGTTTGACAGGGTCCCCTGGTGCAAACTTTGGGACTGTTTGGCTAGGAAGAACATTCCAGCACCTCTGATTCATGCTATACAGAGCTTCTACAAGTCTTGCAGAAATTATGTGAGGACAGCAAACCATAAGTCAGAAGAGTTCAGGACCACCACTGGTGTTAGACAAGGTGATATCCTGTCACCTTATCTTTTCATACTCCTCATGGACGATGTCATCAAGGCATGTAAGGAGAGAACAAGAAAGTATTCAGTGGGGTACTGGAAGATGAGACAGGTCTGTATTTCAGAGCTGGCATTTGCTGATGATGTTGCCATGATTGCTAAATCAGAGGCACATCTCCAATCCAACCTGCAAGTCTGGAAGGAAGAGCTGGAGGAGAGAGGGATGGCCATAAGCAGCTCTAAAACAAAATACATGGTGATATCACGAGACGAAAGACGACATCAGATTAAGCTGGGAGAACAGGTCCTGGAGCAGGTCGACCACTTTAAATACCTCGGAGCTATTATAGACCGAAAGGAAGGCATCAAAGAAGAGTTGGCCACTTGAAAAGCAGCAGCTGGGAGACTTTTTCAGACCATAAATCGAGGATTCCTCAGCAAGAGAGAGGTTGGTAAGAAAACGAAGATGGCTGTAAACCGCTCCACCTATGTCCCAGTCTTGACATATGGATGCGAGTAATGGGCAATGACTACAACCCACAAAAGCCAGATCCAAACCTCAGAAATGAGGTATCTGAGGAAGGTGGTTGAAGTAACTGGTCCGCAACCAGACGATACGTCAAGGCCTAAAATCCCACGCTTTGCAGACCCAAGTAGAACAGTCCCAACTAAGATGGTTTGGCCATGTCTGCAGAATGGGAGAAGATCGGCTACCACGACAAGCATGGGAAACAAAGAGCCAGGGATCCAGACCCCCAAGACGACCCAGAGTCTGCTGGGAGGACAACATTAGACAATCTTTGAAGGACCGAGGACTAGAATGGAACCAGGCCAGGAGGAAGACAGTTGATAGGATAGTCTGGCGCTCTCTCTTCCAAACCTCTACACCTCACGGTAGAAGGGGAACGACTAAGTAAGTAAGGGTTAGGCAAATTACCGTCTGTTCTGTGATAGAGAAGACTTCTTGCGAGGGATGATTGTCTGGGCATATGGGCGAGTATATCATTATTTAACCCTGCCAACATGTCCCATCACATTGCGAGGAGTAGCACTCACTGCTCTCATGTCTTGCCTCATTTTGCTTCAGGCAACGTTTGCTTCCACTTTTTGAGGACAGGAGTCATGACAATGTTCTGTTGGTTCTTGAATTATGTTGCCATCTTTTGTGTTTATAATTGAATGGCACTTTATAGAGCGATTCTGTCTACATCTCCAAGTCACCACTCCATTGATAGTGCGAAAAGCTAGATATTCAAACCCCAAGCAAATCGTAACTTGGTTGTTCTTCTGGCTTCTTGAAAACTCTATTGTTTGCACTACGAAAAAAAAATTAATAAAACTATGATATGTTATAGAATAATGTACATTTAAAAGAAAAAGCAATAACACGTAGTTGTAATTAAAAGAAAGGTACTCACTGAAACATTGTAGCTAACCGCCTAATCCAGATGTGTAATACTGAAGGGATATTATAAAATAGTAATGCATCGAATATGCACTGTTGCCAACTAATAATAATACTTACCGTTAGTCGCATGCTCAAAATCTCCTATTTTGAAGATTTAACCCATATGAAACATATTTTTTTAAAAATACAAACATCAATATCTTAAAATCTAAATTAAGTAAAACATATTTTTTGCAACCTTTCAGCCCGTATCTTGCCGATAATATTGCAATAACCATGCTAACACTCATTCAAGTTTGTAAAATTCTAAACATATTTTAAAATTTTACAATTATACTCTTAACGCTGAATTTACCGAACTTTCAATTAATTACAGTTTCTTTTTAAAACATATTCTTCGTTCATGTCAATAAGAATACTGCATCTTTGAACTTCACTTCTAGCATGCACACAATGTTTTATTTAGAGTTTATTACTTTATAATATTGTGAATACGAAAATTACTAAATGTGCATATTTTTCTGTGTGGGCATTTTTCAGTGTGAGCAATTTTCCATGTATGCATTTTTCGGTGTGAGGAATTTTCCACGTGCGCATTTTTCTTGTGCGCATTTAATGACAGTGGGGTTCTTTCTGTGCGCAATTTTCATGTGGGTTTTTTCATGTGCGCTTTTTTCTGGTTACCGTCAAGAGCTACCTGCTCACAGCTAAAGGGATTATATCATCATCATCATCATGTGTTTCTTGGTCTACCTCTGACTCTTGTTTAACATGAGGATTCCAGAACAAGGACTGTTTTGTTATGCTATCCACAGGTTTCCTCAACGTGTGTCATATTCATTGCCAGCATCTTCTTCTCATCTCTTGTTCCACTGCTAGATGATTCTTATTTATCAGTTCCACATTGGTGACTTTGTCATACCATTTTAATACTTCTAATCTACATTCTATAAAAAGTCTGTAGACTTTTGGTTGTTGTTTTTGTTGTTCTCCATGTTATAGAGCCATACAATAGGACTGACTTAACATTTGAGTTGAAGACTAGTGTTAGAATTGATTTCTCCATATCTATCTAATGCGTAACAAGCCATCAGAAAAACATGCAGAGGTAGATGACATTTATAAGGTCACAGTTTAGCAAAACTGCTATGCCAATAAGGCCTTTAAGTCATTCAATGAATTTATAAATAGTCCTTACCAGAGGCACCCCAGGGTCTTTTGCTGCAACAAAGTAATGTACGAGTGATACTGGATTGTAGAACAGTTCAGGCATTTGTCTGTTTCCTCATTTTTATTAAATAAATTGGTACATGGGTGTTACCGTTGTTGTTTGGGGTGCTGTGTGTTGGTGCTGCTGACTGGTACAGCTGACAATGTTGATGTCAGAAATGTCGGGCTTACTGATAGTGGCTGACAGTTGTTTTATAATGTCTAGGGTCCGTTTGATTTGTTTAACGTGATGCAACCAACACAACAGTAATGTCAGGGTCATAAGATGGACCAACTGGTAAGACAAGTAAGCTGGAACCATGTAGCACATCAATCACAGTTTATTGAAGACAGGAACATCGACGTCATAGACAGTAAATCATCAAAGGTTATAATGGCAGACATATGCACGTTGATACAAATAACCCATATTGAATTTGACCGCTCACTAACTGCCATCATCTCAAGGACTGTGGAAGCTCTACGGTGACGAGTTCTTATATTCCTAGTTGTTTCATTACCAAGATTTGAATAATATATAGGATGTCTCCCATGAAGGTACAATGTGTTACCATTCACACAATGCTCAGCAAAAAACCCTGGACACACTAGCGGCAAACCATAACCAACCGTGCCGAAGCCCTGCCAGATACCGTTTTACCCAGCGATTATAGTTTTTCTCGTTTCAACCCAGTACATTTTCACTGAAGCACGAACTAAAGGATTGACCTATTTGTCTCAGCTCACCTATTTGTCTCCCCAACTTCATGATTCACTTATCGTGTCTATTTAAACTTTTTCTTTTAAAGAAAACATACCCAGTTGCGCTATTTTGTTCAAATATAGTGCACAAAGGCACGCAAATAATTACACATCTCATAACTTTAGATGTGCTCACAAGCGTGTCTATAAAAAAAACTAGACCCGCACGTGAGAATCCCAAACACTTAACTCCCACGCGAAAAAGGACTTAGCAATGGGTGTTGCAGCAAACCCAGCTTATAAAATGAAGCATTATATCCCACAAAATACAATATGAGATAGAATTACTAAAACTGTTACCTTCTTAGCTGCTTTGACAATTTTCTTGAAGTCGTATTTAGGATCCACACCCTGAACAGTTGTGAGGGTCTTGCGGCCGTTCCTTTGCTGAATTCTGATATGTATCAGAGAGCCCTGGATACCCGGGGCACCCCCAACACCTTCACCTGTGTCAGCAAAAGGATCTGAAAGAAGAGAAATATTTGGAACAATCAATATGACTCAGAATGGAACAAGTCACTGCTATCAGGAATTTAAAAACAAAAAAAGTACCAATCAATAATTTACAACCATGGATCCCTATTTGTAGCAAGTTAATACACACACACACACACTTAGTATTCTTAGTTAATGCATGAATGAAACATTAGAGGCTGCTGGCTGTGCTATGACAAGACGGTAGAATGAGGTCATCCAATCAAAATGAAGGAGACTGCAAAAGCCGATCTATGGCATTTTTTAACATAGCAACAGCAGTGTACGAACTTCTGGATGGATTTATATTTGGTTTAGGCACATGCATTATCGAAACGTGATAGAAGTTAGTTTGTTTTTCAAAGGATAAAGCCAGGAATAAGCAATTCAAAGGAATAGTGGATGGAAGAATTATTTGTGAAAAAAATTGAGTTTGACTGAGCCAGCACATGGGAAACTACCAAATCGATAAAAATTCTGTAAATATTATGTCTCCTAACCAATTTCAACCAAATGTATACGGAAAGTAAGACCACAGTCAGGGAATTGAAAGATGGTATATCAGAAGGTTAGGGATAGATGTGTGTAGTTGTACGGAGAATAGGTTTTGTCACCGTGGGGTTTGCCCAAGCATTATTCATGCTATTGCTAAGGTGAGATAAACACTTAGGACAGCTCACAAGAGAAAATAATGAATGAAAATAATAATATTGCGAACTGACAACGGTTCAGAAAACCGGTTCATGTTAACTAATAGTGAGTGATTATAGTGAGTTGTAAATAGAAAGTTCGAGAACAAGAAAAAAAAGGCTTGACCAATAAATTTAAGTAAAAAGATTTGGGTCAGCGAATCAGAAGAGTGGCAAGAAAATACACCACGAAAAATGACCAGAGGTCATTAGATGACAGGCAGTCCTGAGTTGTACTTCAGGAAGAAGGTGTGATTGCTGTGCGGACAAGATGAACCTTCTGTGGTTTTACAGATAGGGTTTATGTGAATATGTTTAGATGCCCAGCCATCACTAGCCAGTGTTATTCTATAGGGAGATAGTTTGATTTGATTCTGTGGTTCACAGTTAAGGTGTATTTCTGAAAGGAGATCAGCATTTATGCTGTGTTTTTTGTAAGTATTGAACTATGATTATACTTTGCACAGAGTAGAATTTTGTTTACAGGAGAATCTTGCAGAAGCACGATTACGAGAACTTTACGACGATGTACCAAGAAAAACGGATGGTTATAACGACTATGTGTAAAGTAACCAAAAGGCTGTAAACATTTGAAGGAAACTAGAGATATTATAGAGGAGCCATATTGAACAAGGTTTGAAGTATCCAGAATTGCATATGATTTTCAAGAAAAAGTGAATGTCGACTTTTATAGAAGAACTTCAAATATGCTCTCTCACTTGTAAGTATCAGAAGGGTGTACATACAATTATTTATGCATGAGATGAATTTTGTTGCTAGGAGCAGTTATAGAGACCTGTCTGACCAGTTTGTCGAGGAAGATATTTAAGTAACAAATCAAGTATGGAATGCTAATAAAGAGCATTGGTATATGAGGAAATAGGAGCAGGTTTTGGGAAGACTAAGGAAGTCTACACCAACGGGCTGATCACCCGTTTGCCAGTCACTTCGATTACGGAAACAACAGCAGATGGATTGATTTGCCGTTGCCCTAAAGACGCCAATAGGCGTGATGGGAAACAATGGCAAAGAAAACCTATCTGCTGTTGCCCTAAGACGCCACTAGGCGTAATGGCCACTGACTGCTTTGACGGTCGGTGGCTAAGGACGGAAGAAGAAGAAGAAGAAGGAAGTCTACAGGAGAAAAGAATAAGTTAAAGAGGAATACAGAAGTTACAAGACATAGAATTCATGTATGAGTTAACCTGAAGTACAAAGACCCAGTAAAGGCCTCTATGCAAACTCTATCACTTGAATAACTCATTATATGTGTTGTTTTAATAAGTTATTTTGTTTTAATAAGTTATTAAAAGTTTTGAAGGATCAGAACGAATTTGATTCCATCTTTATGAGTTGCTGATTGTATGCCATGTACATTTAAACTACCACTATACGAAGTCACTATTAACATCAAAGAAGGAACTGAACGAACCTGAAGTATACAAGAAAAGGATTAGAGTATCATCCAGGAATTTACACCTCTGACGGAGATGGCCAGTAATGATATCAACTAAATAACTTGGAAGATAAAAAGAAGAGATTGTAAACTTGAATTACGTCACTAGGCCTGCCATCTGCCACCTAGTGTCAATAGTGTAACCAGTACTGTGACAGTTTGGATGGTAACTTACACAGTTTCGCTCGGAAGTTCAAAAACCTAGAGGACTGAAACTAACCAATCGACCTTGTTCTTCTATATGTACGGGACTAACCTATAAAAAGAGGCAGCGCTGGATTGAAACTGCACACTAACACACAAATCAGGCCATAGAGATAGACAGAAGAAGAGAGCTGCCAAGGCTAATACTTTGCTGTATGCTTGCCGTGCAGATTTACTTCACCAACTCAAGTCTAATCTGTGCTTAACAACTAACCTACAGGGTATAAAGAATTACTGTACATATTTGTAAACTTAATATCACTGTTTATTTCAGAATTTTAGTTGATCTACATCATTAGGATATGAATGTACCATGCAGAATGTTTGTATTGACTGGTATGATTGACGAAGATGGAAACCGACAATATAACCAACAGTGACTCAACAGAGTCCTGTCAACATTCCATCAGGATTAACCTTCACCCCAAGTATCAGTCAGGTAAATACAAAGTTCGACTATAGTAAGGGTTTTTGTTTTGTTTTTTTCAGTTGTATTACAGAAACGAAGTGGTCTGAAGGACCAAAATCTAGAGAGTAAGGAGACAGTAATTAAGAGGTGAAGTGGATTATATTTATGCATTGAGAGGTGAAGTGGATTATATGTACATGCATATGTTTGTACTTTGAGAAGTGATATTGCTAGTTATATATCATTATCGCATACCTTGTAAGCAGAGAGGGTTTGGTTGATATAAGTGAGGTGGTGTATAGTACATGATATTGAGTAGCTGCAAAGGGTAAATCTATAGCAGAAGAAGTGTCATAGATAGTATTGAGTATTGTGAGTGTACATCACGGACTTACAGAGTTTCATTTGGATAGGCATCCAATGTGGGTACACTGGCAAAGGACTAACGGAGTATGCCAAGGCAGAATCCCAATCAAAAGATAATCAGGATGCCATAAGAGATAGACGTGCCGAGGAACGAGAACTCAAGAAGGCAGAGTTAGAATTTCAAGAATAGAAGATGGAACGAGAATTACAAGAAAAGAAGATGAAAGAGGATAGAGAGTTAGAATTACAGGAAAAGAAGATGAAAGAGGATAGAGAGTTAGAATTAGAAAAGGAGAGAATGAGATTAGCTTCGGAGGAAAAAAGACTGCAGGAAGAAGCTGATAAGGAAATACAATTAAAAAGAATAGAAGCGGGTGCGAGTGGCCAGAACTCTACTCCGGGGGGGTCTCATCGTCCCTTCAGGCTGCATCTGCCAAGTTTTAACGACAAAATCGACAGTTTAGATTTTTTTCCTTGAGAGGTTCGAGGCCGAATGCGTGGCCTGGAGGGCTGACAGAGATCAGTGGCCATCTCTGTTATCCACGTTGCTAGTGGGGCCTGCGATGGAGACTTTCTATAGTCTCCCGCTGCAAGAAAGGGCAGATTACGACAAGGTGAAGTTGCTTCGGAAGTTCCGTTTGACGGCTGACGGGTATCGGACACGTTTTAGAAACACGATGCCAAGTGCAGACCAAGGCTTTGAGGACTTAATCTCGAAGATAAAACTTCTGCTCAATAGATGGATTGAGATGAAGGGTATAAACAAGGACTACGATGGCTTGCTAGACTTGGCGCTACGGGACAAAGTTTTGTCGTCCTGTTCTACTGAATTGGTAGCTTTCTTCCAAGAGCGCCAGCCAAAGGACACTGAGTCCATGGCACAGTTGGGCCAAGATTATGTCCTTGCCCATCCGGGCAAACCCATCCAGCGGTCTGGTCTGTCTGACACCTTAATTGCTGGTGTCTGCAAAGTTCAGTCAACCTTGGCAAAATCAGGCAGGCGAGGCAGACAGGTGCCAAAAGCAGAAGTATGATAAGTCTTCCTGTCCCTATCAACCATGCAGAGGGAATTACGGTAACTTCCGATCTCATCGGAATGGTCGGTCAAACTGGCACAACCGTCAATGGAAAAGTGATAGCGACAGAGAAGAGCGCCAAACACGAAAGCAGTATGCTTTGAGGAGTCTCGCGACGAAGATCGGTTTTGGTATAAAACAAAAATATTCCAAGCAGAGGAGTGAGTCGATCTTCCAACTCCGACATGTGGCCTTCACTGGCTAACAGCCCCAGCAATAGTCCACGCGAGGAAGGAAAAAGGGAACTCCTATGTTCCAGGTGTAATGGTCATAATGTAGACAGGTGTTCCACCCCAATTGAGTACGCGAACTCTGCGTTTGTGTTGGACACAATCAATAGCGAGGACTGTGTGGGTTGTCATCCTCTATTTAATTCGGGCGAGAATATGGTATTACACTGCGGACATGCGGTACCATATCTGTCAGCGGTCCAGGAGATTGGCGAGGTGGCATGCCACAAAGGTGTGGTGGAGAGGAAACCAGTCTCGGTGTTGAGGGACACCGGATGTACCACAGTCGGGGTGCGTCAGTCATGTATCGACGAGTCCTGCCTCACAGGGAAAACTGTAAAGTGTATCACGTTTGGGGGCAAAGTTGAGTCTTACCCCCAGGCGTGTATTAATGTGGAAACACCATTCCTGTCAGGGAGAGTGAACGCGTTTGTCCTTGAGAACCCAGTCACCGATTTGATCGTCGGCAATGTACGGGGAGTGTATAATGCCATGGGAGGGGCTGGAGCAGTCGCTCAGCAACTCCAAAGTCCCGGGGCGGATGATCAGGTGGTCGAGATATCGCTACCTGAGAAGAAAGTATATCTGAAATGTGGTTCGTGACAGGCACCCATGAATACCCATAATCCGGGGCTGTGGAACATGACTAGGAACAGAAAAGGCATATCTGAGGGCCTGATAGTGAGTAACCATGCAGTATGGGTTCGCAATGTTCCCCTGAGTGCTAGTTGGCGCACACTCAAACGAGTGTTTAATGAAGTCGCGCCAGTAAAGTTCGTGGAGGTATTGTCATTGCGGGACAAAACCAAAGTTGCACGAGTGACTTTCGCGAATAGGTGGGGTGCGCGTGATGCAGCCAGGTGGAAGCACATGTCATAGCTCCATAACTACCTGCTGATAGTCCAGCAATAGCTAGGGATAGGTTGCGGGTTTGCGTTCAGTTAAGGTGTTTCGGTTAACCTGAACCGAACCGCAGAGTCTGACCCATGCCACCAGTACTATTCTGATAAATATAAGTTGTTCTATACAGCTTTATAATGTAGTGAGGGGAACTGAGGAGGTGTTTACATGTGATAGTGGGTAGCAATTAATTGCAACCACGGTAAAGATGTTTTGTAAACTATAAAGATCATGTTTATGCTATACTATGTTGTGCTTTGTAATTTATGTATTATGGCGCCTGTGGTAAGTTGGGATTATATAAATAGTTATAGGGGACTTAGTGTACTGACTGAGATCAGCTGTGAAGGTATCTGTATCTAATAAGTGAGGTGTGTTACAGATGACCTTACTTTGCTACCACATTTAGACCTCAATCAGACTTATTCTGGAATGTTGTAATGACTACGTTGAATGTCTAGGGTTATGATAGTGATGAAGTGTAAGTTCACAACAACCAACAGACAGATAAACACTTTTATTAAGATCCACAACACTTTACAACACTATGACAAGCACATACATATAACACTCTAGAAGACTAGCTTAAGTAAGTCAAGTGTTAACTTTTAAATTATGTATTAGTTTCTTTCAATAATAGATATCCTGATCCAACTACAGAGTGAATCAGGAATCACAATCAAATGTAAACACAATGTTTATGTACAAAATTTATACAAAGGATCTTTGTCCTGACATATAATATTATTACACTATGTGTGTAGAGTTGTGATGTAGTATTATGAGGTAATACTGGCTTTTGAAGCTAGGTTGTTGTTTGTCATCACGACTTCACGTGTTTGTTACTGGTGGAAATAATATTGAAGGGTTCACAGTTTCTTTTTATTTGTAAAACAATAACTGTCCCTCTTGATTTAGTATTACAGTCAATTTTAGGGTGGGTTATACAAGGGTGAGCTGCTCTGGCTGACGAATTCTTAGCTCATGTGTCGGCGGCAGGAAAACTGTCTCCTCTGCTCGCTTGCTTCTCAGTTATCTTGAAATACACCACTGGTCGATATCTTGGACAAGGAGTCTGCTGCCAGCCCTCTGGATCCAGCAAAACTCAGACCAGGTGCTGCTCTAATACTTCAGTACCATGGTCCCACAATTCAAGGAAATATACACAAGTAACGTTGACTGGCGATGAATTCTGGCACAATTTTGATCTGCCTTATCCCAGGCTTTTATTAGAAAAATATTAGCTTGATCTCAACGCACTTGCTTCTCACAAAATTTATTTTCAAAACTGGCCCTGAACTGACGCTTCTATTTGACTATATCGAACGTTCTAACCAATGAGACCATGTTTACAAGAGCCTTTGAAAAATTTTTTTACCCATCCTACACGTTGCCATTAACCACAATAATAGTATTTGCAGTTCGACTAATAAGGTTTCGCCTTACATATTACTACAGCCAATCAAATCGTATCTAACTTGTTGGCCTCATTTCCCCTAAAGCAGTGTTTTTCAAACATGCCATTATGAGCAAATATGATCTTGTGCTGTCAGACAACCCCACTATAGTATTTTGGCTATAATTTGTTAATTACTAGACTATTTGCGTAACACATAACATATTCTTTGTCAGCAAGTCCTAAGGCACACAAATATATAAGTTTAATGAGGCTAAGTGGCTTCGTTCAAAATATGTATTATTCTAGGATAGTCGTGTATTTGCTTCTACCACCCGTTCACTTCCATACCAAGGGATGTCTTCTGTACTGTCAGACTAATGTCAGGAGCTTAGACATAAATCAGGAGAATGTCAGATTTCCCAATAAGATTTTAAACCTGTTTTCAAAACCTAACCTCGTAACCTCGTATCGTTAGTGTTTTTTATTTACTGTTTATTTGAAAAAATCAGGTCTTCATGCCTTTCGCGTGGGATTGGCGTTCACTTTTTAATCGCGAGACGACGTGGTACAACTGCATGCGTTCCTCCGTGCATCTCTCTCTCTCTCTTCTAAGCCCGTCTGTCTTTTAGGTTAACGTAGTGTGAATAATGACATTAATGCTAGTATTTGTATCTAGGTCATTATGCAGTTTGCGTATCTCAAGGTTTTCTAAGAAACACAGTACCAGTTTTATTTTTAGAAACGCGTGTATGATGCTGTAGGCTTTTACTATCGTACGTGGAAGCGTTACAGTTATGCAGACGAAGTAGAAAAAGGGGATCTCTGGTTCAGCCATTATGGCGTTCTACAACACAGGTGTACGCTATTGGGAAAGCACTGGTCTTTCACCATTCTTCTTTCTTTCTATTGAAAACACTGGGATAACTAAACTGGCAAGTCATGTGACTAGCGTAAGTGGGGAAAATTAGGCGCGAAGGTGATCAGTGAGTTTCTAGCCAGGGTCCAAGGAGGACGGACATATTCTTCCCTTTTGCCAGCAATAGCTGTGAAGTCCACGTTTCGGACTATTTGTTAGAAATGCTTGTAATTTTCCAATTGTATTGGATTATTAAGTTGTGATTCTAGGACAGTGTAGTGTCTGAATTGAATTTTATAAGTTGCCAAAGATTTGAGTATTTCTTTGTCACAGTTCTTGCCACTCATGGTGAGCGTCAGTCATGGCAGTTTATCAGTGTAAATCATACTGACGGGTATGATACTGACAGTCTAAGTTGTTAAGCATTTCATTATTATATTGTATTTCATACTTTTGTTGGCCGTGTGAGGCCTTATTGTGTGTGCATAAGTATTAAAGGGAAGTACCTGTAGAAGGTGTTGATTTTCTTATGTCAGCCATTGTGGTGTGGTCGTACTCCTAGGGAGCGAGCCTATTACTATTGTTATTATTATTATTATAAAGCCACATTACAGTGGTGCAACACAGTGGAGTGTTATCCACAATTAGTGTCGTCTGACACAGCGTATGTGAGCCGTCAAAGTCGATGATGAAAATTATTGACTTTTAGCATAGCCAGAGACTAGTGATAACAGCACCGCTGATAAACTTTTATTTCTATACAAGTGGAAGATATAGGAAGGACTTTCTATTTTAACTTAGTTACTTAAATTATAATATTCACCATTATCCAAATTTTGTAATATTTCCATTGATTTCCATCTTCAAACACTCACAATTCAGCACAGAAGTAGATAGATGTACATAATAAATTCCGAAATTGCACTCAGCTGACTTATTAATGTTATAATTGTTGGAAGTTGAGTTGTTCTGATTTGTTTAAATATCACCGATAGTTACATAGCAAGGTGGCAAGGTATGATCTGACTTTGCTCCAAATACTTTCTGAAGCAGATACATTCACAGCCGCCGTGACTATCTTGTGATATCAGTGTTTCTCTCAAACACTGGAACTTCACTATTTTCATACAGAATTCTATTCCTGTTTTATTCAGTACTACTGCTGACAATACATACTTAAAAACCTTTTGCTACACTATTGTCTTCTGTCTTGTCATGAACGTAAATCCAACAGCTGACTTATTGTCCATCTTTGTTATCTTGTGACCCCATCATTAATATTCTGCATGTATGGGTTTAATCTTTCCATCCAATATCATCCTCAGAGTGACAAGCTGTCTGCTACACATATCATTTCCATACTACACTCATCTTGATGATGATTTCTCTCCTTTACATAAAATAAGTCATCATCATCACTGCCTGCTGTTGTAGTGTAACAAGACTGTCTCAACCACAGCTGTAGTATCTTCAAGATGGCAATGAGCATATAGGAGCATGATGATTGCTACTTTCCCGCCAGGTGATGTGTAACTCATTGTGTAAGCTTTGATGGTAGTGGATGTTTAGCAATTTAAATATTTTCTGGTTAAAATGTAACGATGTGTAACTCAAACCTTAAGCCAGCTTCAGCGAAGAAATTTAAATGTTCAAGCAACAATGAATTTCAGCAGAAGTCGATATGTTATGTCTGGGTATGCCACTTTGATTTACTTGCAAAATCCACTGATGCTCATTTTCTGCATAAATACGTCATCTGCAACATTCAACGTTGCAGCATAACAATTTGTCATTGGTAAGATCATTGCAAAAGGTTCATAGAAATACAAAGTTCATAAATGTGATACGTTACCACTGTTTATTTCAATTTACCAGCAGGAACATTCCTCTCATTCACTTTATTAGTCTTGTCTCATTTCTCCAATGGTGAATGTTACAAGCTAGTTGGCTTGTGATGTTTTGTTTTACAGGGGGACTTCAGTTAAATATCTTGTAACGCTATTCCTGTCTGTCAGATCCTTAAACAATTCCACATACCTTCATACTTTTACATGACATCTGGCAGTTACTCCTTGAAGTCTTATGGGGACGTGCTACAGTGAAGTCCTATTTTCATTATTAACCATAGGATTTCATTGAAAGTGCACACACTTAACCTACATCAACCATAGATATTCATAATAAAGAGTTTCATGGTATTGCATCATTGGTTGCCATGCAAACGGCGGCGATATTGGATTCTATTGTATTTCAATATGCTACGGCTTTTTTTTTTTAATTAATCTATCAATACCAAATTTAAACAGAATGTTTATCATTATGTTTTAAAACTTCGGTCAGATTGGATTTTTGGTAACTTTAGGTCCTGAGATATAGAACTTTAAAGTTTATATCTATAAACAGTAACATTGTTTTTTCTCAAAATTTTACACTATTTGCAATAAATAAATATTTTGATAAGATATAAAAAACTGGATCTGATAAAAGTTTTATTTTCCTATGGAAATTATTTGTGCCAAATGTCATATTGACCGACTCAAAAATATACAAGTTATATTTACATTAGTCACATAAAAGAAGATTCTGAGAAAATCTTGATAGGACATTTTGGGCTTTCAGCTTGACAAGATGTATTTTTAAAGTTATCTCTTATCAATAACGCTTGCAACCACCCCTAGACGTTATTTTTAAAAAAGCTAAGCATTTGATACTGTGCTTATAACGTGGTTAAATATTCCTGTTATTTTGCTTTGTTGCATTTTTTTATCGCTCTCTTAACCTTTCCAGTTATATCTTGCCCTTTTATATATTTCCGATAAATTAATGTCTGATAAAATAATATTTTGGGTACATAACTAGAAAAAAAAATTGTTTGCATTGGACTAAGCTTTTCTGTTTCAAGAGTCAATCTGGCTAAAATGAGGGACAATGGATCAATTCTTAGATGTCATACAAATAAGCTGCCTATGTTGATAGGGTAAGGATTACAGTTAGGTTTAGGATTTCTGAATTCTTTTTTAAGGCTGTATCAAACCACTGGCCAACTTTCCTTCATTTCAACCATAAATCCATACA
Organism: Oreohelix idahoensis; assembly: GCA_024509875.1. NCBI lineage: Eukaryota > Metazoa > Mollusca > Gastropoda > Stylommatophora > Oreohelicidae > Oreohelix > Oreohelix idahoensis. The sequence goes on from JAMPIV010012872.1 coordinate 530,853, forward strand.
CAGGGTTCATAGCAAATTTCTTCAAGCATTTTCCAGGTTTTTCCAAGTCCAGCACAAATATTTTCCTCATCTAATTTTCTCAGATATAATTATCACTTTGCTGACCAGCAATCCAGATCATTACCGTCTCCCAATACCAAGGGTGTTTGCAGATTTCTTTAAAAAGAACTGTTTGTTTTGTTTATTGTTGGCTGAAGATGAAAAAAGTGTTGGCATCCAAAAAGCTTAATCTCAAAAACTGCTGCTATATGTTAGCTGATGCTTGGACCACCCTTTCACAAGATAATTTTTGGAGTAGATTGCTTGAGGAAAAAACTCACGCAATGGACACAAATGTTAGTGATGGAATACATGAAGTTGTGGTAACTGTTTAAAATAAGCTTGCATTTTCGTACTGTGACAAAGAATGCACAACATGTGGCTAGAAGTTCAACATAATGATTCTGGTTTTCAAAATTTTGAATGACGAAGAAATTTTGTCTTCTGTGCAAGAAGAAAACCAAATACATGTAGTGACCGATGTGAATTTTTTCAGTGTTTGTACTTGTTTTTGAAGTAAACGTGACCAAATCCTGAAGAGGCCTTTTAGACTAATGAGATGGCTTTGCAAGAAGATGACAGCTGTCCTACACAGATTCTGCTAGTTGAAGTGCGGGACTCTAGCAGCCAAAAGGAGAGTCTCCAGTTTGGTGCTTTTTTATTTTAAATAGGGGTTAATTGTGCAAGTACATGTAAACGTTAGCCTCTGCAATTTTGAATCTTTGGATCGTTATTTTGATAACCTTTCTCTTTCTTAAAAAAAAAAACTTAATACAAGTAGTACATGCAGTGTAATGAAAGATTTTGGTGTACAGTGATCTAATCTGGGGTATTATTATTACAGTACAAGTAAATATGTTTTATAGAGTATTTTCCTTGTGATGGTTAATTATATTGAGAAATATGTGTACATGTACTCGATACATTATGTAATCCAATTATCCGAACATTTGATTATCCGAACGATGCTCGGTCCCATGGGGTTCGGATAAATGGAGTTCTACTGTATTTGCAATAAATAAATATTTTGATAAGATATAAAAAACTGGATCTGATAAAAGTTTTATTTTCCTATGGAAATTATTTGTGCCAAATGTCATATTGACCGACTCAAAAATATACAAGTTATATTTACATTAGTCACATAAAAGAAGATTTCAAATCTTGATAGGACATTTGGGCTTTCAGCTTGACAAGATGTATTTTTAAAGTTATCTCTTATCAATAACGCTTGCAACCACCCCTAGACGTTTTATTTTTAAAAAAGCTAAGCATTTGATACTGTGTTATAACGTTTTGGTTAAACCCATTCCTGTTATTTTGCTTTGTTGCAGTTTTTTTTATCGCTCTCTAAAAAATAGGACCTTTGGAGTTAGGGGTAGCTTGCCCTTTTATATATTTCCGCTAAAGTAATGTCTGACCTCCCATAATATTTTGGCTGTATTTAACTGCAAGCAGTGGGCTAAGCTTTTCTGTTTTAAGAGTCAATCTGGACTAAATTGTTTTCTTGCCCTAAAGAATTTTTGTTTTTTTAACTGTCTTGTGTCATAAATAAGCTGCCTATGTTGATAGAGTAAGGATTACAGTTAGATTTAGGATTTCTGAATTCTTTTTTAAGGCTGTATCAAACCACTGGTGCCTTTTCCTTCTTTCAACCATAAAAACACAGGTTCATGCAAATTTTTGCATTTTTTTTTCCAAGTCCAGAGTTCATCTTTTTCTCAGATATAATTCACTTTGCTGACCAGCAAAATGCTTACCGTCTCCCAATACCAAGGGTTTTGCAGATTTCTTTAAAAAGAACTGTTTGTTTTGCCATAAAAATTGAACAGTAAAAAAAAAAACAGACATCTTTTCCAAGTTTTCAGTGAATTTGTTCAACTTCAGCGAAAAAAATGTTAGTGACATGGATGGTAATGAATAAAACTACCAGCTTGATTGACGTATTGATTTAAGAATAACCACGTACATCCATAAAAGGCTTATAAAATTTGAATAAAATGCAAAAAAAACTGTATGTGTTGAAACTTTTTTGAATGTATTCTGCGTCTGTGGCATTTGACAATGAGCGTTTGTAAATGTTTGAGTAGTTAAGTACCTCTAGTTGGAGTCTCAGCTGCTTTTTTCATTAACTGGGGTTGAAGTTGTAGCTGTAGGCCTCTGCAAGAGTCTTTGGATCGTTGATAATCCTTGACTGTGTGGTATAACTTGAAGCAGGGTATCAGGCATAGAGGTACATTGCAATCTGGGCAGTACATGCTAGTCTGGTTTCTGTTCCCTGCAGCCTTACACACTTTACAGTCTGGTTTGTACCTTGCACTTTCATATTTATCAATGAAGTGGTGCTCAGTAAGTTGTGTTGTGACCTGTGGTTTTGAAGGTGTCATATTGCGTCGAAGAATAGCAGGTTCAATAAGAGTCATACTGACATTCTGATCTTTGCTTTGATCTTTTTTTGTAGAGTTGGCAGTGTTGTAGGTTATGTACCCATTGACAATGGCAGTTTCAACTAAGAAATGATATAAAAATAGGATCTGTGTGGATAGGGTTTGGTCGACACCTCCCATACTTTTGCTGTATTTTTCTGCAAGCAGTGGCTTCTGAACTGTTCTGCCCTAAAGAATTTGTTTTTTTAACTGTCTTGTTTATATTATCATTGGAGTGAACAGTAGATATAAGGTTAAATCTGTTCGTATCATGCCAGGTGCCTTATCTTCTGTCGCACAAAACACAGGATGATTTGTCTTTTTCAATTTGAGTTGTTTTTTCTTCAGTGCTACAGGAAAATGCTTCCTCTTTTCAGCTACTGTTCCAAATGCACCAATCTGAATTTCAGGTCTTGAAATAAAGCTGAAGGCTGAATAAAAACTACCACAGAAGAGAATATGTCCCTTGTTGCGTTTGAAATTTGAATTAAAACTATGGTGACTTTTCACTGAAAAAAGAGTCCAAATAATCTGTGCTCGATCTGCGTATCCAATAAAGTTAAAATGCTCCGGTCTGTGTGTGCATTTTCACGTTTAATGGGTTCTGGGGGGGGGGGGTTGTTTAGGTCTATGTCTACATTTTTGTTTTTAAGGGTATTGGGGCTAGGTCTATGTCTGCATTTTTGTTTTAGAACACATCTGCTATCGTTTTGACACATAATTTTGCTGCAGATCACGCACTAACCGTGACACAAAATTTGACGCTTTTTCGAGCTTGCACTATTGGGAAAAAAAAAGCCTCTAGCTCGCATGCGGTCTAGCAGAAATAGGGTGTGGGGTGTTCGGGGCAGATTTTGGTTAGTGTTAATAGTGAGTATTTTACAGTGTGTCAAAGAGATACTGTTACATGTATGGTATCGATAGCGTTCGGGCAAAATGGCTGACCTTGCTCCACTATTCTTCCCATTTACTGGTTTTTCCACCTCCTACGATCGTTAGGCCTATTTGAAATAATTCATCCATCAAATAATGGTTGAGCCTAATTCAAAGAAATAAAATCTCGTAGATAGGGTCAGAGGTCATGGTAGCAGCCACAGTATGTTAAGCAAGGAATGAACTCCTTAATTTAAAAACTAGCAAAATAAATACCATTTTTTTCATTGAAATAATGGGAGGGCTGTGCATTCTCAGAGCACATCTTTTTACAACGACTAGGATATTTTTGCTTTTAAACATGACTGTTTTATCTTCATTTTTTTAACATTATTATATACAGGTCCTGTGTATATCATCACCAGTTATAGTTTTAATCTGACATCTGTTATAAAGTTATTGATTTTCTGGTGCATTTTACAAAACTAACTCAAACATCATGTTATGAATGCTGTGATAACTTTAAGGGATATAAAACAATTTAAATTATTTCTACTCACAGCATTTCTAATACACATCAATAGCAGAATGAGACTTTTAGTATGTTTTATATCACACTATTTCAAATGTTAATTAATTTGCACGTGTCATTTATTGTTTTAACACATTAACTACCGAATTGAAAAACACACTGTGGCCGAATTAAATTTTTTTCCCATTTTCATCCTGTAGGTGTTTGCACAAAGTAAGCTGTAGTTTTTGTAATTGTTTACAGATTTTTATGAATTACACGTCATTTTAAAGATAAATGCAATTACAATAAACACTGGTTGTAACTCTAATAGAGGTTGTTGCTATTTAACGGCCCTCCGATGGCCGAGGACTTGCAATATTTTCACATAACTGCTTGCGCCCCATCTCTATCAAAATCACAATTTCAATCAATGTGCACACCGTTTTCACTCTTGTCCTCGTCGCTAGATCTATCAGTCAATTGTTGAAACACGTTTCTATCCTATTCAGCCGTTAGACGAGGTGTACACGCATTTTTTGTAGTCCTATCACTAGTTGCCACGGTAAAGTTTTAGGCTACATGATTTGGTAACTAACCCAAAACGCTGAAAAATATGAACATAATATCAATTTTCCAGTGTTCTACAACAACCATGCTCTGGGAATTTGTTTTCCGGTGGCAACTTAAAATCTCGAACCAGATCAGAGAGTGTTTCAGTACATCTTTCATTCGTTTTATTACTAAACTTAGATTGGCGCTCTGAGCGGCTTGCGGTCCAAATGTGATTAGGCCTATTTTGTGAGCCGCTGACAGTGGCTTGTGGTAGTTAATGTGTTAAAACCGTATTGCGTAAGATTTTTCGGGTGTTTGTACTGGTTTTTACTGGTCGACAGGTATGAGATGGTCGCATCCCGAAAGATTTCTATGAACAACTGGCAGATGGCAAAAGTACAGTTGGGAGACCGCAGCTGAGATTCAAAGATGTGTGCAAGAGAGACTTGAGGGCACTGGACATAAATCCAGCAGCCTGGGAGGATGAAGCTGCCGATTGCACCAAGTGGCGATGCTATCTACGGCACCACCTCTTATTGGGTGAAAATAAGCTCTCACTGAAAGCAGAAGAAAGGAGAAAACGTCGAAAGGAACACCAGGAAAATAAGCAGATGAGGCCTGTCACCTCAGGGGCGCATTCACATAGTCAGTTATGACTAAAGGGGCTATTATAAGATCTTAAACTCATGTTGACTTGAAAAGTTGTCTACTGACAAATAGACTGCCATTTCAAAAAAGGTCTAGCCTACTTCTACGTAGATTGTAATAGATAACGGATAACTTTTTTCTCTCTTGAGTGGTGTAGTTTGTAGTTAAATTAATAGTCTAAACCTGTTCCACGTAGAAGGCTGCACCAGTATGTAACTAGGAATTGTTAATAGGCCCTAACTGCGTAAATAGAAATTTGGCCTGTCCCACTTCCGATTTGTATTTTTCTAGTGATGACAATGATATTGTCATATTTAAAATTCGAAATCAATGAGTTAAAACGTCTGTGCTGTTTGTATTCTGCGTTCAATTTACTATGACATCCATGAATGTAATATTAACTTTGTTGGTATCACATACTTGAAGCAATTATAGACTTCGAAGATTTTATACCGAGACATCATGTTTTTTTTTTAAATCTTAAAACACAGTTTACAACTTCAGCGTCTTACCATATCCTTTGAAATTTAGTTCTGCCGTCATACAAACAAATTAACGTGGCTCAGGCAAAGAAAAGATAAAGGATGGAAGTTGATTTCGACGTGTTGTGGTTTGGATTACTCCACTCTTCTCGGTAAACAGGACTACGGAAATGACATCATCACTGTTGCCACTCTGAACATCGAGACACACCTAGATTTAGAATTTTGCACGGTCCCCTAATTCATTTGTGTTTTCTTATTTATGAGTGTGTAATATGGCATTTGTTTTCAATGTAAACGATAGAAATATATAGAGTATTCGTACGTATTTAAGGAAATATAACTTAAAATAGCTGCCTGTCCTCGAAACATAACATGTGTTATAAATTACTAGTTCAAAGAAAGTCATTTTTGCTTCGTCTGCAATGCTTCCATAACACTTCAAGAAGTCGAAAATTCTCACTGAAATTCTATATTTATCGCATTTACGCTACTCAGAATACAGCTGAGAAACATGAGCACGTGTTTGGTACCGGCTGTGTTCATTGTATTGAACATTTTAACCACTCCATTGGGAGCCGCGCTGGTGTAATGGCTTCGGCGTTGTACTGGCAACCAGGTGTTCATTGTTCAAACCCGGGCGTCGGCGTTTGAAGAAATGTTTACGGCCGGAAATTTGACTGAATAGCCTGAACGGCTCCTGTGATAAACCCTCTGTGGATGGGAAGGAGCGAAGCTCCTGACCGGGTTGGAAGGAAAGTCCTCAGGTTCCCCAGCCTCACAATGACATATCATTGGGCCGAAGGGCTGAAAGCCCAAGTGCCGCTGGTTAAAAAAAAAAAAAAAAAAAAAACCACTCCATCAACTTTATCAGCAGAGCTTTCTGACTGAAAATACAGGAGTAAAGCATCCCATTGCTCTATGATTCTGTTCACCCCTGCTTCTCTGGACAACCATCATGTTTCATAAAGCTTCAAAATTGTGTGTGTCTTTGAATCTACAGCTTCTTGGATAAGTGTAGATGAATTATTCCTTTTGCTGCTCCGTGAGAATAATGGGCACACATTTTGTACATACGCCTCTAACCATGATGGAAGACAATTACTTGCTTGATTAGCACAAAAACGTCGTCCACATATGACGTCATGCAATTTTGGCCAAATTTTAACCCGCACCCCCTTGTCAAATTTCATCACAAAAACCCGGACCCCTGAGATTATAATATTAACTAATAAATGCGCCCATAAATAATAATGACGGGGAAAGAAATAAAGGTAACATTAACCTTTCAGCATCTGCAGCACATTTAGAAAACCGGGGAACTCATCTTTTGATTCAGAATGAAATTATTTACCCATTTTTGTATAGTTATGAAAAAAAAAATCTTGGCATTTTATTGTATTTATTTACTTTTGTTTTGTGTGTGCAAGGGATGTAATTTATCCTCCTCCCTGTCAGAGGGACACTATTCAAACGGAAAGAAATAACAGCTAGTAAATATGCCCGTAAAAATAATGACGGAGAAAGAAATAAAGCTAACGTTTTAACCTTTCAGCATCTACAGCACATTTAGAAAACTGGGATACTCATTTTGTTGATTCTGAATGAAATTATTTTACCAATTGTAAAATTTTGAAAAACTAAATTGTTGGCTGTTTTTCCAAGGGATGTATTTATTCTCTTCCCTATCAAAGAGAAACTATTAAACGGCAAAAACATAATAATAACAATAAAATATATTTTAGATTTTTGATACTTTACTAAATGTTTTCTATTTATTATTTAAAATATAACTGCAACTTTGATGGGAACAAAGATGCAAGCTATATTAAGCGTCGTGTAGTTTAGTGCAAAGGCCAAAATGCGCACGACATTTATGTAATTTCAAGACTGGAACTTCGATTGGAAAATATTTACGACCGATGTCCTTGACGGGACGCCGCAGATAATTATACACGTAGGGGATATAAGTCGTCCACGAGGTAGTTGTTATCTATTACAGCTAAAAGTTAACTATTGCGAATAAAAATTAACAATTGCGGATAAAAGTAGAAATATAATTTATGTAAGAAGCGAGTGTCACGTCCCATTATTTTTGTGTGACGTCAAATTCTTCCAAACCCCCTCTCCCCTCATCGTCACCCAACGTCACCTAATTTTGACACTCCTCTTTCTCCCCGCCCCCAACTGTCACTGCGTGATGTCATATGTGGACGACCCCTAAGGGCCAATGAGTGAAATATGCACCCAATAACTAGAACATCATTCCTTAAGTGCTTTTTTAATCCACTGTATATACCAGTCATGGTTGCACGGTTATCACTTGCAGATCCTATTATATTTTAAGTGAAATCTGCTTCTTTTTCAGCAGGGCTCTAAACGAATTGGATCAACCAAATCCTGAGGCATCAACTAATTCTACTAGGTCAAGCAACGAGTCAACTACTGTGTTATGCTTCATCGAAATATCTTACTACAGCAGCCAACTCTTCGATACTGATATGTTCGTGCTGTCACAAAATGTCTTACTACAGCAGCCAAAATCTTCGATACTGATATGTTCGTGCTGTCACAAAATGTCTTACTACAGCAGCCAAAATCTTCGATACTGATATGTTCGTGCTGTCACATAATGTCTTACTACAGCAGCCAAAATGTAGGATACTGATATGTTCGTGCTGTCACAAAATGTCTTACTACAGCAGCCAAAATCTTCGATACTGATGTGTTCGTGCTGTCACAAAATGTCTTACTACAGCAGCCAAAATCTGGGATACTGATATGTTCGTGCTGTCACAAAATGTCTTACTACAGCAGCCAAAATCTAGGATACTGATAAGGTCGTGCTGTCACACAGAAATGGGCCAAGTTAAGGCAGGGGAGAGAGAAATATCAAAATTTCACCCGCACAGTAAAGGTAATTCAATACCGCCGGAGTGGACATGTATCGGGGAAGACTCTTGAGGGCAAACGGGGAATGACAGAGGTCCTATTTCAATAATGGTTTCATCATCATCATCAGTTGCCATCTCCACAACGAAGGTTGGCTGTAATGGATCTCCAACGTCTTCTGTCTCTTGTCTTGGTGGTGCACTCTGATAGACTCTTTCCTGTCCATCTTTTGATGTTATCTTCCCACTTATAGCGCTGTCTTCCCCTTGCACGTTTCCCTTCAACTCTCCCTTCTGTTATGGTCTTCTGAAAGGTGTTATGCCTTTTTATGTGGCCAAAGTATTTTAGCTGCCGAACTTTGACCTCCCTCATTAGTTCTCTTTTCATACCTAGATTTTCTAGGACCTCCTAGTAGTAGTAAAGAATGTACCAAACGGTTAGGATTCTGCAGGCGCGCTGTAGGCGCGTGACTTTTATATAGCAAAAATTCTGCAGGCGCGTGACTTTTATATAAGCGCAATCTGCAGGCGCAAGATGGCGGACTTGAGGTAACAAGGGGAGGTTATTTGGGGCAAGATGGCGGACTTGAGCTAACAAGGGGAGGTTATTTGGGGCAAGATGGCGGACTTGAGCTAACAAGGGGAGGTTATATGGGGCAAGATGGCGGATTTGAGATAACAAGAAGAGGCGGGGCAAGATGGCGGACTTGAGATAACAAGGGGGAGATAACAAGAGGGTGGGATGACTTTTTATATAAGGAAAATGTGCAGGTGGAGCATCAGGCGGAGGGTGATGACATTTTATATAAGGAAAATGTGCAGGTGGAGCAGCAGGCGGGATGACTTTGTATATAAGAAAATACTCAGTGTGCAGGTGGAGCAGCAGGCGGGATGACTTTTTATATAAGGAAATACTCAGTGTGCAGGTGGAGCATTAGGTGGGGTGACTTTTTATATAGGGAAAATGTGCAGGGGCAAGATGGCGGGATGACTTTTTATATAAGGAAATACTCAGTGTGCAGGTGGAGCATTAGGTGGGGTGACTTTTTATATAAGGAAATACTCAGTGTGCAGGTGGAGCATTAGGTGGGGTGACTTTTTATATAAGGAAATACTCAGTGTGCAGGTGGAGCATTAGGTGGGGTGACTTTTTATATAAGGAAATACTCAGTGTGCAGGTGGAGCATTAGGTGGGGTGACTTTTTATATAAGGAAATACTCAGTGTGCAGGTGGAGCATTAGGTGGGGTGACTTTTTATATAGGGAAAATGTGCAGGGGCAAGATGGCGGGATGACTTTTTATATAAGGAATTGAGGAGGAGGGTAGGCGGAGGAAGATGGCGGGGTGACTTTTTATATAAGGGCTTATGAGGAGGGCAGGCGGAGCAAGATGGCGGGATGACTTTTTATATAAGGAATTGAGGAGGCGGGTAGGCGGATGCAGATGACTTTTTATATAGTAATATATTAGTGTTTATTTTTAGATAACAAGAGGACGTTATTTATAGACACATATTAATTCTGCAGGAGTGATGCAGGGGCAAGATGGTGGGATGCCTTTTTATATAAGGGAAATGTGGTGGCGCTTTGTGGTGACCCGTGACTTTTATATAGCACTATATTAGTTCACTAATAGTGTGTTGTGGTCGAGTGGAGGTTTTTTTTTTTTTTGTGGTGGGGGTGATGAGGCATGGGTGTAATGTACCAGGTGGGGTTAGGTTAGGGGTGATATTTTTGTGATGTGGTATTGTTTTGGATGTGGAAGAGAGATATTTTAGATGTTGAGGGGAGATGTGGTGACGTTGTCAGGATGCATCTGTGTACATTTTTGGGGTGTAGCAGGCGAGTGGACCAGCATTGAGAGGTGGGAATGAAGAGACGTCGGTGACGAGGTACGGGTGTAATGTAGCAGGTGGGGTTAGGTTAGGGCGGATTTTTGTGTGTTGTGGAATTGTTTTGTTACGTGTGTTGGTGTGTTTGTTTATACAGTCTACAACCGCGTGACTTTTATATAACGAAAATGTGATGGAGGAGCTATGGAGGAGCAAGATGGCGGGATGACTTTTATATAAGGAAAAGCTGGAGGAGCGATGGAGGAGCTCTGGAGGGACAAGATGGCGGGGTGACTTTTTATATAGGGAAAATGTGCAGGTGCAAGATGGCGAGATGACTTTTTATATAAGGAATTGAGGTGGAGCATCAGGCGGAGGGTGATGACTTTTTATATAAGAAAATACTCAGTGTGCAGGTGGAGCAACAGGCGTTGGTGATGACTTTTTATATAGGAAAATACTCCGATGACTTTTTATATAGTAATATATTAGTGTTTATTTTTTAGATAACAAGAAGACGTTATTTATAGACATATATTAACTCTGCAGGAGTGATGCAGGGGCAAGATGGTGGGATGACTTTTTACATAAGGAATTGAGGAGGAAGGTAGGAGGAGGCGGGTGTATATATATATATATATATATATATATATATATATATATATATATATATATATATATATATATATATATATATATAATTGATAAAGGGTGTTGCTATACAACTGGTAGATAATGTTTGTCGTAGCTTTTATCAGGTAGGTAATAGATGTTTATATTGCTGTCTGAGCCGAGATGATAGTGATGACAATGTGAAAGTAAGGGGTAAGAAATAGTTTTATCACAAGGTGATCGTGTGAGAGAAAGGACAGTCTCTGGATAGAATAATTTATCACACAACAAGAAGTGATGAAGTGTTTAATCCGTTGGGGAGCGGGTTGAAGACCGGAACTGTAAGTTTTTACCGAGACCAGCCTTTGTTACTCGTGTGATTTAATTACCAAGGGGTGAAATTTTTTTTGACAAGAGGCAGAAATTTGATTACCAAGAGGGCGACATTTTTTTTGACAAGGGGCAGTATTTTTTGGTAAGGGGAGTCTTTTTTTTTTTGACAAGAGGCAGAAATTTGATTACCAAGAGGGCGACATTTTTTTTGACAAGGGGCAGTATTTTTTGGTAAGGGGGAGTCTTTTTTTTAGTAGTAGGGAATGTACCAAACGGTTAGGATTCTGCAGGCGCGCTGTAGGCGCGTGACTTTTATATAGCAAAAATTCTGCAGGCGCGTGACTTTTATATAAGCGCAATCTGCAGGCGCAAGATGGCGGACTTGAGGTAACAAGGGGAGGTTATTTGGGGCAAGATGGCGGACTTGAGCTAACAAGGGGAGGTTATTTGGGGCAAGATGGCGGACTTGAGCTAACAAGGGGAGGTTATATGGGGCAAGATGGCGGACTTGAGATAACAAGAAGAGGCGGGGCAAGATGGCGGACTTGAGATAACAAGGGGAGATAACAAGAGGGCGGGATGACTTTTTATATAAGGAAAATGTGCAGGTGGAGCATCAGGCGGAGGGTGATGACATTTTATATAAGGAAAATGTGCAGGTGGAGCAGCAGGCGGGATGACTTTGTATATAAGAAAATACTCAGTGTGCAGGTGGAGCAGCAGGCGGGATGACTTTTTATATAAGAAAATACTCAGTGTGCAGGTGGAGCATCAGGTGGGATGACTTTTTATATAAGGAAATGCTCAGTGTGCAGGTGGAGCATTAGGTGAGGTGACTTTTTATATAGGGAAAATGTGCAGGGGCAAGATGGCGGGATGACTTTTTATATAAGGAATTGAGGAGGATGGTAGGCGGAGGAAGATGGCGGGGTGACTTTTTATATAAGGGCTTATGAGGAGGGCAGGCGGAGCAAGATGGCGGGATGACTTTTTATATAAGGAATTGAGGAGGCGGGTAGGCGGATGCAGATGACTTTTTATATAGTAATATATTAGTGTTTATTTTTAGATAACAAGAGGACGTTATTTATAGACACATATTAATTCTGCAGGAGTGATGCAGGGGCAAGATGGTGGGATGCCTTTTTATATAAGGGAAATGTGGTGGCGCTTTGTGGTGACCCGTGACTTTTATATAGCACTATATTAGTTCACTAATAGTGTGTTGTGGTCGAGTGGAGGTTTTTTTTTTTTTGTGGTGGGGGTGATGAGGCATGGGTGTAATGTACCAGGTGGGGTTAGGTTAGGGGTGATATTTTTGTGATGTGGTATTGTTTTGGATGTGGAAGAGAGATATTTTAGATGTTGAGGGGAGATGTGGTGACGTTGTCAGGATGCATCTGTGTACATTTTTGGGGTGTAGCAGGCGAGTGGACCAGCATTGAGAGGTGGGAATGAAGATACGTCGGTGTCGGGGTACGGGTGTGATGTAGCAGGTGGGGTTGGGTTAGGGCGGTTTTTTGTGGGTTGTGGATTTTTTTTGTTCCGTGTGTGTTGTGTGTGTTTGTTTATACAGTCTACAACCGCGTGACTTTTATATAACGAAAATGTGATGGAGGAGCTATGGAGGAGCAAGATGGCGGGATGACTTTTATATAAGGAAAAGCTGGAGGAGCGATGGAGGAGCTCTGGAGGGACAAGATGGCGGGGTGACTTTTTATATAGGGAAAATGTGCAGGTGCAAGATGGCGAGATGACTTTTTATATAAGGAATTGAGGTGGAGCACCAGGCGGAGGGTGATGACTTTTTATATAAGAAAATACTCAGTGTGCAGGTGGAGCAACAGGCGTTGGTGATGACTTTTTATATAGGAAAATACTCCGATGACTTTTTATATAGTAATATATTAGTGTTTATTTTTAGATAACAAGAAGACGTTATTTATAGACATATATTAACTCTGCAGGAGTGATGCAGGGGCAAGATGGTGGGATGACTTTTTACATAAGGAATTGAGGAGGAAGGTAGGAGGAGGCGGGTGTATATATATATATATATATATATATATATATATATATATATATAATTGATAAAGGGTGTTGCTATACAACTGGTAGATAATGTTTGTCGTAGCTTTTATCAGGTAGGTAATAGATGTTTATATTGCTGTCTGAGCCGAGATGATAGTGATGACAATGTGAAAGTAAGGGGTAAGAAATAGTTTTATCACAAGGTGATCGTGTGAGAGAAAGGACAGTCTCTGGATAGAAGTCAAATTTATCACACAACAAGAAGTGATGAAGTGTTTAATCCGTTGGGGAGCGGGGTTGAAGACCGGAACTGTAAGTTTTTTACCGAGACCAGCCTTTGTTACTCGTGTGATTTAATTACCAAGGGGTGAAATTTTTTTTAGACAAGAGGCAGAAATTTGATTACCAAGAGGGCGACATTTTTTTAGACAAGGGGCAGTATTTTTTGGTAAGGGGCAGTCTTCTTTTTGACAATAGGGAGAAATTTGGTTACCAAGAGGGCGACATTTTTTTGACAAGGGGCAGTATTTTTTGGTAAGGGGGACCAACTGAAGTCGTTTTTTTTTAGTAGTGGGAATGTACCAAACGGTTTAGGATTCTGCAGGGCACGCTGTAAGGCGCGTGAACTGTTATATTTTAAAAAAATTCTGCAGGCGCGTGAACTTTTATATAAGCGCAATCTGCAGGCGCAAGATGGCGGACTTGAGGTAACAAGGGGAGGTTATTTAGGGCAAGATGGCGGACTTGAGCTAACAAGGGGGAGGTTATTTTTTGGAACAAGATGGCGGACTTGAGCTAACAAGGGGAGGTTATATGGGCAAGATGGCGGACTTGAGATAACAAGAAGAGGCGGGGCAAGATGGCGGACTTGAGATAACAAGGGGATTGGTAACAAGAGGGCGGATGACTTTTTTATATAAGAAAAAATGTGCAGGTGGAGCATCAGGCGGAGTGTGACTTTTTATATAAGGAAATACTTAGTGTGCAGGTGTAGCTTCAGGCGGGATGACTTTGTATATAAGGAAAAAATACTCAGTGTCAGGTGGAGCAGCAGGGGATGACTTTTTATATAAGAAAAATACTCAGTGATTGCAGGTGGAGCATCAGGTTGGGATGACTTTTTTATATAAGGAAATGGCTCAGTGTGCAGGTGGAGCAATTAGGTGGGGTGATTTTTATATAGGGAAAATGTGCATGGGGCAAGATGGCGGGATGACTTTTTATATAAGACAATTGAGGAGGAGGGTAGGCGGAGGAGAATGGCGGGGTGACTTTTTATATAAGGGCTTATGTAGGAGGGCAGGCGGAAGCAAGATGGCGGGATGACTTTTTTATATAGGAATTGAGGAGGCGGGTAAGGCGGATGCAGATGACTTTTTATATATTATAGTAATATATTAGTGTTTATTTTTAGATAACAAGAGACGTTATTTATAGACACATATAAATTCTGCAGGAGTGATGCAGGGGGCAAGATGGTGGGATGCCTTTTTTATACGAAAGGGAAATGTGGTGGGCGCTTTGTGGTGACTCCGTGACTTTTATATAGCACTATATTAGTTCAATAATAGTGTGTTGTGGTCGAGTGGAGGTTTTTTTTTTTTGTGGTGGGGGTGATGAGGCATGGGTGTAATGTACCAGGTGGGTTAGGTTAGGGGTGATATTTTTTGTGATGTGGGTATTGGTGTTTTGGATGTGGAAGAGAGATATTGTAGATGGTGAGTGGAGATGTGGTGACGTTGTCAGGATGCATCTGTGGAATTTTTTGGGTGTAGCAGGCGAGTGTACCAGCATTTAGAGTTGGGAATGAAGAGACTTGTGTGACGATGTACGGGTGTAATGTAGCAGGTGGGGGTAAGGTTAGGGCGGATTTTTGTGTGTTGTGGGGGGGGGGGGGGGGTTTTGTGTGGGGTTGGTGTGTTGGTGTGTTTGTTTTATACAGTCTACAAACGCGTAGAGAACGAAAATGTGATGGAGGAGCTATGGAGGAGCAAGATGGCGGGGATGACTTTTCAATATAAGGAAAAGCTGGAGGAGCGAATGGAGGAGCTCTGGAGGGACAAGATGGGGGGGTGACTTTTTATATAGGGAAAATGTGCAGGTGCAAGATGGCGAGATGACTTTTTATATAAGTAATTGAGGTGGAGCACCAGGCGGAGGGTGATGACTTTTTATATAAGAAAATACTCAGTGTGCAGGTGGAGCAACAGGCGTTGGTGATGACTTTTTATATAGGAAAATACTCCGATGACTTTTTATATAGTAATATATTAGTGTTTATTTTTAGATAACAAGAAGACGTTATTTATAGACATATATTAACTCTGCAGGAGTGATGCAGGGGCAAGATGGTGGGATGACTTTTTACATAAGGAATTGAGGAGGAAGGTAGGAGGAGGCGGGTGTATATATATATATATATATATATATATATATATATATATATATATATATATATATATATATAATATATATATATATATATATATATATATATATATATATATACAATTGATAAAGGGTGTTGCTATACAACTGGTAGATAATGTTTGTCGTAGCTTTTATCAGGTAGGTAATAGATGTTTATATTGCTGTCTGAGCCGAGATGATAGTGATGACAATGTGAAAGTAAGGGGGAAGAAATTTTTTATCACAAGGTGATCGTGTGAGAGAAAGGACAGTCTCTGGATAGAATAATTTATCACACAACAAGAAGTGATGAAGTGTTTAATCCGTTGGGGAGCGGGTTGAAGACCGGAACTGTAAGTTTTTACCGAGACCAGCCTTTGTTACTCGTGTGATTTAATTACCAAGGGGTGAAATTTTTTTTGACAAGAGGCAGAAATTTGATTACCAAGAGGGCGACATTTTTTTTGACAAGGGGCAGTATTTTTTGGTAAGGGGAGTCTTTTTTTTTTGACAAGAGGCAGAAATTTGATTACCAAGAGGGCGACATTTTTTTGACAAGGGGCAGTATTTTTTGGTAAGGGGGAGTCTTTTTTTTTGTGACAAGAGGCAGAAATTTGATTACCAAGAGGGCGACATTCTTTTTTGACAAGGGGTAGTATTTTTTGGTAAGGGGGAGTCTTTTTTTTTTTGACAAGAGGCAGAAATTTGATTACCAAGAGGGCGACATTTTTTTGACAAGGGGTAGTATTTTTTGGTAAGGGGGAGTCTTTTTTTTTTGACAAGAGGCAGAAATTTGATTACCAAGAGGGCGACATTTTTTTTTGACAAGGGGTAGTATTTTTTGGTAAGGGGGAGTCTTTTTTGACAAGAGGCAGAAATTTGATTACCAAGAGGGTGACATTTTTTTTTGACAAGGGGCAGTATTTTTTGGTAAGGGGGAGTCTTTTTTTTTTACAAGAGGCAGAAATTTGATTACCAAGAGGGCGACATTTTTTTGACAAGGGGTAGTATTTTTTTTTTGACAAGTGGTGAGAAATTTTTTAAAGAAGTATTTGACGGTTGATCTATTTACCTATAGGTTGGCCTATTTGGGGAGGCCTGGGAGAAAATTTTGGGATCGTCTTTGGTGTTTCGAAGAAAACCTTTCACTAAAGTTTGAAAATAAGCAAGAAAGAAGTCTCACTACCTTCCATCTACCGTGTCTGTGGCACATCGTCGGTATTTCGTCGAAAGATAAAGTGTACAAACTCAAAGGAACATAAACTTGTTTCCGATAGTCTATATTTAACGCTGACGTTACCCACCCTAACGGACTATAGCAGTATGCATCATTCAGCGATTACATTTGATAATGTCTTCCTCGCGAGCGCAGACCATCGATCGAGTTTAACAACGCGTGGTAAAAAGCACGTGCGTGTTGGTTTTTCTTAAAATGGTTGACACGTGCGAAAAAAACTTTGGTAAGTCATATCTAAAAAGTTTGTTTCTACTATTGCTCTCTTGTGTTTTTGAGGTTGTCTGCAATGACGTGAACAGAAATAAGTAGCAGTTTTAGTCTTACACAGGTAAATCTCGTTGTAGATAAGTTTTTTTCGTCTACCAATACTAAAGAAAACTCTGCCTGTTAGCTATTTTATTACGTTTTTCTAGCTAGCTATATTTAGACCTAACAGTACCCTCTATGGTACGAGGATTTTAAAACGAGTCAAGTTTTACGCGCGCTGTTTCACACTGGCCATCAAGCCTGTTTCTTTCTAGTGAGGTTACAAGCACGTGGTTGTTGCGTTTTCTTAAAATGTTTGAAACTGACTCTAAACTTTCATGAAATACACAAAAAGCTCCGTAAATAATGAATGAATGAAACATATGCGATTAGTAGATTTAAAAAAAAAAAATCCTCCCCTATCCTACATCCCACTATACGTAAAACCGCCACTCACGTCAAAAAAAAAAAAAAAAAAACCTTAGTAACATACTATATAGATAACAAAGTTCTGCTGATATCACTTTTGCGTAGTGTACCTAGACCTAAACTTGCGTGACACACAAAAAGCCCGTGTTATTGGTTACGCATACACAATATTATAGATATAAGACCTTAACAAAACTATTTAAAACCTTACGGATAACTGATAATGACAGACTATCAAACCAAGAAAAGCTAACACGAATTATTTGTAATTCTCATCTATACTTATACACAAACACTGGGTGGTAGAAATGTTGTTCGGCAGCCCATCGCTTATCGATTAAGCTTCTGGGTAATCAAGCAGCTGTGTTATCACTAGTCGTGTCTGAAAAAGAATTATTTTAGGTTGACATATTGTGTTCTTTTAAAAGAATTATATATTTATTACACTTAAAGATTCTTTGTTATCTATGCTGCCTAAAATATGACATGTATAAATATAGTGTGTATACATATTAATATCTGTTTAAACATATGTTGTATAAGTACTGTATAAAAAGACAACACCACCCCGCGTCACACAAAAATGGTATAGCCAAGCTCTAATACTTCTCTGTCGTCTCTAACACTGGACACCCACCGCTTCATGTTGGCCCTAGTACGATCAAGTCTCTAACACTTCACACCGCCTCTTCATGCAAGACCTAGTGTAGTTAAGTCTCTAACACGTCACCCACCCATCTTCCTGCTGGTCCTGCTATAGTGTCGTCTCTAACACATCACCCCCCCACCTCTTCAGGCTGCTCTAGTACAGTCAAGTCTCTCACACTTCACTCCATCTCTTCACAGTAACCGTAGTATAGGTAAGTCTCTAACCCTTCACTCTCTCACAAAGAAAATAAGCTTGTAAATTTAAGAGGCGAAACATTTAGTATAAGATTTCCTGATAGCGACAGCTAAAATGTATCTTAGAAAAAAAAATGTATGACCAAGACAAAGGAAGAGGTCAATAGCTAGGTGTGTGTGTTTTTTTTCTTTATTTATTCAGTCACCGCCTTCCACGCGAACTCAACTTAGAACACGGGGATAATCGATAAGAAATTTCATTACAGACCATGTTTAATCAGAACGAGATGTGTTTGCTTAAACGACCCCTTGTCGAAATATAGACATGTATTCATATACACGATGTTACAGCAGTTATACGCTAAATAGTCATATACACATAGGTGAATAATAGGAAGACTTTGAGATTTTTTAGATAATAAGAAACCGATAATAGGGAGACGAATGTTACAGCAGTTATACGCTAAATAGTCATATATACATAGGTGAATAATAGGAAGACTTTGAGATTTTTAGATAATAAGAAACCGATAATAGGGAGACGATATATTTAGACTTTGAGATAATAGGAAGACGATGTATTTAGATAAACAGTTTATAAAACACTAGAATATGTCCCTCTGTATGTGAAATATATATTGTTTGAAAATACGGGTGTTGAATATATAAAAAAATATATCCAGAACTTAATAAGATACAAATGACAGCTTAAAAAGCAAGCTTTAAAATATCTGATAACTAAAAAAAGAAATGTACCAAACAAAGAGAGAGAGAGAGAGAGAGAGAGAGAGAGAGAGACAGAGAGAGACAGAGAGACAGAGAGATAGAGAGACAGAGAGAGAGATAGAGAGACAGAGAGAGACAGAGAATAGGCAGGACGTGATTCGTCGATGTATTGTAGAAAGACAGAGAGAGAGAGAGAGAAAGACAGAGAGAGACAGAGAGAGAGAGAAAGACAGGTGCATCACGCATACCTTGTGTATACTTCTTTTGTTACCTATATCGTCTTCTCTCTCTCTCTCTCTGTCTCTCTCTGTCTTTCTCTCTCTCTCTGTCTCTCTCTCTCTCTGTCTTTCTACAATACATCGACGAATCACGTCCTGCCTATTCTCTGTCTCTCTCTCTCTGTCTCTCTGTCTCTCTGTCTCTCTCTCTGTCTCTCTGTCTCTCAATCTCTCTGTCTCTCTCTCTCTCTCTCTCTCTTTGTTTGGTACATTTCTTTTTTTAGTTATCAGATATTTTAAAGCTTGCTTTTTAAGCTGTCATTTGTATCTTATTAAGTTCTGGATATATTTTTTTATATATTCAACACCCGTATTTTCAAACAATATATATTTCACATACAGAGGGACATATTCTAGTGTTTTATAAACTGTTTATCTAAATACATCGTCTTCCTATTATCTCAAAGTCTAAATATATCGTTTCCCTATTATCGGTTTCTTATTATCTAAAAATCTCAAAGTCTTCCTATTATTCACCTATGTATATATGACTATTTAGCGTATAACTGCTGTAACATTCGTCTCCCTATTATCGGTTTCTTATTATCTAAAAATCTCAAAGTCTTCCTATTATTCACCTATGTGTATATGACTATTTAGCGTATAACTGCTGTAACATCGTGTATATGAATACCTGTCTATATTTCGACAAGGGGTCGTTTAAGCAAATACATCTCGTTCTGATTAAACATGGTCTGTAATGAAATTTCTTATCGATTATCCCCGTGTTCTAAGTTGAGTTCGCGTGGAAGGCGGTGACTGAATAAATAAAGAAAAAATACACACACCTGGCTATTGACCTCTTCCTTTGTCTTGGTCATACATTTTTTTTTCTAAGATACATTTTAGCTGTCGCTGTCAGGAAATCTTATACTCAATGTTTCGCCTCTTAAATTTACAAGCTTATTTTCTTTGTGAGAGAGTGAAAGGTTAGAGACTTACCTATACTACGGTTACTGTGAAGAGATGGAGTGAAGTGTGAGAGACTTGACTGTACTAGAGCAGCCTGAAGAGGTGGGGGGTGATGTGTTAGAGACGACACTATAGCAGGACCAGCAGGAAGATGGGTGGGTGACGTGTTAGAGACTTAACTACACTAGGTCTTGCATGAAGAGGCGGTGTGAAGTGTTAGAGACTTGATCGTACTAGGGCCAACATGAAGCGGTGGGTGTCCAGTGTTAGAGACGACAGAGAAGTATTAGAGCTTGGCTATACCATTTTTGTGTGACGCGGGGTGGTGTTGTCTTTTTATACAGTACTTATACAACATATGTTTAAACAGATATTAATATGTATACACACTATATTTATACATGTCATATTTTAGGCAGCATAGATAACAAAGAATCTTTAAGTGTAATAAATATATAATTCTTTTAAAAGAACACAATATGTCAACCTAAAATAATTCTTTTTCAGACACGACTCGTGATAACAGCTGCTTGATTACCCAGAAGCTTAATCGATAAGCGATGGGCTGCCGAACAACATTTCTACCACCCAGTGTTTGTGTATAAGTATAGATGAGAATTACAAATAATTCGTGTTAGCTTTTCTTGGTTTGATAGTCTGTCATTATCAGTTATCCGTAAGGTTTTAAATAGTTTTGTTAAGGTCTTATATCTATAATATTGTGTATGCGTAACCAATAACACGGGCTTTTTGTGTGTCACGCAAGTTTAGGTCTAGGTACACTACGCAAAAGTGATATCAGCAGAACTTTGTTATCTATATAGTATGTTACTAAGGTTTTTTTGTTTTTTTTGACGTGAGTGGCGGTTTTACGTATAGTGGGATGTAGGATAGGGGAGGATTTTTTTTTTAAATCTACTAATCGCATATGTTTCATTCATTCATTATTTACGGAGCTTTTTGTGTATTTCATGAAAGTTTAGAGTCAGTTTCAAACATTTTAAGAAAACGCAACAACCACGTGCTTGTAACCTCACTAGAAAGAAACAGGCTTGATGGCCAGTGTGAAACAGCGCGCGTAAAACTTGACTCGTTTTAAAATCCTCGTACCATAGAGGGTACTGTTAGGTCTAAATATAGCTAGCTAGAAAAACGTAATAAAATAGCTAACAGGCAGAGTTTTCTTTAGTATTGGTAGACGAAAAAAACTTATCTACAACGAGATTTACCTGTGTAAGACTAAAACTGCTACTTATTTCTGTTCACGTCATTGCAGACAACCTCAAAACACAAGAGAGCAATAGTAGAAACAAACTTTTTAGATATGACTTACCAAAGTTTTTTTCGCACGTGTCAACCATTTTAAGAAAAACCAACACGCACGTGCTTTTTACCACGCGTTGTTAAACTCGATCGATGGTCTGCGCTCGCGAGGAAGACATTATCAAATGTAATCGCTGAATGATGCATACTGCTATAGTCCGTTAGGGTGGGTAACGTCAGCGTTAAATATAGACTATCGGAAACAAGTTTATGTTCCTTTGAGTTTGTACACTTTATCTTTCGACGAAATACCGACGATGTGCCACAGACACGGTAGATGGAAGGTAGTGAGACTTCTTTCTTGCTTATTTTCAAACTTTAGTGAAAGGTTTTCTTCGAAACATCAAAGACGATCCCAAAATTTTCTCCCAGGCCTCCCCAAAATGGCCAACCTATAGGTAAATAGATCAACCGTCAAATACTTCTTTAAAAAATTTCTCACCACTCAAAAAAAAATACACTTGTCAAAAAAAATACTACCCCTTGTCAAAAAAAGCCCCTTACCAAAAAATTCGTCCGCCCTCTTGGTAACCAAATTTCTCCCTATTGTCAAAAAAAGACTGCCCCTTACCAAAAAATACTGCCCCTTGTCAAAAAAAATGTCGCCCTCTTGGTAATCAAATTTCTGCCTCTTGTCAAAAAAAAGACTCCCCTTACCAAAAAATACTGCCCCTTGTCAAAAAAAATGTCGCCCTCTTGGTAATCAAATTTCTGCCTCTTGTCAAAAAAAAAAGACTCCCCTTTACCAAAAAATACTACCCCTTGTCAAAAAAATGTCGCCCTCTTGGTAATCAAATTTCTGCCTCTTGTCAAAAAAAAGACTCCCCCTTACCAAAAAATACTGCCCCTTGTCAAAAAAAAAATGTCACCCTCTTGGTAATCAAATTTCTGCCTCTTGTCAAAAAAAAAGACTCCCCCTTACCAAAAAATACTACCCCTTGTCAAAAAAAAATGTCGCCCTCTTGGTAATCAAATTTCTGCCTCTTGTCAAAAAAAAAAACTCCCCCTTACCAAAAAATACTGCCCCTTGTCAAAAAAAATGTCGCCCTCTTGGTAATCAAATTTCTGCCTCTTGTCAAAAAAAAAAGACTCCCCCTTACCAAAAAATACTGCCCCTTGTCAAAAAAAAAATGTCGCCCTCTTGGTAATCAAATTTCTGCCTCTTGTCAAAAAAAAATTTCACCCCTTGGTAATTAAATCACACGAGTAACAAAGGCTGGTCTCGGTAAAAACTTACAGTTCCGGTCTTCAACCCGCTCCCCAACGGATTAAACACTTCATCACTTCTTGTTGTGTGATAAATTATTCTATCCAGAGACTGTCCTTTCTCTCACACGATCACCTTGTGATAAAACTATTTCTTACCCCTTACTTTCACATTGTCATCACTATCATCTCGGCTCAGACAGCAATATAAACATCTATTACCTACCTGATAAAAGCTACGACAAACATTATCTACCAGTTGTATAGCAACACCCTTTATCAATTATATATATATATATATATATATATATATATATATATATATATATATATATATATATATATATATATATATATATATATATATATATATATATATATATATATACACACCCGCCTCCTCCTACCCTCCTCCTCAATTCCTTATATAAAAAGTCATCCCACCATCTTGCCCCTGCATCACTCCTGCAGAGTTAATATATGTCTATAAATAACGTCTTCTTGTTATCTAAAAATAAACACTAATATATTACTATATAAAAAGTCATCGGAGTATTTTCCTATATAAAAAGTCATCACCAACGCCTGTTGCTCCACCTGCACACTGAGTATTTTCTTATATAAAAGGTCATCACCCTCCGCCTGGTGCTCCACCTCAATTCCTTATATAAAAAGTCATCTCGCCATCTTGCACCTGCACATTTTCCCTATATAAAAAGTCACCCCGCCATCTTGTCCCTCCAGAGCTCCTCCATCGCTCCTCCAGATTTTCCTTATATAAAAGTCATCCCGCCATCTTGCTCCTCCATAGCTCCTCCATCACATTTTCGTTATATAAAAGTCACGCGGTTGTAGACTGTATAAACAAACACACCAACACACGTAACAAAACAATTCCACAACACACAAAAATCCGCCCTAACCTAACCCCACCTGCTACATTACACCCGTACCTCGTCACCGACGTCTCTTCATTCCCACCTCTCAATGCTGGTCCACTCGCCTGCTACACCCCAAAAATGTACACAGATGCATCCTGACAACGTCACCACATCTCCCCTCAACATCTAAAATATCTCTCTTCCACATACAAAACCATACCACATCACAAAAAATATCACCCCTAACTGGTACATTACACCCATGCCTCATCACCCCCACCACAAAAAAAAACCTCCACTCGACCACAACACACTATTAGTGAACTAATATAGTGCTATATAAAAGTAACGGGTCACCACAAAGCGCCACCACATTTCCCTTATATAAAAAGGCATCCCGCCATCTTGCCCCTGCATCACTCCTGCAGAATTAATATATGTCTATAAATAACGTCCTCTTGTTATCTAAAAATAAACACTAATATATTACTATATAAAAAGTCATCTGCATCCGCCTACCCGCCTCCTCAATTCCTTATATAAAAAGTCATCCCGCCATCTTGCTCCGCCTGCCCTCCTCATAAGCCCTTATATAAAAAGTCACCCCGCCATCTTCCTCCGCCTACCCTCCTCCTCAATTCCTTATATAAAAAGTCATCCCGCCATCTTGCCCCTGCACATTTTCCCTATATAAAAAGTCACCCCACCTAATGCTCCACCTGCACACTGAGTATTTCCTTATATAAAAAGTCATCCCGCCTGATGCTCCACCTGCACACTGAGTATTTTCTTATATACAAAGTCATCCCGCCTGCTGCTCCACCTGCACATTTTCCTTATATAAAATGTCATCACCCTCCGCCTGATGCTCCACCTGCACATTTTCCTTATATAAAAAGTCATCCCGCCCTCTTGTTATCTCCCCTTGTTATCTCAAGTCCGCCATCTTGCCCCGCCTCTTCTTGTTATCTCAAGTCCGCCATCTTGCCCCATATAACCTCCCCTTGTTAGCTCAAGTCCGCCATCTTGCCCCAAATAACCTCCCCTTGTTAGCTCAAGTCCGCCATCTTGCCCCAAATAACCTCCCCTTGTTACCTCAAGTCCGCCATCTTGCGCCTGCAGATTGCGCTTATATAAAAGTCACGCGCCTGCAGAATTTTTGCTATATAAAAGTCACGCGCCTGCAGCGCGCCTGCAGCGCGCCTGCAGAATCCTAACCGTTTGGTACATTCTCTACTACTTACGCCCCATTCTTCTATATATCCACATTTCAAGAGCCTCAATTCTTTCTTCCAAATGCTTATTCATCGTCCATGTTTCTGCACCATACAGAAATGCAGAATATATATAACACTTTATGATTCTCAGTTTTAATTTGTGAGATAACTGTTTGGATGTCAGTATATGTTTCATGTTGTTGAATGTAGCTTTGGCCATTCCTATTCTCTTCTTGATTTCTGTTTCACATCTGCCATCTTCTGTTATTATATGACCAAGATATACGTAGCTCTTGACTTGTTCCAGGATTTTCCCATTTACGCTTATCTTTAATGTGGGTTTATCGTCTGTTTTGCTAATTATCATAGTTTTTGTTTTCTCAATATTAATGTCGAGTCCATATTCATGACTTATACTGTTCACTTGCTTCACTAGTTCTTGTAACTCCGGTTCGCTTTCAGCTAACAACACGGTATCATCTGCATATCTTAGGTTGTTTATTGACCTTCCACTGATGTTCAGTCCTGGTATTTCCTGTATCTGTTTGAAAAATTTTTCGGTGTATAAATTAAATAGGCAGGGGGACAGCACACAACCTTGTCTGACACCTCTTTTTATGTCTATGTATGGTGAATAATTCCTTCCCGATCTTACTGTGGCAGTTTGCTCCCAATAAAGGTTACTGAGTATTCTTATATCCTTTCCATCAATACCTATGTCTTCGAGGCATTCAATTATTTTCTCATGATGGACTCTGTCAAAAGCCTTCTTATAGTCAATGAAGCACATATACATACTTTTTTGGACCTCTGTGTATTTTTCTGCTAATATTCTTAGGCAAAATATTGCCTCACTTGTTCCACTGTTCCGTCTAAAACCAAACTGTTCTTGGATTTCGCTGTCTACTTTACTTTTTATTCTTTCCTGTATGATTTTGAGCAGTATCTTAATTGCATGACTCATCAGGCTGATTGTTCTGATGTCTGAACATTCTGTTGCATTTGGTTTTTTGGGCAATGTTATGAAAACTGATGTCTTCATGTCGTGTGGTATATATCCTGTATTGTATATATCGTTGCATAGATCTGTGATTATATCTATACCAAAGCTCTCCAGAGCTTCTATCATTTCAATTTTTATGTTATCCATGCCTGCTGATTTTCCTTTTTGTATCATATGAATGGCATTCTCTGCTTCTGATCTGAGAATGTTTGGGCCTTCATTAGAATCTGGTGATGGTTTTTTACCTCTGTTGTCCTCGAATAGTTCTTTTACGTATTCTGTCCATCTGTTTGATATGTCTTTCTCATCAAGTAATATTACACCATTTTTGTTCTTGATACAGCTTCCTCCTTGTGCAAACCGCGACCGATTTGATAATTTCTTTATTTCTTCATGCATATCTCTTGTCATGTGCTTTGCTTCCAAGTCTTCTGTTTCCTTGCATTTTGTTTCTATCCACCGTTCTTTTGCTTCTCTACACATAGTACGTATGTCATTGTCTATTGTTTTATATTCTGGAGTGTTTTTTGCTTTCTTTCTTTCTGCCATTTTATTCAAGATGTCATCTGTCATCCAAATTTGATTTTTCTTAGACTCCTTTTTAGGTAAATTTGCATTTGCTGATTGTATGCTTGTTTTTAAGCATTCCAATTTTGCGGTTGCTTTTTCTTCTGGGTTTTCTCTTCTATACTGCTCCATGCTTTCTGTCAATAACTGTTGATATTTATTTTTGACATCGATTAAATATTTCTGTTTTATATCTGGTTGTTTCAGCGCTGATATTTCTATCTGGGGTTCCTCCTGTCTTCTGTTTCCTGCTCTTTTCAGCTTTATATTTACTTTGATGACGACTGGATTGTGATCTGAATTTATGTCGGCGCCAGGATGTGTCTTTGCACTTGTGACACTGTTCTTAAATCTATGTTTTATCATGATAAAGTCGATTTGATTTCGTGTTACATCTCCTGGGCTTTTCCATGTGTATAATTTCCTTGGGTGGTGTTCAAAAAAGGTGTTACATATGACCAGCTGGTTTTCTTCACAGAACTGGATAAGTCTGTCTCCTCTATCATTTCTTGTCCCTAATCCATACTGTCCTACTATTTTCTTGTATTTTCCTTTTCCTACTTTTGCATTCATATCACCCATTACTATCAACACATCTGTAGATTTGACTGGTTTAAGTGTTTGTTGTAGCTCTTCTTAGTATTCTTCTATTTCTTCCTCGCTGTGATCTTTAGTTGGTGCATAAGTTTGTAAGATTGATATGTCGAATGGCTTTGCTCTCATCTTTAGTAACATCATTCTGTCATTGTGTGTCCAGTATTCACATACGTATTTTTCTAACTCCTTCTTTATCAACATTCCTACCCCTCTTTCATGTTTTTCTCCTCCTGAGTGTATAAGCGTGTACTGGTCTCTTGTTATGTAGCCTGTATCCAAAAGTCTTGCCTCTGCAACTCCCAGTATATCGAGTTTCATGTCTGTTGCCTCTAATATAAGATTGTCAAGCTTTCCTCCTCGGTTTAGAGTTCTAACATTCCATGTTCCTATTTTTAGGCTTCTCCTACTAGTTTTTAGGTGGTCTTTCTCAGAATGCACCCTTTCAACAGAATTTAAGGAACACTCGTCAATATGTACTTCCTTACTCATTAGAGGAGTTGCCTCTTCCCTGTTAATTTGTACAGTAGATTCTTCCCCAGGGGACAGAGAGTTCTCTACATATCGGTTCTTATCTTGTTGTTGTGATCCCATTACGTTCTGTAGGAAGTACGTGGTAAGGCCCCAATCTCTTCCACGGTGGCTAGCCATTGTCTTTTTCTATGTCCGACATGCCTCTAGTGCGTCACACACTTTGCTGTTTCGCTTTGCGAGCCGTTGATCTTCTCAGATTCCTCCGCCTCACTCACCGTCTCAGTCTTTGTGTACTAGGGATGGACATTCCCTTGAGTACGATTGCTCCTACTCCACCCATGTAGTTTAGCCAGTCAGCCAAGACTGTTGCCCGGGATGTGGCCACCGCCGTACACAAGCGGTATTCGAGGAGCCATACATGAGCTAGATAAAGAGAGGAGAACCAAATAGGATCCTGACTATCCTAAAAATGACATGGCTGTCTCTCACCGTGAGGTACTATCCCTCTCTCTTTATCCTACATCCCCATAATAATGGTTTAAGGGAAGTAATAAATAGAAATATAGATGGGGGTTAAGATGAGTCTTAAATCCCTTGTGTAAGTGACAGAGTTTGTATCGGGGTGAACGAATTGAGTTTCACGTGGTTTTGTGTTTGGGTGAGTTGTTTGTAAGCGAAGGTTCTGTTCTGTGTCGTGGAATGTAAACACGATGCCTAGTTATGATAGAAAGAAAGCGAATATTGCTAACCAATCAAATCGCCGCGAGCTTGCGTGTGAAGGGACCGGTTTCACGATGGTGTTCAGTAAAGAAAACGAAAGTTTGTTAATTCTAAGATGGATTCGTGTGTCGTACAAGTTAATGCAGTAACAGAAAGTGATGGCAGTTATTTCGGTTTTTGGAGGATAAGACCAGTTTTATTCAATCCAATGGAATAGTTGCTGTGAACTTTACTTTTGGAAAAAATTCAAGGTAAAGGTAAAAAGGATCCCGTTACACGCCCATTGAGGCATATTGGGAATATGGTGTTAGGCCCATATTATCTTGACCGTCGGCACACGAGGGGTGATGTGGTCGGCATCACGCCGGCCGCCTTAACCTTCCCAGAGTAGCTCTGGTACCCATTTAGGGCTGGGTCGACCCAGGAGCCGTTTGTGGCCTAAAAATTTTCCGCCTCATCTGGGGATCGAACCATAGACCACTGCGCTAGGAAGCCAGTGCACTAACCACTATGCTACCGCGGCTCCATAAGGTAAAGGTGCCAGCATGATAAAAACTGCTGTGTCGATCGTCTTTCAAAAATTGCTAAAAATCGAAATCAGAACCAATTATAGAAAACTTCATATGGAAAGAAAGCAGAAATTCTGGAAAGTGGAAGGAGATATATCAAAAAGTCATGGATAACAGGGTTGAGATGCATGAAGAAGATGTCTGAAACCCAGCTCACACAAACGTGCTTGAGACTGCAAAAGACACAGGCTGCAATTAAGCTGCGAAGCATTGCTTTCCGATACGCCCGCATTCGACCTATAAAAAGGAGCAGCGGACTATTCAAATCACACACACACAGCATAAGTCAGAAGGACAGAAAGAGAGAGACGCTCGTCAAGGCTGAAACCTTTAACATCTGTTGCCGTGCAGCGCTGTCTCACCAAATCGAGTATATTCTGGATTTTACATTTATCCTAAGAGGGTATGTAAATGTATGATTAATTCATTCGTTTTATTGCAGCTTATTTTCATAGAATTGTATCAGGATCAGACCAGAGGACTGAACTGAACTTAGTTATTCAGACTTGGTGCTTGTCTGAGGTCGGGTTTTTGGAACAGCAGTTATAGAGGGAATATTTCCTATTACGTAACAGGTTGTTCCTTCTCTTTTCCTTTTCTGTCATTGCTTTGTAATTGTGAACTTACAGCAGTTTACAGGTAAGATGGCGGATATGGCCAAGTTACGAGCTGCCTGGCGCGAGGCTGCTCAAGACATGGGAATGGATAAGGAGGAGACTAAGGCCTACCTGATAAGGGAAAATGATAGGTATATTCAGCGAGAGAAAGAGAAAGAGGACAGGGCAGCCGCCGCAGAAGCAGCGGAGAGGCAGGCCAAGATGGAACTTCGGAAATTGGAAGCACAGGAGAAGGCAGCAGAAAGGGAAGCACAGGAGAAGGCAGCAGAAAGGGAAGCACAGGAGAAGGCAGCAGAGAGACAGCATGAACTTGCCATGCGTTCTCTGGAACTGCAGTACCGAGCTTCAGAAGGCAGTTCAGCTAATGGAGGTTCACCCGGAGCAGGAGTACGAGACACCTCAGGAAACAGAGGGCCCCGGATGGCAGCCATGAGCTTCCCATTTTACTCGTTCTCTAACGGGAATGAAAAGATTGACGTGTTCTTGGAGAAATTTCAAAGGATGGCAAAGGCATACGGGTTGGATGAGAATCTTTGGTGCCTAAAATTATCGCAATCACTCAAAGGTCATGCGTATGACGTCTATTATAAGCTGCTCATAGATGACCAGAACAACTTCGAGGCACTGCGAAACGCTTTACTGCAAATATTTCAGTGGACTCCCCGTAAATGCCAAACCATGTTCAGGGAGAGCAGGCCGGAGAAGGGAGAGAGTTTTGCTCAGTTTGCAGAGCGGGTGAGAAATTACCTAACTCGCAAGAGGGACCTGTCAGGACTGGCGAAAACTTTTGAAGGGTTGGAGGAGCTAGTTCTGTGTGAGCAAATTAAGGCAAACATGTCCCCCGACTTGAGGCGGTATCTAGCAGAGCAGGGCGCACAGCAACTGGACCAAATTATTCTGTTTGCGGAAAGGTTCCAGACAGCACAGGCCGAAGTACTGGGACAGAAACGGAAAAACCCAGACCTGCCAGCCCCAGACCAAGGAGCTTCATCGTCGCAGTCGGCTACTTCACCAGCTCATCAGCAACCAGGGCCTTCTCGCAAGGAGCCTCATCCTGGTTATAACTTGCGCCCCCAGCCACATAACCGAGCACAGCCGACACCATCTCAGGAACCCGCTAGGAACAGGGGAGATAATGAGAAGTATTGTCAGAATTGTAGAACCACTTCCCACTGGACATCACGGTGCATGAAAAAACCCCAGCTCATCATGCAGCTCGTTTAAGGCCGGTGAGAGTGACCAAAGGGAATAAGTGGGAACCTGTCAAGGCAGAGAAGTTGTTCTCTAACAGTGGACCAGCCGTAGTGAATGGAACAGCCACTACGTGTTTATTTGACAGCGGGCTTACATACCCCAGTATCGTCGCTCGTCATTTGGTGAAACCCGGGCAGTGGACCGGAGAAATAGTTGAGATTGGTGGCATTTTGAGAAGAGGTATCTCACAGCGGTTGCCCGTAGCCAATATTGAGGTGAAATGCAAGTTTGTGTCTGGCACCATCAAGGCAGCTGTAATGGCACAGCCAGCACATGATTTCATCCTGGGAAGCCCATACATAGTTTTGGGAAACCCAACCACACCGATTCTTGCTAACGCAAGAGGGCCTACTGCTGGCCAGAGAAGTGAAAGGGGAAAGCCCCAAATTCACGGAGCCCCACGGGAGCTCAAACATCCTTGTCTTGCAATGAAGAGGATAGAAGCCTCCAAAGACAGTGGAATGTTATTTACAGAGGCGTATTCGCCTGTCAGCCCTGTTCAGCCTAAAGGTCACACAGTGGTGACGCCTCTGATTTCAGAAGCACCTTCTTTTTCGTCGGGAATTAGGCCCCCGATGGTATCACATCTCTCAAGGGAGGGAAATACTGACAAGAAGGAACATGTGCACGGTTCTTCAGTCAACCGCAACCAGTTACACCCTGTTACGGCGATGTCTGGCCAAGCCAGTCAGTCTGTTTCAAAACACCGGGAGGTCGCACCATTTGGTAATCATTATTTACCACGCGCCGCCTGGAAAATTCGTGGGCGAAGGAAACACACGAGAGGGAGGAGGAAGGGCGACCAGTCAAGTTGCAGTCGCCAGGAGTAAATCACCAGGCGTGACCCTCACAATCCAGTGCTTGCACAGATTTTCAAGGATATGGAGAGGGGCCTCTATGACAATCCTAATTATGACAGTGATTAGATCGGGATTTAGATCTAGATACGGGCCAGTGTGAAACCCAGAGATTTCAGTGATTTAGCACGGATTCCCGCACTTCAAAGGGGGGACTTATGTGATGCTGCACTGTAATTCTGTCTTTCAACCGGCCCGATTCTGCCGTCTATTTTGTATTTTCACAATTTTTTTCTTCTCATTTGTATATATATCGTGTTTGGTATTTTTGAGTAGGTAATTAAATGGGGTCGTTTTATGATGGTAGGTTTATTTTACACTCGACCAGTTTTACTTTCTTCTGATTTTCCGCGATTTTTCGTTGTTTACGGAAATCGCTATTTTTCGGGCACGCCTGTATGACGCGTCAGAAACGCACGTGGACGTGATGTTGGACACGCGGTTTGCGCGGTTTCAAATCTGATTGGCGCATTTCGTAGTTATTTTATTTTTCTAAGCATTTCCATTGGTCCGAGTGAAAGCTTAGGTTATGCGTAGGAAGGGAATCCGCGGTGGCGGTTCGCTTGTATATATTGAGATAGAAAATTGCGGGCAAGTCTCTATCGTAAGAAATAATTGTCAGCCGTCAGACTTCGTATTATCGTCTCCACTGTGGGAACAAAGCGGTATTGGTATGTAGTAATTTTATTATCGTTTTACTTATTAGTGGGTTTTTGAGAAATTCGCCCGTAGTTAATTTCTTCGGGGACATTAACTTTTAACTTCTAAACGATAGTGCCATCCATTATCATCTTTGAAGAACGATGTAAATGTAACAGTGTGCTTATTCTTTCTATGATTTTGGCAGTAGTTAGGAACGTGCGAAGTTATAAGCTACACGTGTGCTCATAGTTGTAGAATGTTATGTAAAACCACCATTTATTCCTGTGTATTTACAAATGTAATTTTATTGGGAATCGATTGTATGTACTAAATTTTATTATGCCTTAAATGTAAGAAATGCAGTCGGAGAGTAAAGATGTATGTTATAATAAGTGGATTATACTGCTTAGAGGAGTAAACTATTCCTATAGCGAGATTTCATTTAATTTTGGAGTAAGTAGGAAACCTCATGGGTAACGTTAAAGGAGTTCCCTAGTTGAAATGTTGGGACACGTGGTTAGCTATGCGTAACAGCCACGTAATATGTCAGACAGGTCGGGAGGTTTTTGTTTACCTACCTGGCAGGTTTAAGAGAAGGGGAGTAGAAGAAGCGTGAGATAGAGAGACACATGGGTAGGATTATTTTATGTATTGTGGTTCAGAACGAGAGAAGGGGAGTAGGAGGAGTGAGATTTAAGTGCCACGTGAGTAATATTATTTTATGTATTGTTCTACATGACGAGTGAAGTACTGAGTAAGGAAGTTATAAAGATTAATGGGTTAGAGATGCGTTATGTTGGAGTTGGTATACTGTAGCAAAGTTGATTTTGCTGGGGAGGTTATGATGGTATCCTAAAAGAATGAAAAGGTGTCTGCTTTAACCGTGTGAGGTCAAGCACATGTAGGTCTCTGACTCTATAAATGATGATGATGAATTATGTGCAGAGAACCTACCGCTACCTCCCTAGGTCTCACACGGTCACTATTCTGGCTCTAGTGTATGGTGTATGGTGTACCTAGTGTCTAGGGGAGAAATGAAATGATGGTACACAACAGTCAAACACTTTAAGTTTCTATAAAGAAGATAATAAAACTAGCAGTTAAGTTTTTCTTTAACAAATCTTCTTTACAATTTATTTTGCCTGTCCATTCATAGCTTGTGGACAGGTCTTGGAAAATAAGGACAAGATAGTTTACAGAAAAAAACAATTAAAATGTTGGGACAATTTGCCCAATAACTAAAAAGTTATTATGTATTTATATATATATATATATATATATATATATATATATATATATATATATATATATATATATATATATATATATATATATATATATATATATATATATATATTCTTCTTCTTCTTCTTCCATCCTTAGCCATCAACCGGCAAAGCAGTATGTGGCCAGTACGCCTAGTGGCGTCTTAGGGCAACAACAAATTGATCACTCTATCGCTGTTTCCACCACGCCTAGTGGCGTCTTTGTGGAACAAAAACAGACCAAACAATCTATCATTGTTTCCGTAATCAGATTGGTTGGCAAGCAGGTGATCAGCCCACTGTGCGAAGTTTTTACGGGATGGGGTAAACAGCCCCATGCCCATACCCTCCTTAGTCGCTTTTTACGACATGCGTGGTAGGGTGCAGTGTTACTATTCTTTGCTCCCCTTTCGGGCCCCGGTAACACACGGGTGGATATATATATATATATATATATATATATATATATATATATATATATATATATATATATATATATATATATATATATATATATATATATATATATATGTTTCCTGTATGAAATATTAAAAGAATTCACGTTATTCATATAACCGGGAGAGTCACTGTAGATGAGGGCTGTAGTTCATCCTACCCCCATAAATGTCCTGTGTATTGTTTTGAAACACAAGAAAATGTCAGAGATGCCCCAGATGTCTAACACATCACCTGGGAGTCCTTGATGAAAGATATCTCACTGTGTAGTTGCAGAAAGTTCAATTTCACCACTCGCCAAAGCTCCTACTGGTATATTCGACAGCATATAAGACTGGTTGGAGACTGGTTGGCGTTTATTAGTACTCAGCAGGTTTCCTGTCACCAGCCGGCAACAGGAACATAGACCCTCTGCAACAAAAGGACACCCTGGCCTTTTATCTCTGATCACTTATTCTAACACTTAATTTCCTACGTGGGTATGGGGTCAGCCTCACGTGCCTTACAAGTGCACTAACCCCGAATTGTACAGGACTCCCACCTTGCTGTGACCACACCTCAGGTCCTTGTAGTAGATACGCCACTGTACGTTCACATACTTTTCCTCAATACAATAATGTGGGGTAACCACATTTCATTTGTTATGATATTCTCTTCTTTTCTTGTCAATTATATTTGCTTCAGGCATGTAAACAGTGTTCATTGAACACAGAGGCTTACTAATCTATGCTAATACAATATTATGACAACATAATCATAACAACATACATCAGTTAGATACCGTTTAATGTGAGGACTCAACAATGTCTGCTCCCGACATGTCATTCACTTTTTCCCAATAGCAATATCTAACTTTGTAGTTGGACCCCTTACTTACTTACTTAGTCATCCCCCTTCTACCGTGAGGTGTAGAGGTTTGGAAGAGAGAGCGCCAGACTATCCTATCGGCTGTCTTCCTCCTGGCCTGGTTCCATTCTAGTCCTCGATCCTTCAAAGATTGTCTAATGTTGTCCTCCCAGCGGACTCTGGGTCGTCCTCGGGGTCTGGATCCTTGGCTCTTTGTTTCCCATGCTTGTCGTGGTATCCGATCTTCTCCCATTCTGCAGACATGGCCAAACCATCTTAATTGGGACTGTTCTACTTGGGTTTGCAGGGGGTAGGATTTAAGGCCTTGACGTATCGTCTGGTTGCGTACCATGTCTCTTCTTGTTACTTCAACCACCTTCCTCAGATACCTCATTTCTGAGGTTTGGATCTGGCTTTTATGGGTTGTAGTCATTGCCCATGACTCGCAACCGTATGTCAAGACTGGGACATAGGTGGAGCGGTATACAGCCATCTTCGTTTTCTTACCAACCTCTCTCTTGCTGAGGAATCCTCGATTTATGCCTGAAAAAGTCTCCCAGCTGCTGCTTTTCGAGTGGCCAACTCTTCTTTGATGCCTCCCTTTCGGTCTATAATAGCTCCGAGGTATTTAAAGTGGTCGACCTGCTCCAGGACCTGTTCTCCCAGCTTAATCTGATGTTTTCTTTCTTCTCGTGATATCACCATGGATTTTGTTTTAGAGCTGCTTATGACCATCCCTCTCTTCTCCAGCTCTTCCTTCCAGACTTGCAGGTTGGATTGGAGATGTGCCTCTGATTTAGCAATCAGGGCAACATCATCAGCAAATGCTAGCTCCGAAATATAGACCTGTCTCATCTTCCAGTACCCCACTGAATACTTTCTTGTTCTCTCCTTACATGCCTTGATGACATCGTCCATAAGGAGTATGAAGAGGTAAGGTGATAGGATATCACCTTGTCTTACACCAGTGGTGGTCCTGAACTCTTCCGACTTATGGTTTGCTGTCCTCACATAATTTCTGCAAGACTTGTAGAAGCTCTGTATAGCATGAATCAGAGGTGCTGGAATATTCTTCCTTGCCAAACATTCCCAATGTTTGCTCCAGGGGACCCTGTCAAACGCCTTTTCCAGATCTACGAAACAAAGATGCATCTCACTCTTATACTCAAGGGCCTTTTCACTCAGCTGTCTGAGTGTGAAGATTAGATCTTGAGTACTTCGGTTTGCTTGGAATCCGCACTGGACCTCATCCAATTGTGGCTCAGCTAGGCGTCGGAGTCTCTGCTCTAGGATTCTAGAGTAGATTTTACCAGGGACACTGAGAAGGGATATGCCTCTATGGTTTCCACACTGTCGATTGTCACCCTTTTCGAAAATTGGTGTTATGATGGCAATCTCCCAATCCTTTGGTATGGTCTTGTTGTACCACGCTGCCTGTAAAACCCTTAAGAGTAATAGGTCGCCTGATGCTCCCATGAACTTAACCATTTCTGGTGTTATACCATCATGCCCTGCTGCTTTGCCCATCTTGATTTTCTCCAGTGCTGCCTTCAGTGTAGTTGGACCAAACATATTAAATTTCATAAAATATCCTTACCACAATCAAGAAATATATAAACAAATGACGCTGACTGTGTGAAGAAATGGCCTCAGCTTCCTCCGAACTGCACAGACTGTGAATTTATTCTTTATTTAAGTTTAGAATTAACACAGCTGTTTCTCAGCGTATCTGAATACAATTTTTAGTTCAACTGGCAATGAATAGTCAAAGCCTTTTGCTAATATTTACTAGCACTGGCCAATCGAAACGTTCGACTACTTGAATTCAAAAGCAGTTTGAATGAAAAACCAAAATAATTTCGAACAATTTCTGCGTCTGGTGGTCGATTGGCCAGTCTGCTTTTGTCACGCCCAATACAAAAAGATGTTTCGTTTAGGATTACATTTTTCCTACCGCTCCCCTTTTCAGTCATACTCTTTTTACCCAAGCAAATCTGAATGTACCTCCCTGCCTCTTTTCCAAGCTCGCGTCCCCCTAACGTTACAAAAAACATAAGCTGGAACGCCAGTCTGTCTGGTCCAGTGTCCGTAGATATTAGTATTTCTTCAATAACTTCTCTAATTCTAGGACTATCATATTATTTAAAGTACATTCTTACTCAGCGAACTCTACGTCATACTACCATATAAGTTTTATGGGGAACTTCATAATGGTTTAACTTTTCCAATTTTTGTCATCGTCAATCGTCAAATAAAATTTTACACAAGTCCGCCATCTTTCCTCTCCTTCATCTCGCTAGCATGTATTTTTTTCAAATAACTAACTTGTTTTAGTTACGTCAGAAATGCTACCACTAGGAGGAAAATAAAATTGTCTGCGTGGTTTTGCCTTGGCTGGCTTTTCCGCAGTGTGTGTATATGCGTTGCAGACTGTGTCAGCAAAGCAGGGTGTTGACGGGATCGGGTTAAGAATTGGCGTTAATAATTAGTATTGTATCGTGTAATACTACCAAACAATGTAAGGATTACTACTAATTTTGCGTTAAAGTTGACAGAAAGCGTTAATTCAGATAGTTATTTTGCGGCACGCTTCCGCCAATCGTTAATTATAAGGTTAGACTACAAAGTTTATGCAGCAGATCGGGCAAATGTTAAATATTAGTAGTGTTTCTCGAAAACGAAACTAAAAGCGTGTCAGACTATTACCGTGAAATCGGTCTATAGGCTTAGCACTGTGCAAAAAGCAGCGCTGCTGGCGTCGAAGATGCCAACCGTCAGACACATGCGGGCTAATGTATTTATTATCGTTTTATGCCTAAATCGTACTGAATTGAGCGTTTATTCTTGCAGATTTTGCTACACACCTCCCATCCTAAAACATGCATTCATATGCAGGTTATAATGTGCGAGATAACTTAGCTTCATGAAGTCTTACTCGTTTTTCTGATCTTCATCATAAGGATGTCTGCTTAAAAAGTCTGCACCAATGTTCAAAGGGCCGGGAATGTATTCTATCAGAAATGAGTATGGTTACAACAAGAGAGACCATCTCAATAATCTGGAATTTTCATGCTTGGCCTGTGACAAGAACACTTCTGACAATAAATTCTTTAGTCAAGTCAGGCAATTGCAACACTGGCCTGCTTGTAAGCTTCTCTTTTAACTCCTGGTAAGCCAATTCACACTGTGCTGACCAAATTATAGTATCAGGTTGACCTTTGCGAGTTAAATCGGTCAGAGGAGCACATATAGAGTTAAAATGTTTGATATACTTTTGGTAAAAACCACACAGAGACACGAAAGATCGCACATCTTTTTTTGTTTGTGGTCTAGGTGCTCTTCTTAATTTTTCCAAATTCTTGGGATCAGGGGTCATGCTAACCTGATGTACTATATGTCCCAAGAATTCCAACTCTTTACAACCAATACAGCATTTTGTTGGCCTAGCGGTTAAGTTAGCCTTTCTGAGTCTATCAAACAGCATATTCAAAGAGGTAACGTGTTCCTCAAATGTTTCCGTAGTGTGACCGTGTGGCCAGAAAGGTGTAATTTTTGACTGAGTAATAGTTGTCGATCTCGTCGACGGTGTATATTTGTGCTCATGTTGGCATTATTCCACGAGAAGGGGCGATTTAAACGAAACACACCTTTGCCACCCATGAAGTAGACAAACGTGTGAGACGCAGATGTAACAGGAGACAGACATCGGTTGTTAGACATCCTGGCGCGGTCTGATAACACATCTTGTTGAGCACTAAAACCGTGAGGTGTGACTCCAGGCAAGTGATATCGTGGGAATGTAATCATTAGTGGGCGGACCTATTGTGGACGTCTAGGAAGATACTCTTGACTAAGATGTGATCTCATGTCATCCATACTGAGCATAGGACTCCTGATTTGCTCCCTAGAGGGATGGGTGGAGTCTTCCCTGACATTTTGACGTGGCGGCTATCATGTGGTGCATGGTTGGAGATGCAGATTTAAAACTGAAACAGTGAGAGGCTTCAGTGAGAGAGCTGAGAAGTAGCCAGATCGTTCTTGTGCAAAATGCGCCCTCGTACGATAACCAACTGAGGCCTTGGGCTTTTGCATAGTTGCGTCTGTGCTAGGAGAACTAACGACATAGAGAGAGTCCAGCAGTCTGTGCTGGGTTATTAGATTATTATTTATTTATTATTATTCCTTTGACCGCCGACCGACTAAGCAGTCTTCGGCCATAACACCTTGCGGCGTCATTAGGGCAACAAGAAATTGTCCGTTGTTCCGTCACACCTAGCGGCGTATATTGGTACAACAGACTTTTAATTGTTGTTTCTGTGATCAATGTGACAAGCAAGCGGTAGATCAATCCGCTGTGCCCCGAACTTGCCCTCATGTGTACTCTTCTCCTGTCGCCAT
Source organism: Oreohelix idahoensis (assembly GCA_024509875.1). NCBI lineage: Eukaryota > Metazoa > Mollusca > Gastropoda > Stylommatophora > Oreohelicidae > Oreohelix > Oreohelix idahoensis. The sequence goes on from JAMPIV010012872.1 coordinate 570,055, forward strand.
AAAACCATTTCGCCATGCCTCCCAGACTCCCGTCCAGCCAAAATCCTTTCGGGACCGAAGGTCCTCGAAAAAGGGCAGTCTGGCACAGACACAGTTCCCACTCACTGCCTCTACTGCGCTGGGAGGACCCGGCAACCGGGACCACACACAGCCTTGAGAGGACAAAGATCGCCTTAAAGTGGGTTATTAGATGGTGTTACCTAAATAGCTTGGTTATATGGTGTTGCTTAGGAATTGTCTTCAAAGTAAACTTGCGGAAAACATTGTTTCTGTATAATTCTTGTGCTAACTGATAGGGTTTCATTAATAAAAGTGGGACCCCTGTCATCAAGAGTTTTTCTGTGACTGCGGAACGTGTGTGAAAGTAGGCCAGAGAGAGTGACGACAACATTACACACAAATCCTTATTCTCCTTCACACATCGTCTTTGCACCGTCACAAATGGCGTCGTCGGCAGGATACTGACAGACAGTGTAGTGTAGAGTCATACGCGGAATGTTCAATGTTGCAAGAGAGCACTATAACCAGTGAGCACCAAGGATACCTGAGCTAAACCTTGCAAGAGTATACAACACCCAGCACAGACGGAGCAGCACATCTGCCTAGTACATCTCCCCAGTGAAGATTCGCACCACCATAGGCCTAGCAAAGAATCGCACCACCGCATGAAGATTCGAAGCACCATAGGCCCATTGAAGAGTCGCACCAATGTAGGCCAGGTGAAGAGTTGCACCAACGCAGGCCCAGAGAAGAATCATACCACCGTACATCCATTGAATACCTTATCAAGCCAGGGACCAGCCTTTTGCAGTTATATCAATTTTCCTGCAATAGTATCCTCGCTAATGATACTCCATCACAACAAACAGGCACACTATTGCTACGCCAGTGTTATTATGCCAAACCGGTGGCCGATCTACCACGACTGACATTCAGCCAGGGACTCAATCGTATCACCAGGCAGCACCTGAAACTGCTACACGCCACAACAGAGAAGAGAAGACAAGAGCAAGCAAAAAAAAAAAAATAAGAGACACTTTCTATTATTTATTGTAATATTATAATAAGTGTTTTCTTTCCATCTGTTTTTGCATTGTATTGTACTAGGTTAGGGTAGAGCAGAGATGTCAACTCAGTGCGCAGACGCAACATGCCGGTCAGAGCCTGGGAGCACCTCGACAGCTGAAGGTGGCTCCCGTGAAGAAATCCTCACACAAGGAGAGAGCCCGAGCAATGCGCATGTAAAGGTGATTTACATAACAGTGCCGGAGGTAAGAAGATTTGGTGAAAAGGCAGGCCCCACTTGGCAAGAGTTTGTGAAAGAGGTAAAAGCTGCATGGAAGGTAGGGCCCTTAACTGTAGAAGATAAGTTAGACATTGTGTGGACTAACGTTACAGCAGTGGTCTCTAGGGAATTACGGATACGTGGCGGAGCCAAGGCCAGCCCTGAGAAGTTACTCGAAATAGTGGAAGAAGCCTACAGTGAACGACAACTAGTCAATGAGATGACTAGGGGTTTCTATGCCATGAGACATGGGCCTAGCTTATCAGTAATGGAATTCTCTCACATGTTGCATGAATTATTTCTGAGATTGAATGCAACGCGCGTGGAGAAAGGCTTGGCTCCCGCAGACCAATCCATGCTCAGAGATCATTTTATTGCCCAGCTTAGTAATGATCTGAGCAGGACATTTGTGAAGGAACATGTGCTAAAGAATCCTGGTGTTTCATTTAGGGAAGTTAGGGACTATGCCCTTTTCTGGGAAGGCAAAAAGCATGATGCACCAGTGCAGGTAGCCAGTGTAGAAGCCCTCACTGAGAAGGACGAACTCGAAGCTGAAGTAGCTCGCCTAAAGTCCAGATAGCACAGCTAGCACAGAGTATGGCGCCAGCACAAAAGGAGACGCGAAGACAAAGGAAACAGTGCCAGCCGTGTGAAAACCTAGAGCACAACCAAGGTTTGAATCAACTGGAACCAAAACTAGACCTTCCTGTTGGTGAGAGTCAGGCAGTTGATAGTGAACGCAGTGATTTAGAGGTAAGTAAAAACACAGATGCACCAGCAAGGCGGCAAGGATTCTGTAAATGGTATAATGTCGACAAAGGATTGGGATTTATTACACTGGATGATGGAGGTGTTGATGTTTTTGTGCATCAGACTAAGATTTTCAGAAAGGGATTCCGTAGTCTGGAGAGAAATGAGAAAGTAGAATTTGACAGCAAACCATCTGTTCAGAGCAATGAAGCGGTCTTTGTATGCGGCATTGGCGGCCAGGAATGTAAGGGCAGCAGGAGGCGACCCATGGCACAGAGGAAGCCTAGAAAAATAAGATGCTACAATTGTGGAGACTTTTCAGACCACATGGCTGCCAAGTGCCCTCGGGGCCCGCTTCCGAAGCGCTGTTTTCAGTGTAAGTCCCCAGAGCACTTGATATCGGTTTGTCCCTCAAAGAGCGCCCTCTCTAAACGTACCGACACATCTCGGTTGCCTTCAGGGTGCAGGCCAAGAGATGGCCGTAACAACTGTTACCTTAAGGGCGCCAAGAAAAGCAGTCAACGTTCAGAAGAGGAAACTCATCTTAAACAGATAGGAGGGAATACACACCGACGCTCTGGAGAGGACACCAATCTAAATCAGATTGTGGGGAATGCATGCCAACATCGACGGAAAACAAGTGTAAAACACGTTGGAAGCAATCCACCGCCAAAGCCGACAACTGCAGGCACTAACTCGCTGAACTCTCAATCAAGTAGCGACGCTGTACGAGCGTACAATTCTCCCAGACCACGACAAGCAATCAGACATAAACGTGGAACTGACAATAAACATGTGACCGTGTGGCCAGAAAGGTGTAATTTTTGACTGAGTAATAGTTGTCGATCTCGTCGACGGTGTATATTTGTGCTCATGTTGGCATTCTTCCACGAGAAGGGGCGATTTAAACGAAACACACCTTTGCCATCCATGAAGTAGACAAACGTGTGAGACGCAGATGTAACAGGAGACAGACATCGGTTGTTAGACATCCTGGCGCGGTCTGATAACACATCTTGTTGAGCACTAAAACCGTGAGGTGTGACTCCAGGCAAGTGATATCGTGGGAATGTAATCATTAGTGGGCGGACCTATTGTGGACGTCTAGGAAGATACTCTTGACTAAGATGTGATCTCATGTCATCCATACTGAGCATAGGACTCCTGATTTGCTCCCTAGAGGGATGGGTGGAGTTTTCCCTGACATTTTGACGTGGCGGCTATCATGTGGTGCATGGTTGGAGATGCAGATTTAAAACTGAAACAGTGAGAGGCTTCAGTGAGAGAGCTGAGAAGTAGCCAGATCGTTCTTGTGCAAAATGCGCCCTCGTACGATAACCAACTGAGGCCTTGGGCTTTTGCATAGTTGCGTCTGTGCTAGGAGAACTAACGACATAGAGAGAGTCCAGCAGTCTGTGCTGGGTTATTAGATGGTGTTACCTAAATAGCTTGGTTATATGGTGTTGCTTAGGAATTGTCTTCAAAGTAAACTTGCGGACAACATTGTTTCTGTATGATTCTTGTGCTACCTGATAGTGTTTCATTAATAAAGGTGGGACCCCTGTCATCAAGAGTTTTTCTGTGACTGCGGAACGTGTGAAAGTAGGCCAGAGAGAGTGACGACAACATTACACACAAATCCTTATTCTCCTTCACACATCGTCTTCGCACCGTCACAGTAGCAATGAGGATATCATCCATAAAATTCGAAATACATGGATTTTTCAGGGGATCCAGCAATTTTCGCATCATCCTAGAAAACACACTCGGGGCATTTTTCAAACCAAATGGTAACATGTTGAACTCATAATGACCTTCCGAGGTGCTAAAGGCTAAATAAGGTCGAACCTCAGGCTTTACTGGAATCTGGTAATAGCCTTTGCTAGGATCCACCTTAGAAAAATATTTTGCCTTGTTTAGCCTGGCAAAAAGTTGAGTAGTATCAGGTAATGGATCCACCTGACCTTCTGTGACAGCATTCAGTTTCCTGTAATCTATGCACAGTCTATGTTCTCCTGATGGTTTCCGCAACAAAACCACACAGGAACTGTAAGCAGACTCACTGTGAGAAATAATCCCTTCTTTTAACAAATAATCAATCTCCTCTTTCAAAGCTTTTTCCTTAGCAAACGGAATAAAATAGGGCCTCCTACAGATGGGTGCTGGGTCTAGTAGTTTCATATCATATGACAACAAATTCGTGTGCCCCGGTTTATCCGTTAACACATCTGTATGTTTCTCAAGGACCTGTTGAACCTTCTCCTTCTGTCCTTTTGTCAGGTGATTACTGATTTTCACCTGTGCAAACGTTTCACTGGTTTTCAGTGGATATTCAACCGAGGAGAGAGGTTCATTCTTCATCTCGGTTGCGATAGACAAGGCCATTAAATGTGTTCCCTCCTGGATTTGTCTGTCCAGATATTTCTTCAAAAGGTTCACATGATAGACTTTCTCCTTTCCCTTTTTGTCTATCTTATAATTTGTTCTGGATACCTTTTCCAAAACTGTATATGGCCCTTGCCATCCGATCTGAAGTTTATTGTTGCTGCCTGGCAACAGAAGAAGTACCTTCTCCCCTACAGCAAGTTCTCTATCCTTCGCTTTCTTATTATAATAAGCAGTATGCTTTTTCCTGGCTTGTCTCAAATTTTCATTTGCCAGTTTCCAACTAGTTTTTAAACGAGTGGTCAGTTCGTTCACATATTGGTATGATGAGGTAACAGTCTCCTCTGCCTTTTCATCTGTCCAGGACCTTAACAGAATTACATATGGACTTTTAATTTTTCTGACATAGTATTTGTCAAAGAACTGTTTAAGCCCCAGTATGTCAGAATACTGTATGATATATGACGATGGGGTGTGGCGTGGGTGTAGATGACAATCAACAATGGCTCGTAGGAATTAACCCAACACCACTGGTACAGTTCCAGACATTTATTAGACTGATACATACATCATGGAAATCAAGTACATGTAGCAGCATTCTGACTCACGTGTTCACGAAATGACTCTGCACGAACACACACTAACAGTTACATATAAAGTACTCGGTGCGGCATACCTTCCTCGCACAATCATAACACCATCCAGGTGTGATCCACTTATTATCAGTGGTTGGCGGCATTAAACCTCGCCATCTAGATTCTCTCCGAATCTCATCCAGGCGGGAAACCAACAACGCCTGTATTATTCCAATAACGCTACGAAGGCGGGAAACGCGTCGCCTTTCTTACAGTAGCTCTAGGGGCGGACACTGCAACGCCCTATACTGTTCTCCACGAACATATATAACAATATGGTTCCAACAGGAACACTTCGAGGCGGTATAATAATCTTCGCCTAAACACTATGTAGGACCTACACAATATATATATATATATATAATAACTCCTCACATATTCGAATAATCACATATGTGGTTCTCCACAGTCATACAATACGAGCTTCCAGCTCGGCTTCCAAATCACAGACTAACTCAGTCACACTCGACTTGTATTCACTTCATGCTTTCTACCACGCATGTACAAGTCACCCCATGTTGACATAAAGTCAGACATGAACTCACTACTTGAGTTACACTTAACCAAGTGTTAACAACAGTTCAGTGACCCTTCACACCAAACACTATCATCATTCATACTCATGAAAATGTTCTGTGACATCCACCCCCTCTCCAGATGGAAAACGAAGTTTTGCACCGAAGAGCACACGCCACAGAACCCCTCATGTACCAACACATAATTGGATGCAGACATACGGTCATACTGAAGCAGTTGTCATATTACAGTGACTGGAACACTTATACACTAAACGATGGGTGAGTCACACTCTAACCCATACCACAGTTCTCCAAACTACCTATCACATGGAGCAAATGCTTACACCATACTGTCATAAAATACCACTAAATTCAAACAAATTAATTATGTAAATGCATAAAAATACATGCCAGATCACAAAATTTCCCAAAGTCAGCTATAACTGAAGGGGCTATTATTCTACAAAATATGCTGATTTGTCTACACCTGGCACTCATAATAGCATAAGCTAGACGTCAGCTATGCTTTCATCAGAATTACATTACTGAAAACAAAATAATTACCGTTTCATTGTCAAGGTAAGTGTTACAAACAATATTACATCTCACTGTCAAAGATGCAGGTCTTCTACTCAGCAATAACTGATTCTCTTTGGGTTCACAAAAAAAGAATGCATCAAACTAGTTTATCCATTACCATTCCACCATTACAGTATGAACTATAAATCACTTCCAACCAAAATGAGACAAACTATACAGGTGTATACAATTATACAACCGTTTCGAAAAAAATCTCACATATCAGCTACTTTTATCAAAATTACATCATTGCCTGAAAATTATCAACAATGTCTTTCAAAAATGTAAAGTCTAACCCACAGTAGTACCTCAGCTAGGTACAGTACAGAAAAATATTTAACAACAAATCAAGTTGCTTTACTACTATGTGTATCTCTCCCATGAATGTCATGAATAAATCCCAATAAATTTTTAAGACTATGCTCATGTCGAGCATGAGTTTTCCAGCAACTTGATTCTCTAAGGAAAACGAGATTTAATATTTCCATTTACAATAACTGCAATATAAATAGCTATCATCCAGGTCATGCCTTCAGCTATGACTGTATAATTGTTGATATTTACAAATAACTAACCTCATGAGGCAGAATCTCAATCCACCAACATAAACATGCCCGAAAATTAATCATACCAATGTGAAATGTATGCACTCAATCCATATACAATCGTTCGGTACCATGACAAGATTACATAAATCAAAACTTTACATTCAATGCAATATAGCATAACCAAACAACTAAGAACATCATCAACACAGTAATGTGCTCCAGCATCTGGTATTCTGTAACAATTATAGTAGCATGAGATCACTTTTTAAAATAAGAGACTGCAGACCATCTCAGCAACCTGTTGACCGATGACCATGTCAAGACCATACATGCCACACCTCAGAGATGAAAAACCTGTACAAAAAATTAAAAAAACCTGTACAAAGACCCGCAAAACCTGTACAAAGACCCGCAAAACCTGTACAAAGACTGAAAAACGTAACAAAAGAGTTTATTCATGTAAAAGTATATTCAATTAGATGGTTCTGCACCATCATAGTGACATGCGGCCTTTGCCTTTTTAAGCATGTCTTCACTTGCTTTAAAACCTAAACAACAAGAGTTAGAATTTATTTTGCATTGTAGAAATGCTGTGACTGTATCATCATTTAGTCTATTTCTGCAGTCCGTGTGAATCTTTTTCATCACAGAGAAAGACCTCTCACAGTCAGCATTGCTGTGAGGCAATGTCAATAAGCGTTTCACTATGACTGCCAGACTGGGAAATCGTGTACGACCAGTGCTAGTTTTCAGGTTGATTATGTCAAGCCAGTACCTAGAAAAGCTTCTTTTTTGTCCAGCGTCAAATCTTGAAATACATTCATCAGGCAGCAAACAATAATCTTCAAATTCATCCTTTAACACCTCTTGGTCTAAATGTGGTGCAAAAGTGTTGGCCAGCTTACAGATTGCTGTATATTGAACTGTGTCTTTAAGGCTGGATCAAGAATTTTGATATCCTTAAGGACTTCATTCTCAAATGGAAATTTATCCAATATCTTTTTCACAACAGCAACATAAAAGTTCCTCACATCTCTGAAAAATGAATTTCTCACTTGAGAACTTATATCTAACTCTTCCAGTAATGTCCTGTTGGACAGACCAACAGCAAGTGTATGGTCATCATGCTGTAGATCACGTTCAGCATACTTTAACAATCTTATATCTTTCACCTCTTTTACATATTTCATCTCTACAAATTTGACAATAAATTTTCGTAGCAGACGATCCATTTCATCCATCATACCACCTATTTGGGACTCATCTGTCTGAAACAATTTGTTAAATTCAGTCAACAGAGGTAGCACAAATTGGAGAAAACGTAGAGTCATCTGGGTCAGTGGTGATTTTAGTAACTGATGAATGTTTTTGACACGGCATGGTTTTTCCATATCGTCGTGGCTCTCGAAGTATGAAGATAGAGCAGAATATTGATTTAAAATTCTGTCCACTACTTTCTGCAAAGAAAGCCAGCGAGTCTGGCAGTGCTTTAGTATGTCTAGTGCATCCACTCTTGTAAACAGTTGAAACTCTCTGTATGATTTTTTCCGTTTTGAGCTATGCTCAAAATGATAGAAGATATCTATCAAAAGGTCATCAACAGGAATAGTCAGCTGCTTTATACCCTCCTTGGCACAAAGATTTGCAAGGTGGCAAATACACCCTATACTAAACACATCAGGGTTCTTGCTCTTGATTCGCGTTAGTACAGAGTTTGATTTGCCAACCATTACATTGCAGTTGTCACTTGCAAAACCTATACAGTTAATCCATGGGATTTGTAAGTCGCTGAACACAGCATCAATATCACTGAAAATAGCTTCACTGGTTCCACCAGTACCGACCGGCATGCCCAGCAACCTGGTTCTAGGTCCTATGCCATCTTCAAATACCCTCACCATTATAGCTAAACGCTTGTCAGTTTTTCTATCATTTGACTCATCGATCATCAAGGAGAAAGGTGTCTTCCTGCATAATTTGATGACTGGCTCCGTTGCAGATGGAGCCAAGCAGTTTTTTAATAATGGCTGTTGTTTTGGTTCGCTTGCATTTGAAACGTTTGGCAATAGCACTGTCCGGAAACATCTCAGCTGATAAGTCTGAAAAATGGTCAGCTATAGAAGCAGCTATGTTGTGTTGAGCAATAAAATTTGCAAATAAAACTTCAGCCCTCGTTATTTTATCATCTTCTTGTTGAGGCTGAGTAAAGAAGGCCTTGATAGAACTTCCGTTCTTCAGCTGATAGTTCCTTTCATGCAGTTTTGTTTTGAAATGCTCCCTCACATCGTGTAAGCCAGATGCCATCACTTTAATATCTCTGTTGCATATTCTACAGTATGCATGTGAAGAGCCTAATTTGGATGTCTCAATAATCCCAGGGAATGTAGTTGTCCAGTCAGATTGAAACTTCCCACGACGTTGATCTTCTTCTAACCTCCTTTTTTTAAAGTTAGGCTCAGCCATGCTGTTAGATGGATGCAATATTTCCTGCTAGACAGAAAAAAAAAAATATTAATGTGAAAAAGTAAATACAAATATTAATAATCAATTTGAAAAATATAATTATTTGTAATTTTAATATTATATAATGAAATAGAATCTTGGAAAAAAATTAATACAATTTATGGTTGAAATGAAGAACAGTTGCTGTGTTTTCTATAGTGCCTTATAAAAGTACAGGCCTAAAGAGACCAGTAATAAGCATTATGGGTTAGGAATCTTAAATTTAAAATCTAATAAATTTTTTGCTAAAGCTGGTAATGAAAATATAAACTAGCGCTGGCGTAATATTAGCCTGTATATTTTCTACCGAACTTCAAAAATTGGAATAGCCGTTAAAGCCCAACTGGTAGTTTTAAATAGACCTTCCCATACAAATTTTAGTGTCAATCAAACATTGATAGTAGGCTAATTAATTATTTAATAATTATAAATCATTGAATGACCGTAATGATGACCACCAAAGGCAAAATAACATTGTTTTTTAAAGAAACGAAATTAAAAACTAAGAAGAGAAGTAGGCTAACTCCAAATAAACTTTTCTCTGATCGAGTTAAGATGTAAATTTTCCACGCTATTGTGGTTCTTTTCTTTTCAGTTTCATAATTTGGTAATATCGGAATGACGTTCGCCGAATGCTCCGCGTGTATTTTCGTACCATTTAGATTTAGGGTTAACCCTAGCCGTAACCCTAATATCAAATTTTACATTTCTTACGAGCACTTTCTACAATGTAAGGGGGGGGGGGGGGG